>VWZL01004326.1:135937-351790 GCA_013396915.1 Stercorarius parasiticus | reverse complement strand
CCCCGCCCCGCCTCTCCCGCCGCCGCCGTCCCTTGTGCACGGTGGGGAGAAAATGCCCCCGCGTTGGCCTCGTCCGTCGACGTGGTCTGGCGGTGGAAGGCAACAGATGTGAGAACTGTGTCCCGTGGAAAAAGCCCCCACCCCCCACCCCCTACTCCAGACCTTCCTGGGGGGTTTGCTCCCTTTTCGTGTCTGGAGCCGTAAGCCAGACGGGAGGTATGGGTTTGGTTCAGTGTCATAGCAAATCCATAGGTGCAAATACTTTCTCACACAGCCGCTTTGCCAATAAGTTAAATCTTTACGTTTCCTGGCTCGGGTGGGAGCACTTTTGCTGAATTGCCATCTATAGAAATACTGGCTGTGAATCGTGTCTCATGGAAACAATCAGCGGGACGAATTCTGTCGCCCCACGGTCAGATGTGATCTAAGGGGCTTTGAACTGAAATAATTTGCTGCTTCTAAAGTTTTGGGGTTTTTTCTGCTGTGGATTTATCTCCCTTAACCTTGCTTCCAGGCCAGTTTACACAAACATTGCCCTATTAGGGATTCAGAAAGCCTGCCAAAATATCAGCTTGTCATTTTTTACTGAGATTTGATAGTATTAGGTAACTGCCTGCTGCTTCTGCATCCTCTTCAATGCACTGGATCAGGTCTTGAAGTGTCTCATCAGCCAAGATGGTCACTAAACTGCATGAGCTTTGGCAGGAATGTCTCTGCAGCCCTTCTGCACTGTGTAGCTTGCATAAAAGAGCTTTTACAGAAACAGAGTGGAAAGGTGCTAGTCTTTGCCTGCTAATGTTCACAATCAAGAGCAGACACTTATTATGTATGCTCTTTTTTTTCCCCCGATTTCTATTTTTCATTAGGAGCAGAATTTGAGTTTACTTTCAGATCCTACGTGGTGCAGCATATGTTGGGGTTCTTTCACTGCCATTGAAGATATGAAGATATCACAGTCCCATAGAGCTCGTTTGTGTACCATAAGCAATATAAACGACCTTAAGGGCTGGAAATTCAGCAGAAATACTGTTGTCTCTTGAGGGAGCTACAGAAATTCTGGTGCAAAGGAGAGTAGGGTGGAAGGGAGGTCTGGCATCACTCAGGACTGGCCTGGCAGAAAACCGAGCAAGTCTTTTGCTGTGCTAACAAGCCTCTTTACTCAGCTGTGAGACTTCCATCCTTTGTCTCTTTCAACATTTGGCATGGAAACAGAAGTCTGATATTTTAAAAGACATAAATCTAGGCTTGCTTGACTTGCGTTAGCAGCACACGTGATACGGGCCAGTAGCCATACCAGAGAGACAGTCCTGTATTTACAGAGCAGCTGTAGAGATGCTGAGATCCCATTATATTCCATATTAAGCAATATGCGATAACGCTCATGGTAAAGGATCTTCTGGAAGGAGCTGATGGTGGGAGGAAATAAAGCTGGTTCCTTAGTACCCAGCTTCTCTTGGAGTAAAACAATTCCACCATTATTTTGTCTCGTGTACCAGCAAAGATATCTTTAGCCCTGAAACAAGAGCCTTGAGCAACTGTGGGTGCTGAGGATGCCGTGATACATTCATTGCAAGATGAGAGGTATTTAAATGAGTACTTACATTCAGGTTTGTGCTTTTACATTCCACCCATCTACATCTTCTCTTCATTTTCAGTTGGGCAAGGCCTAAAGTGATTCTGTTTGCTGGTGCCTCTGTCCTGCAGTCCCTCCTCAGAGAGTGCCTGCCACTTGCCAGCTTTCCAATGAGAGGCACAAGCAGAACCTGCTGTGGTCCTCATCTGCGCTGTAGTTAAGGGCATTACTTTTAAATCTTTATCAAAGTAGCCCTTCACTGCAACATCTGCCTCCCATGGAGTACTCTGGGCTCCCCTGGTAGCCAGGATTTGCTGGCTGCCACAGGAAAGGTGGTGACCTTGGTGAACCATTTGTACTAATCCCATATCGCAGTTCTGGTAGCAATCCCTGCAAGTAACCAGCCTTTCCAATGGTTTTGCCATAATGCAAAGCAGTGTGTAAATGGGAGAGTATTTACCAAAATCTTAACTGATATTTGTGTAGTAGCAGCAAGATGGGGGATCTGTAACCATTGGAGACACTGTTGCTAAATAACTAAATAAAAGTTATTTATTTAGTTAGCACTTAGAAAGTGCTAACTATAATAACTATAAATAAGCACTTTATTCTTGCCCTTTCATTCAGAGTTTTGGTTTTGTTCAAATCTCATCTGATTGCTTTTTGAAAGCTTCGTAATGGAGGCAGCCACCTAATGGGAATGGGGAGCGAACCACTGAGACTTCTCCCACACTGGGTACGTATGTGCTGCCAGGACATCGGAGACCTCTTCCTTGTTTTACTTGCTGTCACTGCAATCGCATTTATGGGGTTTTTTTTCCTGGCCTGCCAGGCTTTCACTGTCTGCAAAGGAGTGATCGAAATTTAATTTGCGTGCAGCTAGAGTTTCTTTTTCTGCAGTTTTGAAGAAATGTTATCTTTACCAAGTAACTTAAACAGGCTTATATTTTGCAAGCTTCTGCTGGGATATATTTTGTTACAGTCATTACTAGAGGAAACTTATATAAAAGGATTCAAAGAGCAAATACTGGTGCGAACCTAAATGTCTGAGTTAACAAAACTAGGGGCAAAAAAGAAACTTGTGTAGTTATGACATGCATTCACTCAGGCTTTCAGGTATGAATTTTATTGGGGTTTGTTTTGTAAACTTGTAAATGAAATTAAATGGTTTTGTCAAAAAATTCACTCAAGGAGATACTTTTCAGCATGAACATTCATTGGATTACAACATTCACGTAGCAGTCAGCAGTCCTATCTCTTTATTTTCCCCAAAAGCATGTCAGGTGTATGAGCAAGCGTAATGTCACTGGTTTTCAAGATTGCTTTACAAACAGATACAGGTCAAGAATAAAAAGCAAAGGTAATTCTGAGTTATGGGGCTAAGGATAGTTTGCATTTCTATGCCATCTTTCAGCTAGAGAGATCCCAAAGCACTTTCATTAAAAAGAAAGGAAAATTATGTGTAGAACTGTTTCACAAACACTGAAATGCACCAGCTGTTAACAGCAGGGAAAATACTTCGAATCTCTCTTATACAATTGTAATGGAAATAGGAATTGGGATAGGCAGAAAATTTTATGCAAATCATATGGCCATGATGCTGGGGCTAGCGGATGTATTCCTGCAAAAGGTACCACACAATCGTAGGTAGCCAGGGCTTTCCTTTGTAATACATCAACTATCTGTTCCAAGTGTTACAAAAGAACAGTGTTAGGAAAGAAATGTAGTACTTCTCCATTTGGAATAATACCACTCCATTGGAATAATACCAGCCAGTAGGCATGAATTTTGGCAGCTATTGCTGTTCATGTTAATCCTTATATTCTGGAAAAAATTTCCCTTTTTTCTGTTGGAATAAATAAAAAAGTAACTCATTCCAGACTAAGCGTGTCCACTCAAAGAGCTGTTCTAGCATATCCAGAGACGTTTGCTGGTAAAGATGTAAGAGAAAAACCTTTCCATTAGAAAATCTACAGAAAAAAAATATTTCTTGCTGAGTGAACGCTTTGCAATGCCTCCCGTCCATCTAATAAGCAAGTTCAATATGACTTAATCAGATGCTCTTCCCTTTAGCAAGGATTTTATCAGGTTTGTAGTGACCTCAATGCATAGAAATTCCTTACATTCAAACCTTTGATTAGGTTTAAAGCATTAATAAAAAAGCTTTCAGTGTTGTGTTAAATTGCAAAGATATTAGATACTCTGTTGAAAAATCAAGGCGTCTTTTCACTGGCAAACTGTTTTGATTTTAATCTTAAGGGAGCCTAGAAGACTGCTCAGAATATTACCTATAAACAAACATCACCTACTGAAACACTAATGTTTCCTTGAAATATTTTCTAACAGTAATTATGTGTCTTTTAATTGTATCTCCACTGAAAAGAGATACGGCTTCTTGTGCTGCACAGGAATTGATAAGATTTGAATTTTGCAACAAAGAACCCTTTGACTGACACAGCAAGGCTGAACGGTACCTTGTGTAGGTATGATGGGGCAATGAACCGGTTGTGAGAACTGCTGGAAACCTTCAACATATATTGAAAATCATCCTAGAAATAAATCAAAGGTGAAAGTTATAACGGATAAGCATCACATTAGATTTGGATAATTAAAAGAAGCTTAAGTCAGATGCTGGCGAGTTTTTACTCCACTGCCAGGACGTTAAGCCAGAAGCAGAAAGGAGATCCTCTCCTCATGCGGAGACTTGGATTCTTCATCTCTTGGACAGTTTCAGAGTCAGAGAACAAGGGACAGAAGCGGGACAGGGCGCTGTACTTGCAAGAGGAGGAACTTCTTGGACACAAGCTCGTGAACAAATGAAGAGTCAAGAAAAGTAAGTATTTCTAAAGGCACAAAAAAGGAAAAGCAACAAAAAAGAAAAAGATGCAACCACTGATGTGGCTACTGAGTCAGTTTATTTGTCCTGTGTCTACCACTAACAAGAAAACAGGAAGGATAAATCAGGACTGAAAGACTGCACCATCAGTGCCAACAGTTTAAATAAAAATAATTAAAGAGAACACAATCTTTTTTTCCAATTTGTGAATTTACATTACCTAGCATAGGTTTTGCTGAAACCTGAGGAATGTGGAACCAAACTGTTGAATTGTTCAACTGTTGTTGCTTCATAAAGTAGAAATGTTCTGTAACTATTGTTACAGAAAACTGCATCTTCCTAGAGAGCAAACTGCTCATTTTAGAATAGAAAACGTTTTTTAGAAAGTGGGTTTTCCTAGACAGCAAGCAGCACATTTTGGAATACAAAATATGTATTAATTAAAATGTAGTTTGTATCTGTCTGATAACCTGAGTATAACATGAAATAACTCCACCTACTTCTCACCGAAGAATCTGCCACACAAGTGGAACCTGCATTGACTTTCAAAAGAGGAAAATCGAAGGAGGAATGAATCACTTACCTCACAGCACGGCTTTTCATTTCTGTTGTATGGCATATCAATGGGGAAGCGTACAGTCCTCTTTTGTGTGTATATGGACTTCAGTTTCCACGGTTGATTGTCAGACACAAATCCAAGTTTATTTTACAGTAAAAAAATCCATGGTAGGGTTGGAGAGCACTATCTCTTTGTATTATATGACCTGGAGGGGAAAAATACTTTAAAGATGTTAAGTGACTTAACAACTACTTGATCGCTTAAGTTTTCTGACATGCTGCTTTCCTAATGGGTTTGTGGGGTTTTTGTTTCATAAGAAATACAGCACCAGCTGAAATAATTTTTTTCTGAATCCTTCTCCTCTCCTTCCCCTCCTCCATCAAATATTAATATGCACTTGTACTGTCAACAGAGGTTCCTTCTTGCTCAACATTTTCCTCTTCTTATTGCCCTGCACTGTGCTATGCATGCTTACAGTGATGGCATCAGAACGCCCTAATATTCCTCTAAGGCTGTTTTCTTTCTCTTGTCATATAAACGCTTTTTTATTTAACAGTATTTTTATTCCCTCTAGATCCTCTGTCAGACAATGGCAGTGTAAGGTGGAGAGACATTGTGCTGCTGAGGGTAGAAAAGGGTTCATCTCGTCTTTCTCTTGAGATCTTCCCATGCTTATGGCAATTTACCAGTTGGAGTCACTGGCAAAAAAAAATAAATAAATCAAAATTAAAATGATGTAGACTGGCTGGAGCACCCAGAAAGATCAGAAAGATCCTCCTTACGTCGATGGACAGAAATTTGTATCCTGTGAATTTAATCAGGAGGAAGGGCAGTGAGTCCCAAGCATGTGGAGAAATTAGTTTGTTTTTCTCATCTTTCAAAAGTCAGACAGTGATACAGAAAGACATGTTTTCTCTAAAAAACAAACATCGAAAGGCATTTGGTGAAGGACTGCTGCTGCTCAGAAGGCAGGACTGCATCATGACATGCAGCAAAGTGCTGGGTACCATATCTTGATCAGGACAAGTTTAAAAAAAAAGAGATGATGAATGTCATACCTATCCCTTATGTGTATCCCAATACTTAATTATAAAGAAATGCTTTTATGATATTTTCATAAGAAAGCTTGATAGTTTTGTCAATATTATAACACATTGCTGAAGAGACAAAAAGAACTATTTCTTTGTTTACTTAGATTTCCCTTAAGCGTAGTCCAAGCTACAGCACACAAGAAATCTGTCTAAATATTAAGTCACTCTAAAACCAAACGTGTCTGATAAAGAGAATTCTGCCTGAAATTAACAAATCCATTTACACACCTTCCTTTTTTATAAGAACAATAATCCCCATAGGTATTTTCTCCAAAATACTTGGCATGGTTTCAGCCACACCTGAACTCAGTTGACTGGGTGCAGATATTTTTCAAGCGCAGTGGCCTGACTCCTTTACGAGTTTGAACATATGAACTCGTCTAACAGCTGCAGCACCGAAAACATCTGTCCCGAACCCTGATAGATGGGACCACTTGCTGACATGGCAAAGTCACTGTGTGGCTTTATGTGAAGCTTGGAAACTGGAGGAGCATTCCTTTCTTGTTCACTGGTGTGAAGCCACGCAGAGAGAAGTTTGCTGGGCGAGATGGGATTTTTTTTTTCATCCTGGCAGCTCATGAAAGAGTAAAAGGCGTGTGTTATCCAAATTATTAATATATAGTGAAAATAATTGTAAGCCTATTTAAATGTGAGTTCTTTTATATTGTGTGTAAGATCATTGTGTTAAACCTCTTAGCAATTAAGAAAAAAAAAATATCCAAGACAGAAATATGGAAGATGTTAGTAGTTGTACCTCACTGTAATCCCTTCTCCTGCTGAAAGCACAACAGATGTTTGGTTCCCATGTTTACAGTTTTGGAGGCAGGCGTACAAAAATTGTGCTAATGGGCAGGCAACTGTAAGTATTTTCTGTTTGAGTATTTAAGTATTCTCACCATCCTAGATAAGCAGAATGAAATGGGAAAATAGACTGGGCTTCTCAGCCAGGGCATTACTTGTGCAAAACTTATCCTAGGACCATCAAGCCCCACATTAGGGGCTACCAACCTGGAACCCCAAAACATCCAAGCTCCAGTGTGTTCAGGGTGGGATCCTATTTAGTGGAGAACTGGAGCCAATATATTTTATTTGACCTGAGTGAAAAAGTTTCAGTGCGCTACTGGTATGTTTCTTGAATGTGGAGAAATGGAGTGCTTAGTTTTTGTCAGGAGCTCTAATGTCTTCGCAGGCTTTGCTGGGAGATTAAATTAAAAAACTGAAAAAAACGGGCTTTGTGGTTTTTCAATGTCTTTTGAAACTGCTGAGCAGGTTTATACAGTTATCCAGAAAAGGTAAACAGAAAGTTACTGAATTAGGTTTACATGTAGACATCGAGATAAAGCATTACGATTAAAATCTTGCTTTCACCATCTCTCTTAAATGTTAGCAGCTGAGGTTGTGTATTCTCAGCAATTAATGTTTTATTGCATTTGAAAACTGGAGCAGAGAGACTCTCAAACACGGAGCTGCAATAAGTACATCCAGTGACGGAAGCTCGCAGAACCCAGGTCAGAACTGAGGTAGAGACAAATGCTGATCACAGTGATCCAGTTTTCAGTGGTGGGAGAGCATGGGCTGTAGGCAGCCGTTGGACGTGTTGGGAAGCTGGGATTGAGTCCCTCCCCCAGACTGTGGGAACACCAGAGCTGCATTTGCATAATGGTGCAAGCTAATATTAGGAGTGGCTGGGCTCCCAAGCAAGAGTTTACCAAGCGTTCCTTCGCTGTGGGAGGAAGACTCATCTCACAGGTTAAAAAAAAAAAAAATAGGATGGAGATGAGTGTTTACTTGTTGGTGCACAAGTTCTTTGAAAGACCAGCTTCTCAGAAAATTGTGTTTTGGATGAATGTGCCTGGCCCCCTTGGCCAGTCAGACAGTGTCTGTGAAAGACTTGCTTAGGCATGGGGAGAAAAGGTGATCTCATTTTCCAAGGGCAACAGAAGAAATAAGGCCTTGCCTAGTGCCCAGATCAGTCTGTAACTGTGTGGTCTCTCTGAACATCATGCCATGGCCTCTCTAAACATCATGCCATGGCCTCTAATGCCCGGCCCTTCCCTTGGGCGCTGAAACTAAGCATGCATTTTATTCTTTCTCTGGCCCAAACATGAAAAATTGAGTTTTTCATAAGGATGAAAACTCTGATTTTTTCAAGCACATTGAACAGAAAGATCTTACTTTAGAGGCTTCAGATACCTCGGATAGGAACATTGCCAGGTATAAGCTAGAATTAAGATGTAGCTCTGGAAAACTACCTCTTATCTACCTACATAATAAGGGCCATCTCTGTCTAGCACGGTGAAGTAACTCCCTACTTGCCAAGATCAAATGTGTAGTTGAGGTATTTATTCAGTTCCTAAAGTGTACCTATATCTGCCTGGAGGCACATCTACACGGACTACAGAGTTGTTTACATAAAAAAAAGAAAGGGAACCCAGGGCAATATTGCCTCCTCTGGTAAAAAGTCAGACCAAAAAATCTCACTCGCTCGTGAGGACAGAAAACCCTTCAGGCCTGGCTTCGGGCAAAAACCTCCGCAGATAAGATAAGCCTGGCAGAAGTCCCAAACTGGATCCCAAACTGGAGCTCTGCCCAGCCAACTGGGAGAGCTGGGAGCCATCCAGGGGTAATATTTCCTGCTCTGAGATACAGAACGAGTGCCAGGAGGGGTGAGAAGAGCTCCCTGGCTGCTTCTGTGGCTGGCAGAGAAAAGGGTGAGCAGGGAGGTAGCCACAGTCCAGATCATAAATAACCTTACTACAGAGTAAACCCACCAGCGCTGAGTTTTCCACAGCGGGAGTACATCATGGCAGAGAGGCAGCCGGGCTGCTGGTGTCTGTGGGTGGCCTTGAAGTCCAGTCGCAGATGAAGTGCATCCTAAATGCTGATGCAGGACAGAGCTAATGATCTGAATGATGGTCTACATTTGGCTGTCTGGCTTGAATCTTCCTACTGCCTCCTTTGGCAGGCGTAGTTAATAGTGCAATTATAGATTTCGGCTATCAGCTAATGTATAATTTTGCAAATCTCAAACAGCAGTTGATGAGAGCCCCACTGCCAGCGTGAAACCTAGTGCTCCACCCATCAAGCAGCAGGGTTATCTAACGTGCCCCATCACAGCAGGAAACGGGCCCATTCCAGTCTTCCTGAAACAGAGAGATTTGGAGGAGACATTTGGAGGTATAAGATCATTCAAAATGAAAGACACTCAAAATCATTAAAAATAAACGAATCAAAGAATATTTTAAATAATAAAAAAGAAAATAAAAATAAACTGATAATATGAACATGGCAAAGAAAAAAGTAAAGCTCCAAAGAATAAAGTTCAAGTAATATAGGACTGCTTTTCTGTTCTCCCTCATGTCCACCTGGTTCCCTCCTGTTCCACCAGTGTGGAAGAGAGTTAAAGCTACGCTAGTCTTCCTCCCCAGAAGCATCAGGAGAGGTGGGTGCCTGTCCTACCCCCGTGCCTGTAGGGAGCTGTGTTGCTATTGCTTGCAACCATCCAGAGGTGGACAAGGTCTGATATCCCATCTACAAGCCGGGGAGGAGAAGTCGGGGTCAGACTGCTTGCCTACAGGGTGGCCAATGACTTCAAGTTGGTTCAGAAACAGCATTATTTGTGCACAGGGAAAAGTTGCACTCTTGGACCCTAGTCGGTTGCTATCTAGAAGCTCGTGCTGCCCCTGAAAGGGGCATGCCAGGATGTATCAGCTCATCAGACCTCTCTACTTGGCAAGCTTGGTTCTCTGCCTCCCTCCAGCTCTGCTTAGGAAGAAGAGGAGATTGTGAGGGTCGCTCTCCCTTTTGTAACGAAGGGAAAGGGTTCCCATGCGTGGCCGTAGAGGAGTCATTGTTCTCCTACTCTTCCATCTCTCCCACAAGCACAAGAATAGAAGTAGCAAGACATGTTGTGGAGCGAAGGGTATGCTTGAATAGTAGGGCTCTTTTGTCAAGTACAAAACAGCTGCAGCTTAGGTGTACTTCAGTTTGTATTATTTAGGTGTTATTAACAGAGTTCATGTGTACCCCCTCCCTCAGTCTGTTCCTAAGCTTTAGTAGTTTATGTAACAAAACTTTCACATCGGTTTGGGCCCAGATCCTGTAAAAGTATTCTGGCCAAATTTGAAGGTTACCTGAAGGTCACCAGGAAACTGAAGTAAATAGACAGCTGGGAGCGCGCTGGTGGCAGAGCAATGGGCTGGATGCCTTTGCTAACGATAGGATCTGCAATTTTATCTGGCTTGGCTGTTGAGGGAAAAGTGATGGGAATGTTTTGAGAGCTACCCGCTCAGTACACCAATATGCAGGCATCTTTGTTTTTCTGAGCTAGAGCTCTGTCGTCTGATGTCACCCAAAAATTATAAAATAAAATAAGCCAAAACCCAGATGTAAAAACTCACAGCAGCGCTGAACTTTGCACAGTTTAATTAAAATGCCTAATTGGATTAGCAAAAAATAATTTGGATTATTGGATTTGCCACACAATAGTTTTCAAATGCGTGATGAATCACGACGAGTGCAAATACTCTCTGTTAAGTGGGGCAGCAGTTGGAGTTCTCTTTTTCTTCCTATATCTTGGAAAGATCTTTCTGATACCTTCATTAAAAACAAACAAATGAAAAAGGAGTGCTTCTCAGGAGCACTTTAAAAAAAAAAAAGAACTTGAAAGGAACTTTGCTGTAAGTCCGTGCTTATCAATAATATCTACTAATTTGTTATGCCTGACGTGTAGCTCATTCCAGCAGCTTGATTTTTCAGGCTGGACTAAGCATGTCTCCTTTGAAAATGCATGTCCGTGTATACCATGTCAGGTATCTAAACTGAGCAGCATCATCAAACATTTAAAATCATTAGTCTTGGTCTGTGGTCATTGCTCTGACTTTGCATACGCTGCTCTGAACAATCTTGCCTAAAAATCAGAAGAAGATACTGTGCTAATGCTTAATCTTGAGAATACCTGGGAGCCAAGGTGTCTGTAGTAGAACCAGCAAACAAACAGCATGGATTTAGCTAGGTTAGTGTCTGCTCATTCTTCCCAGACAATAATCTTTCATATCTGACAAAAGGAAAACTGATTTAGATGTCTGACATTTTACAAACATGGTTAAAATTTAAAGAATGGAAACACAGGGAGGAAGTCTGGCACTTGTCAGAATACAAAACCCCAAAGCCAGTCAGATGTCTGATTCCTAAAGAAATGCCTAGGAATTGGAAGTGCTGCAGACTGATTTGCACCATAGAAGCTTGCTGGAAATGTCACCAAAATATGATTCCCAGTAATTATTTCTGGGCCTGGACAAGTATCATTGTTCCTGACCAGCAGTGTGAAAGTAACATAAAGTGAATATGTGGAATTCTCTCTAAAACAAACAGCTCAACGTTACTGCTCAGCTAGAGAGGAGTATTGTTTCGGTGAATACTAGCCATAATAGAAGTCTGAGCACAATATTTCAATAATAGCTTAAATAATCCTTGATCAAAGAGCAACGGGGTGGTATTAAGAGCCAGACTGATTAAATCTTCCTCAGAGAAGAATACGGAGTCCCAGGACTCACCACTGCTCCATATGAATTAACTGGAGGGACTGGTCCTTTCTCCTTGCTCCAGGGGGATGCAAGCAGGCAGCGAGGGAGTGGGGCAGGGCCATGGTTGCTGGGCAAGGCTGCAGTGGCTTCGTAGGTGTAGAATAAGGATGGTGAAAGGTTTCCACTGAGAGGCACATTGTCTCCATGGCATCTTTGTGACTGTTTGCCTCCCGTGGTCTTGGAGACCAGAGGCACAGCTTGAGCCTGAATTACCTCTGTCTGTCGGATTTGAAGTACCGGTCCCAGTCCTGCCTCTCATGGGGCTGCCTTTCTCCCTCCACTTAATTGCTCACGGCAGTAAGTTCCTTCCTGGCCAAAAAAGTCAAAAAAGAAATGGAAGAAAGATGTGAGGATGCACTACCTGCTGTAAGGTGAAAAATGAAGGGCGGTGTCCGGATGGACTTATATCTGTGAGACACTGTATTTGAATAGATTTATGCGATAGTCACCCCTCTGCTGAGTACTGCCACATGCCCAAAGCCTTGCTGTCTGGCTTCCCA
Source organism: Stercorarius parasiticus (assembly GCA_013396915.1). Lineage (NCBI taxonomy): Eukaryota > Metazoa > Chordata > Aves > Charadriiformes > Stercorariidae > Stercorarius > Stercorarius parasiticus. Next base: position 339,646 of record VWZL01004326.1, on the reverse strand, counting down.
GCCTGGGGAAAATAGTGACATGAAGTCTGAGTGCATGTGAAGGGTCAGAGACAGCAGGAGGGACAATCCCTTCCGTCTCCCTGCAGCTCACTGCGGAGACGCCGCTCGCTTCCCTGTGAGAAACTCTGCCTCAGCCACCTGACCCCAGCTACAGCCCAAGGCAGAGGAGGGTCTGTGGCTGCCTGGTGGCAGCAAGACAGAGCAGCTCCACCACAAAACTGTTACTCCTGCTCACACGCTAAGGAAAATGCATTTGGATGCAATGCTATTGCCTTGTAATACCTGCCATCGCAGTACGGAAATTGTTCGGTTTCCCACCTGTAATGTGTATGTGCCTGTGGCTTTCCCTATACCCAGAAACAGGGGATCAGAAAGGACATTCTGCATTCAGTCCTTGGTATTGCAGGCTATCCCACCGTCTGGCTTTGTACCTCATTTTAAGGTGGCTTTTTGTAAAACGAAGTTGTTTGCCATCTGCAAAATAAAAGAAGACAAGGTGGGCAGTGAATTTAAGTGCTGCACAGCAGTATGCTTAGGAAAAGACACTCCCAAACTGAATCCTAGCTGCCCAAGACCCAAGCCCTACAATGCTTATCTTTGAAGGCGTACGGAATAACAACCTGTAGTGTGTATGTACAGATCGTGAGTTATTTGGGCAAGTCTGGCAGCACCACAGCAGCCAGTTTAACCAAATAATCTACCCGTCCTTAGTGCTTTCCCTCATTAAAGCATTTTACAAACCCTGCCTTAATTAAAGTTCACAGCAGTCCTGCGAGTTAGTAAAATGTCATTATCCCAATTTTACAGATGAAAAAATTGCAACAGAGAGGCAAAATGCTGTGCTTGAGGCCGCAGAAGGAGACAGTTTCAGGGGCAGGATTAGCCATTGGGAGCCGTTTGGTCTGTGCAGCACAGCCAGCCTCTGAAGGCACCGAACAGGCTCTCAGAGAGATGCTGAAAACACTACTCCCCCCTTAAGGCTCCCTTGCAGCCTCTGTTTGCTGTCTTTAAGGTGACAAAGGAGACTGATCTGGGCGCTGACATCTGCTGTTATCCCATACTTCCTTCCAGAACCGGGCTGTGCCAGGTATGTGCCAAGGAGAAGGGGGAAATCAGCAACGTGACCTTGCTCGGGCTATTGTGGAGTCTCAGAGACTTGCCCTGTGAAAAAAAAGGGACTGCAAACAAGTCACAGCAGCATCAGAGGCTGGTCCAAGCCACAGCAGGCAATGTACCACCTTTGGCTGCTGCTGGATTTGGGGGCGGCTCGGGACTTAATCCCCAAACCATGCTGCCTCGCTGAGCCAAACACATAATGGTGACCACAAACATATCAAGAATGGCTAGCAACCTGATACAATCACTGATCCAAATGGTGTGCTGTTTGCAACCCATCTGGAGTGATGCAGGGTGCAAACTTCTACTCTGAGTCATGCTGCGGAGATATGAAGCTGGGTCTCCCACCTTTCGAGCCACCACCCTAGCCAGAAGGCTCAGATGGGTGCAGCTGACACTCCTACACCTTCCATTTTCATGCAAATGTTCAAAAGGTTTCATTTTTTCCAATATGAAAGGAAAACCCCTTTTACATATTAAAAAAAAATAAATCACCACAAAGCAAGATCATCGCCCCCTACTCAGATGAACATAAAACATTTGGGTCAAAAGACACCTCAGGACATCTCTAATCCCACCTCAAGCAAGGTCAGCTCTGAAATCAGACTGGGTTGCTCAGGGTTTTATCCCGTTATGTCTTGAAAACCTCCAAGGATAGAGATTGCACAACAACCCTGGGCAGCCTGCTCCAATGCCTGATGGTGTTTGGTTTTTCCTTATATCCAGTTGGAACCAGTTGGACTGTTGTCCTAGCAAGTATATCATTTCACCTGCTTGTGGCCACCCCCAGTAATTTTTTCCTTTTTTCGAACCTCTGCTTAAAAATAATAATGAAAAAGACCGCAGAAACTTTTCAGTATGGATTTTAGTACAGTAGCACACTGTCAAGATCTTGTGCTGCGGGCAAATGATGACAACAGAAATCTGATAAGAACATATCTTTTTAGTGGCAGAATGCAGCAGCTTTTTAAAGACTCAAGTGTTATTTCATTTTTCCGCCTTGTTTTAATGAGACACTGCTCTCAGATCCCTGTAGTGGAACACAGATCAGAGGTCTCTCAAGTTCTCAAGTTTACATCACATCTTAATACCCTAAGGCATAGGTATCATGATTGTGATTTACTGTTGAAATTCACCTATTATATTCATGTTGCATCAGTAATACCAGTCACCTGTTACTTTCTGGAAATTCTTTTATAGAAACATAATACTCAAATTTTCTTGTGGAGTCCTTTCTATATTTACTTTCCTGACTTGGGAGGGGGGGGTGGGGAGAAAAAAGCATAGCGCAGGATCTAAACTACACCTGAATAACCCCTTAGAAATTATACATACACCAAAGTCAGGAACTCAGTATGCCATGCTAGTGAAGGCAGAATGTGGGTCTCGTTTGGCTTTGACTGTCGTAACAAACTGCACCATAATTCTGTGTCAGAATAACCCTAACACCAATCTAGTTGTGTCTGTAACTGCGTATCGCATAGCTGTGAAATACTCTGCTGTGTTTACTGCGGCCACAGCCACTCATGAGAACACCATAAGCTGTGCCGCTATCTTGTTAAGTGTTGTTTAATGCTGAGATGTTAAATGCTGATGTTTGGAGAAGTGCTGAAGGGAGACAAAATGACTTGTTTAGTCCACTGCTATTTTTCTTTTTTTTTGGTAATCAATGGACTAGAGTCTATTGATGGACTCTATCAGAAATCAATGAACTAGAGTGTGAGGAGTTGGGTGTAACTGATATGGGACAGCAAAAGTGAGAACAGGCTATTCTGCTGTTGGTGTCTTCTGGGGGTGGTTTAATGAAAGGATACTTCCCGTGGAATGAAATACAGAGGGATACTGTGCTAAAGCTGGTGTGATTCAGCCTTCAGACGTTGCTATTTGCTCATGTATCTTGAGGTCCACGGCCTCCTACACCTCAGATACTGCAAATGAAAGAGTAGTGACCAGTGGCCACACTTACTGGTGAGCACTGAAACCCCAGTGTGAGTCTTGTCTTCCAAGACTTTGCTCTGCTTTCTCCTCCCACGTGAGTTCCTTGCTGCTGTCACTATCTTTCCCCTCTCTCTCAGCTTTCATCTGATCTGCATTGCATCAGCAGCAGGGAAGCGTGGAGGGCAGCCAGCTCTGCCATGTCTGGAAAGGAAAAACGAAGCAGGGAAGCCTGATCAGACCAATGGATTGAGGTCCCTGAGTAGCAAATGGAGCCAGAGTCCTAAATTGTGTCTCACCGGTTGACCCAGAGCAGCTGCCATGAAAGCCCTTGTTGTGGAGAATACGGATTTTTATCATTTTCACTGTTCCTTTCGCCCCTTTTTTTGCTGTTCACAATGTTTCTTCACCTTGGTTAGGGTCAGAGAGAGACAAAGCCACAAGGTGGCTTAGGCACTGCTCAGACAGTCAGTGTGGCAGCGATGCTGCCCAAGGAGCCAGCTCATCCGAAAGGTAAATCTGCACTGAGCTCCCTGCTGCCCAGGCAGGCCTGGGAGCGGTATCCAGCCAGCGAGCTGAAGCCTAACTCAGGTTTGCTCAGGCAACCTGCAGTGGCTGCAGTGTAGACATATGGTCTGTTTTGCTGGAGGCCAAAAAGTGACAGTTATTTATATTTCAGTCTTAAGCATGGGACCGGACTCTTTTATTCCTCACCAAGGTGAGGACGATGGAATAAGAGGGTCTTACTCTCATCTTCTCTTTCCTCTCCTCCCTCCCCCAAAGAAGAATTTTGGTTGTTTTCTGTTATGTTTGATTTGAACAATCATGTGGTTTCTATGTGAAAGTGTCTGATGTGAAAAATACCTCTCTATACTCTGATAGAAGTTGACTGATATCTCAGTAGCATGAAGTCCTTGCATTTGTAAGCACAGGATCCGTGTTTTCTGTTTGAAGTTTTACAGTGAACCAGCCGTATAAACACTATGATTTTGATGAAAATTAATACAGAAATTCTTACCTGCTTCTGTGTACATACCCTCTTTGGACAAAATGGTCGAGGGGAGCCCATGTCCTCTTAAAGGCGGGCAATTACTGTCTTGGAGTGGCATCCTGGTAAATGGGACACACAATCCTATAGTTTTGTTATCCTTCTAGAATGAAGTAAAATTGAATTAAGTACTGAGAAGAAAAAAAAAAATCAATAAAGTATTGTGGAGTTTCCCTTAAATTTAGCTGGGAGGATCTTATTTGTGCTAGAAGCTTCAGCCCACTGTCCCTGGCACCTCACTCCAGAGCCCAAAATGCACTCAAGGCACAGGAATAACTTCACTGAAGCTCCTAAATAGAGCAGGGTAGCTCACTGATCAGGCCCAAAAGTCTGCAACCTTAAGAGATGGGAGCAGCTTGGGAGACATGCACTGCCGATGCCCCTGATGATTTATTTGTGTAGCCTCAAAAGAAGATTTGATACTGATTTTCCTCCCTCCTGCATCGAGAATAGCTAGGAGGCAGCACCAAACGCACTGGTGGCTGTCACCCACGGAGGTGCCCAAGGCTTTCCTCAAACACAGCTCAGAACAAATTTTCTGCTGTGATAATAATATACATTGTGCCCAAGGCCAGGTTTTGACTGCTGAATGGGTCCTCGCGCTGTCAGCAGGCTCCTTGAAGTCAGCGTGAGTCCACGCAGAGCAATGTGCTACCCACCACGAGTAAATGCGTCACAACGTGTTCCAAATAATATTCAAGGGCCCAAATCCAAAAAAAGCACATCTCCAGCTGCTAGAAACTGCATCAGGAGAGAAGTTTCCCTGATTTCAACAGCATCACCTGCGAGGAGAGAATTGCCCGCGTCCCTAAGTCAGATCAGAGCCTTGAAGCATATTTCTCCTGGGGCGAAGGTTGCATATCTGCATTTTGTGAGCATAATTGGATATTCTGCCTGTGCTGAAATCACAATAATAGACTCAATCTCTTGAATCTGGAAGAAGGCTCACAAGCCTGCTTTCTTGCCCTGCCCTGTTTTCATAGGCCGAATACTTGCTGTAGGAAAAATGCACAAAAGAAACAGCAAGCCCCCATACCTTCTGCCTTGGGTACTTTTACTACCTTTAGGTACTGCCAGAAATGTTCCAATTTCCAAAGGTTTGTTCCATAACCAATAATTAAGTAGACTCTCAATCCATAAGATGTGTATTGAAAGCAAGCAAATTATACAGTAGCATGTCTTACTTGTCTCTCCACAAAAATAAAGTAATTTTTGCAGTAAGCATACACAGCAGGGTTTGAATCCTACCATTATTTTATTAAAAGCATTATTTGGATTCTACATTATTTTCATATCCTTGGTGAGATGTTTTAGTTAGGAGATAAGATTTATATAAGGAAGTGCTTATTCCTGTAAATCCATAGTGCTGGGGCATATAGGATATATTAGGCACTTTTGGTCATAGAAGTTATAGGTTCTCTTCCTCAGTCTGAGGAAAGTGTGTGTGGGGAGACAGTTATCAGTGCGTGTATCTATCACAAAACAACATCTCTAATACTAATATATTAGTAGTTTCAAACATGAAGTTTGAGAAAAGTGATTTCCTTTTCTTCCTTTTCCCTGTCCCAAAATTGCCACCTATTTTGTACCTATACAAAGGTGGGAGGTATCAGCTGCCTTTGATCTTTGACAGGAAAACTTGGAAGCAAATGACAAGATATAAAGGACACGCTTAATAGATAGTAAATGTTTCCCCAAATAGGTACAGCCTGGAGAAGCAGAGGCCAGCAATGAATGCGTGCTCTAGAAACTCCATCTTCCTGCAGCGGTGCATAATTTGCATTAATTATGTCTATAGCCATTACATCAGGCACTAGTCTGGGCTTCTCTAAGCAAACAGGAGATGCCATGGTTTCATCAAGAGTTTTGCTTTGTCTCTGTCAGTGAATTGGGCTTTCTGTCTTTGAGCAGAGTGCCCTTTTATCAGGTGTTCAATAGCCCTTTTTTTCAAGGCCGATTTCACAGCAAAGGTTCTTTGTTTACAATTTTTAGCATTGCACAGAGAGCATTCTGCAACATGGAAGTGATTATATGTTTGAAGGTACTTAAATGATGTTTGAAATGCTGAGTTGCATTTTGATATGTAAGATTTGCAAGTTGTGGTTAGTTATACATACCAAAAATAGCTTTCGAAGAATGTTCAGCCAAATGGTTTGCTTTTATACAAGAATACAGGCGGAGAGCAAACCAACGAAATTTCAGATTTAGTCAGGAAGTTATTGCTTAAAAATCATTCAAAATTTTCATATAATTGCAATGTGAGCTGAAGAAGAAATCTGGAAGGCATTTTGCTCTGAAATCCTGGTAGCAGGTCTTTGAAATTTTTCGTTCTCCCCATGGGTAAGTGTGAAGTCCTGCAGGACAGCTGCCTTGTTATACTGGCGAGTGTCCTGCAACACACTGTCTGCACTAGCCTGCAACACAGAACTGCTTGGGACTTTCTGTCCTGAGGCAAGACAAGTGTAACAATCCTTTACCTGCTTCCCTGTGTGTTTTATGAAAAAATTATAAAATATTATATGCATGTAAAATGTATTTTGTAATTATATGTACTATCTATAATATATATATAGTATATTCTATATAAAATATAAAAAAAAGTATAGAGAGTCGAGTCCGCTTTCTGCAAGACCTTCTAAAAGGGGAGACTCTTCTGACACACAGAAACTTCAGGAATCCTCTGTTCTTCAGGAATCTATTTTATAAACATTTAAGTGACTGTTTCCACAGCAGTTCTCAGGCTAAAAGTGACTAAAATGTAACCATTTTTACTACTACCGGGAATAGCATAATTATTCCCCATCAATTTCATATACTCATGAATATGCATACACTACTACTTTCCTTGCAAAATGGGAGAAATGTGAGAAAACTAACTTTTGTCTCCAGAATATATTAAATATTTCACTTAACATGGATCCATGAAGACAGATTTCTTTTTTCACTCCCTGGATTCTACCGACAACAGGAATTGATTCACTGCACTGCCCTCAGAGAAAAGACGCTTGGCATAGCTGCAAAGTGGGTCTGTCTAATAATAATGCATACACAGATAAGGCACACATGCCAATATAGCTATTGGTGACATATTCAGCATTTTGCTTGGGCCTACCTGATGGAGTGCTGAGAATAGCTGCTGGAGAAGTCGGGAAGTGAGTCCCACAGAGAATAGCAAAACCACCAGCAGCACCATCTACCATTTAAAATGTGGGTGTCAGGAGGATGGGGCCAGTCTTTTTTCAGTGGTGCCCAGTGACAGGACAAGAGGTAACGGGCACAAACTAGAGTACTGTGTCCAGTTCTGGGCTCCCCCGTTCAAGAAGGACAGGGAACTGCTGGAGAGGGTGCAGCAAAGGGCTACGAAGATGATTAGGGGATTGGAACACCTCCCTTATGAAGAAAGACTGAGGGATTTGGGTCTCTTCAGTCTGGAAAAAAGAAGACTGAGGGGGGACCTTATCAACACTTATAAATACTTAAAGGGTGGGTGTCAGGAGGTTGGGGCCAGGCTCTTTTCAGTGGTGCCTGGCAACAGAACAAGAGGTAAACGGCACAAACTTGAACATAGGAAGTTCCACCTAAACATGAGAAGGAACTTCTTTACTTTGAGGGTGACAGAGCACTGGAACAGGCTGCCCAGAGAGGTGGTGGAGTCTCCTTCTCTGGAGATATTCAAAACCCGCCTGGATGCGTTCCTGTGCAACCTGCTCTGGGTGACCCTGCTCTGGCAGCAGTTTGGACTAGATGATCTCCAGAGGTCCCTTCCAACCCCTACCATTCTGTGATTCTGTTATCATGCATACTAAAGAAGACTTGACAATCCTACACGCTGTTGTATCAGCGAGCATCAAAGGTGCAAGCTGCTGGTTTGAGGAAGAATATATCCTTATTTGTTCCTGTCCGCTAGGTTTCTCCTTGGCTCCCCATCCCCAGAAGACGTTTGCTAGCAAAGGAGAAACTTACGCTGTCGTTGTGGGAACTGAGAAATAGGCTATCGCCAGTCCTGGCAGGAGCTGGTGTTGCCCACCTGACCAGCCTACCAACCAGCGGGGACACGCAGCGCATTTTCAGTGCTGCTGCTGACATTAGGACAGGCAGGAGGGTTTTTACATAGCGCCGTCAGTGCTGACTGCCTCCCTTGTTTGAAAATGAGCCTGCAAAATTTATTAGATGGAGCCATCTGCTTCTCAGCCGTTCTCCTACACTACCCCTGACAGTGACTGACAGGAGAGAAACAATGAATTTACAGCAGTGGGTGAGAATCAATCTGATCCCTGTTCCAGAGCTGCTGCAGCCCTTACAGTGCAACCTGGAATATCTGGTAGTTAAGTCTCTCTTGAACTTTTAGGGTGTAGAGTAAGTATTCACGGTCACTTTTACTCTGCTCCTTGCAAGAGACAATGAAGAAAAGCCCGCAAAGGAGTTAAGTATTTGCAATCATTATTGTTAACTGAGTTAACGAAGGGGGAACTTCACCTAACAGGCCCATGGTTTTCTTTTGTTTTTAAAAGGAACCCGCTCACAGGTCGTTTGGAACTCATTGAGTTATAGCTGCTCGTTTCAATAGGTTTTGAATATGGCTATGAGTGTGTGTTCTTTGAATAAGGAATTTTCATTAACCGATTCCAGTCTGAAACATGCATTTTTTGTCACAAATTCATAATCTTCATGGCAAAATGACTTTTGGTTGTGAACATTTCTTTTTACTATGTTCATTCCATTACTAATGAAAACTGAAAGCATTGTGTTTCTTTTCTGATATTTACCTGATGTGAAAATCAGGTGCAAAAATTATAAAGTTTTGTCAAAACAAGAGAAGAAATCACTTTGATTCACTTGTATTGCAAAAGAAATGTATTAGTTATGCTCCTTCCACTCCAGATCTAAAAAAGAAACCGTATGTCCCCAACCTTGGCTACTTTTCCAACTATACCGGTTGATCTAACTAATGATAATACTTTTGCCTGCAAATGTCAGATGACAAAAATACAGGCTCTGTTGAAGTCCATCAGCGGTTTAAGGCAGCAGCGTGGCTAATTTGTTTCAACTACCCTAACAGCTGAAAGAAACAGGTAAAAGAAGTTGCTGCCATTTCTAAAAGCTGATTCGCCTGTCCTTGGGAGTTAGTTGGTTACCTGCTGCATATGCTGTGTACATTCTTGGTACGTGTTTATGGAGGAAGCCATTCGACAGCAGAGAGAAGCACCAACAGAACTGCTGCAAAGAGAGGAACCTTTGGGCTAGCTGCCCCTGAGGCTCGCAATGAACACAGGTGGCTACCCTTTCATGCTCACTGGCGTGCACAAGACATGCTAAATTGGGTCTGCTTCTCTCATTAGCCTGCTCACCCTTGCCAAGGGCCTGTCTTCACCCTGGGCTGGCTGCGCTGCATGGGCTTCCTCTTCTCCTGGCAAGCAGCACCCCACCAGCATTTGCTGGCCAAGCAGCCATGGCTGGCTGGCTGTCCAGGGGTGAAAAGTCCTGAGACAGCGATATCTAACTCCCTCTTGAGCAGCGTACATCCCATTGCACGGCTCAGAGGCTCTATCTGCCTAATGTGTTGCTGGTGCTTCTGGTATGGCCACCTCCTTGCAGCCGTGCTCACCACAGGCTGGAAAACAGTGAGCATGGGTAGGCCGAAACCATGCAGCATCCCGTCTGTGTTGGCCACCACCGCCACTGACGCAGGGCTGCCCATGTGACCAGCACTAGCCTTCTTGGGCTTGTTTCACGTAAACACTGGGTGGTCAGCTACTCTTCTCTATTTTAGGATCTTCTGTGAGTGGCAACTATGCTCATTCACATTTAAGAAGGCCCAAGCCCAAGGCAGCGCCAGCACCCAGGTTGACTTGATGACCTGTGCTGGAGCTGCAGGGTGCCAGAGGAGTCAGCGGGCCAATAGGGAGACTTGCAAAGTAGCCCAAAGGAAACATTTAGGATGGGGTGTGCCTGAAGACGTGCCCATCTCATGGCAGAACTCCAGGAGCCACTGCTCTCTTAAAAATTTGCAAGTCTTTACTCTCTTCTGGAGATGGGTGCCTAAAATCCTTGTATTTTCCTCCCTTTGGTATGTTTGAAGTATTTTAATGTTATGAATATGTCAGTAGCCAGCTCATGCAGCCAAGTGGCAAAAGGCTGTTCCCTGCTCAAGACAACTTAGGTCAGCATCTCCCACCTCCCCAGGCTGTAACACATGGAGAGATGGGACTTGGGGCACTCATGCTTCTCCTGGGAAGCTGTCCCTTGTTTCAAGTGGAAGAGAGAAAAAGATCACAGGTGACCAAGGGACAGTGTCTCAGCGTTCCTCTGGGGACAGGGGAAGAGCTGTGCTCCAAACCCTTCACCTGGATCACATCTCAGATCCTGCTTCCTCGTGCACAAGCTTGCCAGCTGTAACTGTGGCTTTACAGAGGCAAGTTCATAATTGTGCTCTTTCTCGCCCTCAATAAATATTTATTTATCCCATGCAAAGGGGAGCAGCACAAATAGGGGACTGTGCCTTCCCGGAGAAAGGCAGTCATGTACACCTGGCCACTGTGGCACATTCCTGGGCAGGAGTTTGACATTGCCCTCAAATCGGGCTCTACTGGTGGGACAGGAGCACCCGTCCTGCCACTCCCCGGGGGGGCAAGGTGTGAGGTAAGAGACCGTCCCCCATGCTGCTTAGCATCGTCAAGGCAGGAGCACATCAGGGCGTGCTGAAAAGCAGAACGTGAAGACCCCGAAAAATGTGAGTTTGGGAAATAGTGGCACATTCAAAATGAAGTTGCTACATCAATTTTGGGGGAAAGGAAAGCTACAGAAACAGTTCGTCTATTGTTTGTGGTACCAGGAATTACGAAGCAGATACAGTAAAACCAAGAAGTATTTGCACAATGTTAGATTAGGTCACCAGAGAGAGCGAGAAAGAAACATAATGTTGTTTCTTTCGAGCAATGCGCCTGGGCGTTTATATTCCTAAGCCTACAAGACACAAATGAGTGATTTATAAAAGAAGGGGGAGAAAAATATCATGTTATCTGTTGGAATTGCTGCAAGGTCATGAAAGCGATTAGCAGAAATACCCACAACTCACCAGGAAATAACCGCCTGTGTCTCATCCCATCCGCAGCAGAAGAAAGCTGGCACGTGCAGAGCTTCTTGTTGAAAGCACTGAGCGTATCCTCCTCCTTCTTCTGCTGAGCCTGGTGGCGTAGCAAAGCACTTTTAGCGTTCACTGAAATCAAGAGTTGAGATCATTTAACATCTACCTGAACTGTTTTGCATCTTGCAAAATTAGGTACTACAGTTTTGGGGTTTTTTTTATGCATGCTCTGCGGGGTACCTGCTACCCTTGCATGAGAGCAAGTGCTAGGAAGCAGAAGCTGGAGTGCTTTCTGCTATACTCTGGAGCAGTTCAGCTCTAGCTCCGGCAATCTGTGTTTTCTTTTTGTAACAGCACCTCTCCCTGTGGTATCTTAGCACTTACTAAGAGATAATCTCGGAGAGTAAATACATGTCCACTCCTCTGAGTTGCCTAGATTGGATTTGTCCTTTAATTCCATGTTCTGGTGGGATTGCTTATATAACGGTTTTTTTTCTTTGTTAGACTAAGGTTATAATTCCATGGTATGGAGAATTAGGCAAACACTCCATATAATAAAACTACAGCCTGTGGGTGTGATGGGCTTTGGGCCAGCATCTCTGAACAGACCAATGTTTTTTGTCATTTTAAGGAGTGAGAAAATCAGACAGATTGCACAGAGATGAGAAATAGTAAATGTCTTTCATTAAAAATTATTTTCTCAAGACAGTTTCAACAAAAATACTTAATATTGGAAACGTCATTACACTTTTTTCAGCATTGCAAATTTAGGCCCGGAGGCCTGTTTTAAAGGACTAAGGAGGAGGAATAGAAACAAAAGTGGATAAAAAGCTCCCCAAAAATCCCAAATGCGTACTTATTTATTAGAAAAACAATTCATTTAACACACATGTTGATGAAGAGGATGATTTCCTAGAAAAAGAAAAAACACTTTCCGTTCAGAAGGAGGACTTTGCACACACAGTTTTGAATGGCCGCATGAGGGACACATGGATAGCATCATTTTGGTGTCTTGTGTTGGAGCGGCTTACTGAGGAGTGGTGAAAACCACCCATGAGGGTGAGCTGCCCTCTTTGATTCTTCCCAGAAATGCTCATTGGGCCGACTGAGATGGTTAATAAAAGTAGAGTAGTGTCCTCTTTCTGTAGATCTGGGCAGCATCTGCAGAGTCTGAACAGGAGCAGCTCCTCACCAATCCTCGCAGGATGTTTTCTTCTAGTACCCCTATTTTGTCCATTTTCTTTTACCTTGGGCATGAAGGATGAAATTAGTGCAAACCAGACAATCCCACTTGCTCTTGCCAGCCCTGCAACTAGAAAAGTCAAATCTTTGGCTCAGGGTGGAGGGGTTTTCATCTCCTCTATGTCTTCAAGACCAACCATCCCACTCAGCTGGGGTGGGGTATGACTAGGGCAGATGGAGCACTTGGCAGAGGGAGCCAGCATCACCTCCCAGAAACAGCCAAGCCAAAGGGGCACATGAGCAGATTTTGAGTGGTATGAAGCAGGGCCGATGCCGCCTTTCAAAGAGGAGAGAGGTGATTAATTAGCTGCCCAGTCAGTGTTGTTTTCCTCTGCAAATTAATCTCTCCTTTAGGGCTGGGAGACAAACTGCTGACGGTGCTTAATCACTCATTCATGGCTTCAAGGTACAGGCTCACCACAGCCCTGGGCAGACAATGAGGGCTTGGGAGGGTAATGCCAGACTCTTGCACTGTCGTCCCAGCTCTGGCAGATTTGCTGTGGGCTCACAAGCTGGTCATTTCTGTCCTTCTGCCTTCATCTGCCCACCTGAATGAGTTAAAAGATGGGCTTTGTGCATTAGTTATTTAATAAATTCTGTTGTGCTTTGGATATGCAGCACATGCTTTAAGCAACCCTGTGGCCGTGCATGTTCATTAAAAGCCCAGGAGTGGCTGTATTACAACAGGTGAGCGCATTTTGGCAGCCCCAGTTTCACAGATGCATCAGGTTGCAAACAGAATTTAATGCGATTTCAAATAAACCATCTGAAAATGTTACGAGCTCTCCCATTTGTTAGGATTAGCATAAGCTCTTCCTCCCCTCATCTCATTTCCCGCATGTTTAAACTACAAGTACAGCTGAATTTAAATGTAATCCTCATGTCTTTACCAACTCATCTTCGCTGACAAAAGCACACCATTAAGAAATAGTAGTGCAAGGGGGGACTAGCCCCCTGTTTCCAAATGTGATAAAAGCAAACTCATCCAGAACTGTGCTAGTGATTTAAATTTATCCCCTAAGCACAATAAAATTGGTATCACAGAGCTTGCAGATACAAAAAAACCTAGGTCCATGTTTACCAAAGCATTTCAGTAATTTTGGGATGCCTTCCTCAGTTCATAAACACTCATTATGTGTAAGCAGACCTGGTGCCTGAAGAAAATGTGCAGTTTAATCTATTATTGATTATTTTTACAATCTTCAAAAGCAGCCGGAGTGTATCTCAGGGCAGAAATGGAGAAACTGAACGTGCAGTGCATACTCTGGGGAGCTGCCAATGCCAGTTCCACCTGCAAAGTGACAAGGGATTGATACAAGCCCAGTGCACCTGGGAGAGGAGAGCGGTCATAACCTGATACCCCGATTCAGCAGCAGTATGTAGTCAAACAGCATATGTTTGTTTTGGGGCTGGGGTTTTTTTTTGGGTTGGTACAAGATCGACTTCTGCGAGAGCCGTTGCTTTTAGTGGGAGGAGTGTCTAGCACCTGAAGCAACTCGTCACCGAGAAGCTGCAGAGAGAGCTCTGAAAAATGGTTCATCTGTGGCTCGCTTTGCCCTGGCCAAGGCTGGGGCTGTGGGAACTACAGCCAAAGGTACCACCAAAGTAGTTTCCAGAGTGAGTGACTTCAGCAGAGGAAACTAAAAATCACTTTTCAGGAAGACTTCTTATCAGAAGAAAGACATAAGTGCGAACATCTTTAGAAAAAGTCTCTCTTTTTTTCTACAATTCAGATACTCAGATTCCCCTCTGTTATTGCCTGCCCTGCCTTGGAGAAGATAGTGACCACTGGACGAGACGGTCACTAGAGGCACAGAGACATGTAGCATGATCATGACCAGCTGTCTCAAGAAAAGCAGAGAGAAGCAAGGCACCAGGACTGGCCTGGTGCAGCTCTTGTGCTGTGGCAAGAGGAAAGGTAAAGGGAAACCTGTGGCACATATACGCCATCAGACTCATCAGAGTGGCCATACTGAGTCAGACTATTTGTCAATTTGCCCCAGTATCGAGCCTCTGACCACAGTCATAGCGGACGCTTAAGCAAGAGTCCAAGAGCAGGTTAGGCGTGTTTTCCTAGAATATTCTTCCAGCTTTTTTCCACCTTCCTGATCCAGAAGGGTTCTTCTGGTATTTAAAAGCCTGCAGTGGATGTTTGTGAATTCACCCAGTTGTTTTTGATCCAGTATGAATGTTTTACCCCATCTCTGCAAAGAGCCATTTACTTTTGCCAGTTCTGCCCTGGCCACCTTCTGGTGTCACCAGGTGTCAGTGGGACACCAAATAGTCATAAACTACTAACCTTCCCATGCCACTTGGTGGACCTCTAGCACATCCATCCTTGGACGTGTCTTTTCTTGGGCTGGAGAGTCCTGGTCTCTGTGGCTGCTCCTGGTGTAAAAGCCATTCCACACTTTTGAAGATCCTGGTTACCCGTCTCTCAAACTTCTCCCATCCTCTCATGTTTGTGATAAGCACAGATGTGCCCTCTGCCAAGTGACACTGCAGTTATGAGGTGCCAGCACTATCTCTGTAGCTTGTACCAAGCTGATACCAGCCTTGTATCCAGCGCTAGTCAGTGCAGGCCTGGCCTTCTTCCTCTGCCTCACTCCTCCGCCTCTCCCTCAGCCGCTCTTCTTTACCTGGGGCTGGGGAGGGGATGCTGCACCTGTATTCCCCTTCCTGTCACCTCTTGTGGTGATGCCCATCGCCTCTGCAGCTGAAGACCGGAGAACAGCTGGGCAGGAGCAGGTGCCCTGGGGAACCCCGTCTGGGGTGGAAGGTTGTGCCGCCACAGGTCCTCCTGGGAGGGGAGCAGGTCTCTTCACTGCAGAACTGGGTGAACTGGGGAGGGGGAGAACTCAGAGAGGGAGGTGTGTGAGAGAGAAAACCTTCACCTGCCATCACTGGCCCCTTGTTCACAAGTTTAGTACTTGATGGCATAGCAGGGGTCTTTTTCCCCCAGCGTGTCAGTCTTGTGAGACATCACCCTTCTCACATTGCCCAGACTCGACAGTAATCTGTGCTCTTGCAAACTGCCCAGCCTTATTGCTGTGCCACGCTGCCAGCTTACAGCTGATTTTCTGGCTCTGCCCCCACATCATTCCCCCGAGCACTTCTCCAACATTGCTGCTTTCCAAACACCTTCAGCCCCATCAAACAGCTACATGTTTCTTCATTTTTTCTGTGTGTATTAGCTTGTGTTGTCCAGGTTGCATTTTATTACTATATCCTCCAGATAAGGCTACTGCCTGCATGATAGAGTCTTTGCCTCCTACTATGAGATTAGCTTCAAATTTAATTTGGGAGCTATTCATCCCCTCTTGATACCTACCATTAACAACAATAAAAGTAGAATTCAACATCTGAGATTCCCAGCACCCTTCCGGTACCTGTTCTTATTTCAGTGTATGGTTGATCGTTTGGTTTTATCTATTTACAGTCCTTCAAGTAGTGTTTGGTATACAGAGCAGCTCTCTGACATGCTATTAATCACCTTCTTTGAAACGACTGTAGAAAAGATATTGGGTTGTGAGCCAGTACTTTTGGGATCATGTTAACGGTTTGCTGTCGTATTTCAATCACTTGCGCTGTGCAAAATAACCCAAGATGTCCCTCCCTCAGGGTATTAAGTAAAGATTGCAGCCCCTGAGATAAGGGAAGATTCTGACAAACATTAATCTGCAGGGAGCAGTTCGGTGGGAAACAAAGGGCAAGAGCATCGCCAAATGTACTTTTCTTGTGCAGGGAGTGCTTTCCATAGGTGCACGCAGATTTTGGGAGGAACCCTGTTTCCCCAGCATTCTCTCATTGCTACGAATATCGGGGCGCGTTCGGGTGGTTTTCAGCATCCAGAGCTTTCAGTTTATGCAGATTTAGAAAATCCTTAATTAAACAACAGAAGGCATATTATCTTGTCTCCTTTCATCAGCTTGGTATCCATCAACTACAGCTGGCACAAACCAATTATCCCTGTGGCAACCACAGCTTTTGACAGCTCTTGACACAGACCGCTTTCAACTTGTAGGCACCCCATGCTATTTTTGTGCTTTTGCAGATGATGGAAGGCTGTGCCGTGCACCTCCTTTTCTTCAGGGAAGAGCTGCTGGACTCGTGCAGCGATGGCAGTCAGGGGCGGGCCTTCAAGACTGCTCTTCAACAGAGGCAGCAGCAGCTGGTGGCAGCAGCCCATGGTACAGCGTAGAAGTTGGCCATCCTCATGCTCAGGAAGGAGGATGTTTCCATCAGGTTGAAGCTGATGCTCCAACTTTCTTACAGTGAATGTCATTCCCTGCAGCCCAGTGCTGCCGGGGTGATGGGTACCCTGAGATAAGCCCGTACGATGGGGCAGCCCTCCTGTTGTACGGTAGGAGTATGATGCACGTCCCACCATGCAGGCTCTGGGAGATGGGATATTGCCTCAGGCTGCCTACAAAGAGCTGTGATCACCTGTAGGCTGTGGAGCAGTACTCAAGTCAACAGGAACCTGTTGCAATGTTTGAGGAGGGGAAAAAAAAATACCGGGAGATCTTTCAAGGCACCAACGTCAGTTCACAGATAATTAGAGGGCAGGAGGCTCTTCCTGGGCGAGTGACCGGACTGGCTCTGCCTCATGGCTGCTCTGCAGCTGACACAAGCCGTAGGTGACTGGGAGCTCAGGCACTGGGCTGGTCTCCACCCCAGTCAACAGCAAAGCCAGCCATCAGCCTGACAGTTGCTTCCTACACAAAGACGGTCTCCTGGCTCAAAGGGAGATTTAGCCTTTTTCTTAGTTTGATCCACTTATCCTTCTCCAAGAGCCCGAGCCAAAAGCTATCGACTTAAACAGGCTTTGCATCAGGTTCCTAGTTTGTTGGAATGAGGCACAGATGAAATGGTCCCGAATGTCCTCATTTATGAAAATATGTATTTTGCCTCTGTGCTTAATTTGATGACCGATCTAACAAAAATGTGAAGCATCTACTAGGATGTAGTCACTATCTTACAGATTGTATTTTTCTTTGCAACAACTCCCCACAGGTTTTTAGTCCAAACCTCCTCTCATGGAAATCAATGAGCATTTTAGAAGCGAGACCAAGGAGGATCCAGAGCAGAGTCCCTCAATGCTTTTTTGTTTACCTCAATAAACTACAGCTCTGGTCTGCAAACCTGAGTTTAGTTT
This sequence comes from Stercorarius parasiticus, assembly GCA_013396915.1. Taxonomy (NCBI): domain Eukaryota; kingdom Metazoa; phylum Chordata; class Aves; order Charadriiformes; family Stercorariidae; genus Stercorarius; species Stercorarius parasiticus. Next base: position 322,063 of record VWZL01004326.1, on the reverse strand, counting down.
TGCATACTTTTCTCCCTTCTTTTAACAGAAAGCTTTGTTGGCATCATTTCTGCATAAATCTGCAATATACAAGCTTTTAAAGAATCAATATAAAGATTGTCAAAGAGTCAAGCATCTGATTTCCCACACACACAGAGGTTTTTTTGGTTTTTTTGGGGAATGAGAAAGAGAATACCAAGTGCCAGACTGAGGAGTAGGAGAATAATTTTATTACCAAACACAGAACATTCTCAAATTCCTGGCGTTTACATTTTAAAGGAGATGTCTAAGAAAGTGAGGTTGTTATTTTATATGTTGCATTTGGGGGTGTTTTCTAAAAAGAACTTTTAGGGAAATTTTTCCCCAGGTACCTCCAGGTGTTCTAAACTGGATTGACCTTTTAAAAAGTGTCTCTTCAGCAAAAAGGTAACATCTTGCAAAATTCCATAGTAAAATTGTGTGGTTTTTTGCAAAGTCTGAAGACACCATCAGAATTCTGGCTACCTCTTTAACACACTGATAATATAGGCTCTATAATTTTAGCCACTGGAGGGCTCCCCAATTTTTTAATTAATTTATTAGGACATACAGTATGAAAGAATGGAGGAAGGAACTAAAGCAGAGTGGTCCTAGTCACTACCATGATCTCTACAAATACTAAATTTCATGCAAATTCCAGTTATTCTTCTGTGTATTCCTCAACCAAAATAATGTAAGGAAATAGTTTTAGTATTTCTGGTAGAACAAATATTCCTCTATGCCAGCCAGCAAGACTGGGTGTAACTGACCGTCTAGATATGCATAAAAATACAAGAAAATTAAAGTTTCAGGACTTGGTAGCATCACACAATCAGGCAAATTCCCCACAAGCTTTACTTTAGTATATCAGTCATTTACTTTAATGTATAATTTTTGCATGTGGATCATTTACATTATCATTGCAGTCCCATGCCCCCAGCCTGCCAGCTCACTCCCCTATGCTCCTGTTTGACTGGTATGCTCCTCATGGGCAGCTGGCCAGAGAAACTGTCTTGGTTTGGTTTGGTTTGGTTTGGTTTTTGGTTTTTTTGTTTTTGTTTTTTTTTTTTAAACTATCTACATTTTCTATACTGAAGATGGTTGCTCATGGCCAGATCAGATTGCTGCAGAGTTTAATTCTGCATCCTGCTCTGGCCTTTGCACTCTGAGCACTGAGCGAACCATCTTCCAAGATCCTATTCTTCGCTCAAGGAATTACTTTCCCTTAAATGGAAAAAAGAAAGGAGAGCAAAGAGAAGAGAGGAGACATCCCAAGATTAAGAGTGCCTGGCAAGCCAAGAACATCCTGCTTTTCCAGAAGTAGAGATGTCCCAGACCGTACAGGGCAGAGACTCCTGCAGTCACCTATACAACATCTGCTTTGTTGCTACATAGGTGACTATAGGGGCAGCATCCCCGCCCTGTCTCACCTCTCTGGATGCATAGTCCATCCAAGAAACTAACTGAAAGTTCGGCTCCAGCTTCACAGCCTTAAGCCACAGAAAAAAAGCAGAATCTTCTCAAATAATGGTGCTTACCTGTACCTGCTGTGGTCAAGGGACTTGCTGACTGCCCTACAGTATCCCTGCCCGAACCTGTCAGAGGCCTGGTGGTGTGCCTCTTGCCAGAGCTCACTGTGCTTGTCTTTGCTACAGGAGAGCTCATTAACCCTTTGCAATGAAACATGTGCTGGTGAATACAGGAGAACAAATCATGGGCATGCCTGTCCTACTGGGAACCACTTTGTCAAGAGCTGGGCTTGAACTACTTTTATACATAGTGTTGCAAACCTCTTTGTCCTACTGACCTGCCAGCTGCCTCACCGGCACCATCCTGATCAGGCACAGACCTAACAGTCTGTACAGTTAGGATGATGCAGCTACGCAGAGGTTGGTAGGAAGCAGAAAGCAATGTGAACGCTGAAAAAGCTGAATTGTGTGACTCCGACTTGGAAATCAAGGCACAGAGAATGCAAACACCCATCAATGTGGATGCGTTCAGTGCATCCTCAGGAAAGAAGAAATGAGTGGCATCAGTATTTCTCTCAACTCTTGCCTTTCATACCACCGTTTTACAAGGCCACCCGTACCTCACCATGGTGAGCAGTAGTTGTAGATTCCTTAGCAAAGAGGCTTATTTGCTGCTAATAAAATATTAACCCAGATGAGGGGCTGGTAAAAATATTTAAATATCAGACATTCCTCTACTCTTCAGCTTCCCACTTGGCACAAATCACTGCCATGATTTGGAGTCTGATCAAACATGTTTCATAGGTACAAAGAGGCTAATTTATAAAGCAGGATTAATCCCTCTACAAGACCGGGCTGGTTGGAATTTCTCTTTCCCCTTTTCATGCTGCAAGGTGCTCAAACTTTTTTCCACACAGTGCTTTTGTGGAGAATTTTTTCACTAACATGACTTGCAGCCTTTTGAGGCCACGTGTTTTAATTCAGAGACCTGGCGGCTGAAAATTCCTATTTATCCACAAGGCAAGTATTATTTTGCCCTTGGCACTATGAACATTTTTAAAGAAATCCTTTAGCATACTTCAAGCTTGACCCACAGAAGGGCAGGCAAAGTTACAGTAGGCCCTGGGACCAAAAGAGGTGATGAGCAAAGGTGGCAAGTCATGCCAAATGTAGTGCGGATACCTAGAGGTGGTGCAAATGAAATTCCCTTAGGACATGGGAAGTGAGTAGAAACAAGGGGAGCACACGGCGACCTTCACCTCATGTAATGGAGGTACACATACCACGGCGATGCAGCCTACATTTCAATTACAGGTGGTGCAGAACAGCGTTGTGTTTTGTTTTAAATGGGCTGCCCAGTCATTTCAATGGGTGCCCCTTAGCACCCTGAGAAACTGTGAATTATCGTTTCCTGTGCATCTTTCTTCCACCTTTTTGGAGCCTGAAGGCTTCTGTTACATTTCCCTCACTCCTCTGTCAAGAATCCTCATAAATTTTGTATGTCCTCACCAATGGTATCCATACAGTGAGAAAACACAACTGCGGTTTTAATGGGGGGTTTCTGCACGGTGGGACTAGAGTTTGGGATTGATTGCTTTCTCTTACCCAACTTATCTCCTTCCTCAAATTACTATTTCTCACTTCAAACAGGAGCTAGCTGACTTAAGAGCAAAGCTGTGTTAAACCCATTATGTTCACGCTTCTGCTGCAGACTTTTTCATATAAATAACCAGAGACAGAGGGTAGAGAAAGGGAAGCAATAGTATAACTGCCCTGAGGGTGCGGGGAGGGGAGAAACGACCTCAAAACTGTGCAAGAGGCAATTTGCTAGAGCAAGCTGTGGAAGTTACTGTGGATCTTCATCTGTTGGATAACTCTCCCCATGCACACCCTCACAGCCCTTGCCCAAGCAGGTTCCCTGCTGCAATGTCTCCCCTGGGGACCCCCCCCACCACCGGCTCTGCAGGGAGCTCCTTCTGCCCCACACCTTGGCCACAGAGGTGGAAGTTCCCGTACTTGCCCTATCCTGGTATTGCTGGTTGACCTCCCTCTCTTCTCCCCCCAACAACTGGCAGGAGTCGACTTAGCTGGCACTGAAAATCACCCAGCAATGCCTTCATCACAACAAAATCACCCAGCAATGCCTTAAGCAAAAACTGTTTTGTCTTTGCTGTAGGCAAGTCTGGGTCTTTTGCTGCATGTTGAAAGAAGATGCCCTCCTTGTTCGCTCTGGAAGCAGACCGAATTGGCACCAAATAAGTGATATCAAAGTAACTCTGTGGTCTGAAAAGGGGGACTTTTCACCTCTTCCAGAGCCAACCCCCTACCCAGCTTGCCCTGCTGTCCTGGGACAAGCCCCGTGTCCCACCACATTTCTTGTTTTAGTCATCACCGTAGCACAGCCACAAGCACACACACACAGAGAAGTACCTCCCAGACACATGTGTTGATCATTAGTCAAATAAATTAATTTAAACAACAATTTGGCATTAGAGTTATCATGGAAATTTAAAATCATTAAGTGTTCAATTATTTCCTAGGAAAGCTTTGAAGTGGTGCTTTTAAATTCAGCTCTCCAGCTGCTATCAGTGAGCTGCAGAATAGGGCATTTGCATACTCCTGGCTTAGATGCTGGCAGCCTTCCTGTCTATTATTTTATTGAGTCTAGATGCAGATTGTGGCAGTAATGTAAAGGTTTGTCAAAGTGTTTTTTACTGTTTGGTTTTAAATTTACATTACAAACGCCTCTTAAAAAGGATCCACTTAATCTCAGCTTGGCCTGTTGCCTGGGAAATTTTGTGTGTGGTGTTTAATATTAAGTATAACTCTTGAAGATTTCTTTATTTGCTGAAGTGTTTATAATTATTTCTGTTTTCATCACAGTTTGAAATGGGTTACTTCATGAGTACACAGGTAAGAATGAAGCTCTTCCTATGCTTCATGCAAAAATCACCATCATTTTGTTAATCACTGAAAAGCTATTGCTAATACATCAGCCTGCAGAAGATGAGAAAGGGAGAACTGAAAGGTTTCTGTAAGAATGCCTAAAGAAATGGCAGAAACACGATACAGCTTTCAAACACAGACAAAGCTTCATTCTTTCTGTCTTGTTTGATAAAAAATGAACCACATAGTGAATGCTGTAGCTTCATGTTACTCCTGTCAAATCTTTAGTAAGTGGGTGTCCAGGGAATTAGATCATAAGAGAAGGGCATGTTCCTCTCATTTGAAAGGTTTCTCATTGTGTTTATTAATTTAACCATTGACATTAAGAAGGCAAAATGTGCTGTTTTCAAAGGGATTCAATATAGTGAGGTCTGCCTGACCCCTTTACAGGCTATTCTGAGATACACTTATCCTATGTATCAATGGAAATATCCAGAAAGAATACATGTAATGTAATTATTCATAAAAGAGAGCTAAATCACTGAGCAGTTACACATCACTTAGGCTGAAAATATCTTCAATTAAGGTAGGAATGAAGTAATATCACATTTTATGCAAGTTCCCATCAATAAGCCTGACACATGCCAGCTCCCATTTAATAACATATTTTACTTCTAATAATTCTCCTTTTTTTTCCTGGTTCAAAAAATGTGGAAGAGGGCTCAACCGTTCACAGAAGTGAAATGTGGTTGTAGGAGGAATTTAAGGTTTCATGTTTCAGGGCGCAGAACAACCCCTCTGAGGAGGCTAAGATGCCTTTTCCCATTTGGAAAGGAGCACTGGCATCACTGGGATACCACATCACTGGACACAGGAGATGGGACGAGAAAACCAACCTGACAAGTACTGTGATTCATGCACCTCCATTTCTGTACCCAAAATGTTTGGGAGGCCCTTTATGCCTGAGCCAGTGCTAACTACCTCCTGTAAGTAAACTGAAATGGTCATGCGGTTCTGGCACGCAAGTACTTTCAAAGCAGTAGGCTTTCTCAAATTAAGTTAATATAATACAACTTCATCCTGAGTAGCAACTGGGAAGAGAGAGAGAAGTAAAAAAGCAAAGTGCAGGAGATGGGTTCGGACTGGGGATTCATCCTGAGTGGCTGGCCCTGGGCAGCAGAGCACCATTTCCAGCCCAGGCAACACGCTGCAGCGGGTAAGCTGGAGAGGCGAGGCTCTTTGCTTCTGTTAAGCATCCTAAATCCTGCTCTGTGGGGATTACAGGGATGCCCTGCACATAATCCCACCCCCCCAGCACCTGGATCTCAGTGTCCGTAGCACGGAGAGAAACCAGGCTGGGAAAGGAACCAAGAACACCTAGAGGCCATTCCCATGGGGACCCTCACTAAATCCAACCTCACACAAGCACGCTCAGTCAGGAAACAGAAGGGCTGCAGCTCCTGACAGGCAGCTCTAACAGCAGAATAATCAGAGAAAAAAAAAAAGCAAAGCCATCCTGCAGCAGCACTTAGGAAGCAACTGCCAGGCTGCAAAAGCAGCAACGTGGGCAGCAGCAGCAGCAGCTAGAAACCTGAATTTCCATGTCAGCTTCTCGTGCTTCTCTCCCTCCATTATTTCCCTCAGTGAAGGAGTTCCAAACTGGGATTCAGCTGTTGAGGTGTCTAGGGCCATTTCGGGCACCCTCAGGTTGCAGAGAGGTCTGCAGAGCACTGGCAGGTCCCTGGGAGCTCTGCGTCCCTGGAGCAGCCGCTGGGAGCCAGGTGGGAGGGCAGAGAACATCTCAAAAGGCGTCACACCCCCATGTTAGGCAACAAACTCAAGGTGAGTTCAAAGAAATCCCAGCAGATGCACAAATCTAGAATTAAAGGAATGAAAGGTAAAACCTAACAAATTATTTTCAACTCTGTTCTAAATTTAGTTTGTATAAACACACACATACAAATATATTTGTATATACTTGTAAGAAGAAATACTAATAAAAAATAAAATGTATGTTTATAAAGTAGTGTATTATTACATGTGAGAAATAACACTTTAAATCAATTGAATGTTCAATACAGCAAGTTTTGCATAGCAAACATCTTTGCTGACATGTTTTCTGATGAACATAGCCAGTAACCATAACCTCATTCATCTCACAGGAACAAAGTTCCTTCTTAGTCCCAATGACAGTGCTGTGAAGTTTCTTAGGGTTTTAAGGTATGGGAAAAGTGGGAGTTGCACCTCAGCTTTTCTTGCTGTCTTGCTAAAACCTGTCCATATTGCTATGCTTTCAGTTGATATTTCCCATTTGTGTCTTGCTAGTATTTTGTAACAGACCCATTCTCCCAGTGCTTTTTATAGACAAAAAATGGAAACAAGAGGGACCATGGAAACTGCAAATTAATACTGATGAAAGCCTACGAAGACAGAGTGTATTGCAAAAACTCTTTCCTACCCCTCCCAGGATGTACCTCAACAGAGAAATAATCTGACCCTCTGAACTGCAATTTAACAAGTGCAGGATTCATTTCTGACTATAAACTACCCAGAAAGCCACAAGCGTAACTCTGTTATACACAGAAAAGATATCAGCCTTCGGGAATGTGATGATTTCTTAAGTAGATGCTGTTTGCAACAGGTCAAAAAGTTTAGGCAGAAGAGATTCCCATTGAATGTTTTATGGGAATTCAAATTACATTTCGTACGACATATCTGTAAATGAAACTAACCACAAAGGTAAAGAGAAACAAAGGTCTTTATCTTGTTGAAATGAAATGCTCAGACATGACTCATGTGAGAAAATTGTTAAGTACCAAGTCAAATTTTCCCGGAAATATTAGGTAGTGTAAAATTTTAAATTTTTGTCTCTTGGTTCCAATTTGGAAGGATATTTCCCTTGCCTGAAATGTCAGAACTGTCCTTGGAAAAGACATTCATGTTCCCAGCAAGCTCTTGCTATTGTGCTGTTCACTTGTATTTCCAGTCTCCTGAGCTAAACAAATACAATTATCTTTATTGACTCTGCTCTCATTGGCAGGAGTTGGTTGACTTCAGCTGCTCAGGAGCCACTTAGAAAGTGTAAGTTGTCTCTGAGCAAAGGCAATGGCTTTCCTCTATCATTCATTACACCACATCTTCACGAAGGGCAGAGGAAGCAATTTCAGTGTTATCCTTCCTGAATAACGTTAGAAAGCTTTATGGTCTGCACACGTACACTCACCTCTCTCCGTGCAGCCTCCGGATACAGCTGTAATGGATATACCTGTATTTATTGACCTGTAAACTGGCTTTAAAACACATAGATAACCCCTCCCAGCTGCCCTCCATCTCTGTTCCCAGTTACGTTCGCATGGTTTGGAACAAATGGTCCTGATTTCTCTGCAGCTATGGGATCTGGTAAATGAAGTGTGAATGGGATTTTGCACGAAATGTTTAAGTCTATAAAAGTAGTGACCTAACACGTGGCATTTGTTTATACCTAATATAATATCATAAACCTTTGCACAGATAACGTGTCCAAAGCCCACAAGGACCAAGGCCAATATGGGGCAACAAGCAACTCCAGAGAGCAAGGGCGCAGAAATGAAGTTGCTGTAAGACCAGCTGGGAAGTCCTGGAGAGAAGCACAAGGGCACGTGCGATGTGTCTCATGAGCTGTGGCCTGAATGCATTTCAAGTGTGTTACCTCAACTGTGGATGCAGGGCACACGCTGTACATCTGATCTGCCCGCCAGCATCAGATCTGCTGCGAGCATCCCTGTAAGCTGATCAGCGCAGGCAGAGCGTGCAGAACCAGTGTTCCTGGAGCTCTGCAGGCAGGTCAGAGCCACTGCTCCCACTCCAATCAGTTTGCCAGATATCGCTGGGCAGTGTGTCGAGATTCTCCAAAAGCTGCTCAGAGTTTGTGACTGGACACGTGTGGGACAGTTCAGGCAGGCGGCAACACTATAAAGCTGCAAACAAACGAAAAGTGAGTTATGACATATGAAATCTCATGCTAGATCACAGAATCATAGAATGGTTTGGGTTGGAAGGGACCTTGAAGATCATCTAGTTCCAAGCCCCCTGCCATGGGCAGGGACACCTCCCCTAGACCAGGCTGCTCTAAAGCCCCATCCAGCCTGGCCTTGAACACTTCCAGGGATGGGGCATCCACAGCTTCTCTGGGCAACTTGTTCCAGCGCCTCACCACCTTCACAGTACAGAATTTCTTCCTAATATCCAATCTAAATCTACCCTCTTTCAGTTTAAAACCGTTACCCCTTGTCCTATAGCTCCACCCCCTGATAAAGAGTCCCTCCCCATCTCTCCTGTAGGCCCCCTTTAGGTACTGGAAGGCTGCTATAAGGTCTCCCCAGCACCTTCTCTTCTCCAGGCTGAACAGCCCCAATTCTCTCAGCCTTCCTTCACAGGAGAGGTGAAGCCATCATGCTTAATGTTGGGACAGCTACAGCTGCAGTCCTGGTTCCTGGATGGCCATGCTCTGTTCACTGGTGGTGTGGGAGAGCTGTCTGAAAGCAACAGGTTACACTGGGCTTTATATGGGATGGGGAAGCAGCTGCGCATCAGGAAACACTGAGCAGGATGAACGTAAACCCACGTGTGTAAGGAGTCGGTGCTGCGCTCTGCCACCCTGCAACCAGGAGTTTTTAAGTCACCTGGGCAGGCAGAGGCAGTTTCAATCCTATCAGCAGCAGGTAAAATGGGATAGGTGAGATGGCTCCCCCAGAGCTGGCTGCCCCACTCCTCCCGCCACGCCACCCCGGGAGCGTCTGAGTTGTTGTGGGTTTCAGCCTGGCCTGATAAAGCAAGGAGATGTGAGGGGTGGCTGGGAGGTCATAACAGCTTCACCCGTAATGTGCTGCCACTGGGTGAAAATTAGACTCCCAGGGAAAGCTCTCAGTTGGAGATTTTGTCACGGGCCCCTCCTTGTTGCCTAACTGCAGCTGAAAGACCTGATGTTTAATTCTGTGGAAAATGCTGCTGTTCTTGTTGGGAGCTCCCCATCCACAGTGTCTGCCCTGGCTCCAGCCAAAGCCTCTGTAGTTCAGTGCCAAGTGAGTCGGCTCTCGGGGTTACAGGATGCTGGTGGTGGCGGCTCTCATCTGGGGCTCAAATGGCTAAAAACCGAAAAAACTGGCAGCATGTGACTCGGAGTTTAAAATTGCTGTGGTTCTATGACGTAAACATTATTTTCAATGTAGCAGCTATTTTTCCCTCGGCAGTGCACGCTCTGAGAAGTTCCCATATGAGTTCACTTACCACAAATCGTTACTTTAGCTCTGATGCAACTTATTATACAAACACAGCACATCCAAAATCTGTAGTGAGAGAGAGCAATCCTGTAACTGGTTTTACGATAAAGGAAAGGATTAATAGGAACACCAAAACAACTCTTTAAAAATCTCATGAAGCAAAAGCAGATTGAAAAGCGTTAGTGATAATACCAATGCAATTCCAGTTTAACTCCATCCGAACTGAGAAATTACCAGTAAATGACAACAAATTGCTTGCTGCACACCAGAAAGTCCAGATAACGTCAGATTTTGTTAGCTTTTCTCACGTTATCTATATAGAATACTGCTCAGCCTCTTAATGGAAGTAAGGTTTGACCCTGAGTTTGCTCTGTTCCAGACAATAATATCTCCCATTTGTGTGGCATGATTGCTAGGTATTTTTGACTGAATATACACAGTCAGTTCCTTCTACCTTTACATTTAAAGGTTTTATGGATAAAAACCATACAATATAAAATGGTATTGTAGAATCTGTGACTGCATTTGAGTTCACACATCCCCTGGTTAAAAGGGAAATACATTTGTTTGAGGTTCAGTACTAGTCACTGACATTATTCATTTATTACCTGTTGGCAGATTTATTTGAGCTATATCACAGAGTGTGCAGGTATGCCTGTTTTACATTTTCTGAGAGGCTGCGTTTTTATTTCAGCACACCTATACACACTGTCAAGCACTGAAATGCAGCTGGAAATTTCTTTCACATGAGAAGGTTTTTCTTTGTTTCCTTCTTTTATAATAGTTCAGAAAAAACCGAAGAGCACAACAGTATAAAGTAGGCATACATAAGCACACGTATCTTTTCAAGATTAGAAAGCAAGCTCCCGAAAGCATTCAGAGGGAAACAAAGAGACAAGGCTATCCTTGAATCAAATTATGACTCCTTTCAGCAGTGTTCGCAAATACTTTTCTGCATTATGAATATTTTCCCCTTTTCCGGGACCATTTTAAAAATATTTGGTTCTGCTCTGAAAATTGCCTGATATTAGGCTTACCTCTAATTTAGCCAAATCTAATCTCTCTGTCATGGCTGTCACCTGTTTGCTTCAGGAAAAAAATAAAGAAATCCACATTTTGCGTAGCAGCCCTCTAATCTGGCCTTGGAAAAGTCTGCTCTGTGCATGCGTGTACGTGTGTGTGCAGACACGCACATGTGCACGTGTGTAGGCAAGGGGACATGGCCAGGAAGGCAACCGGATAACTAAGCAGCTGGGGAAATCGGTCTAACAGCCCTCTGTCAGACCTTAGCTATTTCCCCTCACCCTCCCCACTGCCACGGAAGCCCCTGGGCATTCATCAGAGCAGTTCCCCCACATTGCTGGGAGCAAAGCCTACCGCAGACTGCCAGGAAAACTCGCCTGCAGGCTGGGGGAGTGGCAAGAGCCGTGATGGGAAGCCCGCAGCGAACCTTCTAACTCTGGTCAAGGGATCAAGCCAGGATGAAAACAGAAACGGGGTACAAAACCCAGCTCTGAATGTGGTAGTCAGTGCAAGTGCCATAACCTAACGTCGGTCAGAAACGTGTCGGGTCTCCAGCCCTTCCTCCACCTCCGATGTAATGTATAAAAGAATATACTGATGAAAATATCTGCAAAGCCACCTCCACCTGTGAAAGACAGTTATATGATGTTTGGTAATCAGTTTCAATGTGATGATCTGATTATTCGACCCTTGGAGAGACAGGATATTGAACGGTTACATCCTATGCAGTTTGATCACAAGAAGGAATCAAGAAAACTTAATATGTCTATCCTGGTCAACTTTTTGGACCTCTTGGATACCTTGATAAGGAGTCCAGAGAGTATAAAGCGAGAGGAGAAACTGGAGTACTTGAAACTGATTTTTGTTCATGTCCATCATCTTATAAATGACTATTGCCCTCACCAGGCTTGGGAGACACTGAGAGTCATGATGGAGGAGCGGAAACGTCAGCATTTGGAAGCAGCAGAGTGATTTCAGAAGCACTTAGAGCGAGTTGTAGAGATGATTGAGAACTACCAGGCTTCCATGCCTGATGATCTGCCTCATTCAGAGGGAGGACTGAGAGTGAAAGTGGAGCCAATGGATCCTGATGATGGCAACAACTGTATTGGACAGAGCGAAAAGCAGAGAGAGCGTTCTGGTGGCACGAGAGATCAGGTTTTAGACAAACATGCAGCTAAGTGTAGCATTATTGATGAAATGACATGAATAAAACACTTTTTTTTTGTTAGCTCACCATAGTGAGAAGCAGAATGGATTCTGAGGGTATATGTTGTGTTTTGTTTTGCTGTTGTACAAGCAGACAAAGCATTTAATGTGCACCTATTGGAGGTTGTGAGTGACTAGGCAGATGAAAATGTTTAATATTTTGTGAGCTGTGTGTTTGTTGGTAGAAGCAAAAAATAAATTAAGTGCCTTGCAGGGACATGTACAGAAGCTGACTTTGGAGGGCAGGGATCACCTGTCATCAGGTGTCAGCAGGAGCGCCCTGCTGAAGTGCAGCGGGTGGGCAGAAAGCTGTGTAGGTTTTTGCTCTGAAGGTCCTGTTCACGGGGGCAGATGTGCAGTGACCCTACACCAGCTGCACGCAGCCACTGTCATCCTCACAGGAGCAAGGAGCTGTCTCCCTCCACCAGAGGAGGACCAGGCAGTGAGTTTTCCCTGAGAGGAGATAACCCTCTTTAAGCTTCTGATTTTGGCCCAAAGCTTTCCTGATGGCTTCACTGGCACCACGTATTTTTCAGTCCACTGGCCTAAACTGTGGGGAAAACATAGAATGTCAAAGAGCTGCCTCCCGTTGGATCCCATTTCAATGATCCCAGGTCTCAGTGCTGCTGTACTTTTTCCCCAAGTGCTGGGGAAAGGGGGAGCAGAGACTCGTGGCTGGTGGCTTGCTTAGAGAGTTCGTGTGACCTGTTCTAACCTCCAGTATAGGTGTCATCCAAAGGTGGGCTGCTGACAGATCATGTGTAGAGAAGGTACTTGGAGCAATCTTCATCTTAAATTAAGATATTTTTTTTTCCTGTAATTACCAATTACCATAACAAAGAAACTGAAGGGGCTGATCTGATTTGTATTGAGAACAGTTTTGTTTCCACCTCTTTTCTCTTGTCTTGGGAATAGAACATGCAAAGTACCAGGGAAGAAACTTTCTAATAAATTGTTGAATTATAGCTAAGCATTTGAAAGATGACCTATGTATCTATGTATACACACACACACATATATATATATATGTAGGAAAGCATAGAAAAGTATCAAGTTGACAGATGATATTTATCTTACCTTGTGACAATTCCCCTGGAAAGTGACATGCTGTCTCTTTTTTTCCCTTTCTGTATTTTGCCATCATAATTTCTCTTACCCTCAACCACCTGCCCCTGCAAGCCAAGCTAACGAGTCAAAACCCCAAAGAATCCTAATCATTGTGCCCCACCACTCAGGGCAGACAGCAAAACACTTGCACTCTGTGATGCTCTTTGGGTTTTATCCCAATTATTATGATGGCAGTAATGTCAGAGTCCTACAAATACGGATGAGGAAATACCTGCCTCCTCCTTTTCTTCTGCTTAACTTGTGATCAAAGCAGTCCCAGGTTCCACCTTGGCTACTCTTAGGATGTATCTAATAGGGCACATGTGCTGTGGAGCTGCTGCATGCTGGCACACTGCCTCCCGCTGTGGTGTTCTGGAAGCGTCACATCCATCCCGCAGGGTGCACAGTAGCCACTCAAGCCACTGTTGGGTTTATGTGGCAAGGTTTTGGTGGCAAGGGAGGGCCACCATCAACTTCCAACATGGTGCCACCAGCCTGGACTCTCTGCAGGGTCAGGATCCTCAGGGCGAAGTCAAGCCGAGTCCAGAAACATTGAACCATTAAGCTATAACCGCCCTCTGCATCTAGACAGATTTTTTAGGAAGAAGAAAGAAAAGGATATACCCAGAGAAACATGGGCAAGCCTGCATTTTTGTAACCTTCAGTTTCTTTCTCCTGGCTTCCCTTCTTTATCCCTCAGACATTTGAGCTTCATCAAGGGTTTCTTCCCTTTTCCATCACTAACTTTTCCATTTCACTTCATAGGCCATTGTAGTCCTGTGAACTAGTTTCCCTTTTTCTATCTAACATTCAATCTAACTTCACAACATTCAATTAGGTTTCTATCCTTATCTTCTCCTCTATCTTGCCAGCTCACCATGTTTGTTCCAGACTCTTCTAACTTCTCACTGATGCCCCGCTCTTCCCTGACACTCCTTACATTGGCAGTGCCCTCCCTGGAAACTAACTCCTCCCATGTACCTTACCTTTTTTTCCCCTCTCCTCCTCCGCCAAGTCTTGTAAATCCACTTGCTTTAGAATGTTTTCCCCCGACAGAAGCTGTGCCTCCTCTGTGCCCCTCGGCATTATACCTCTTGGGCTTCCTTCGATCAAAATGTCTCCAGGGGAAAAAGCTTCTTTTCACTGCTCTGTGCGCTTTAGTCAGTAAAACTCCAATCCGCACCTGCTTAAAGAAGCTAAAATAATACATATTCGGGCAGCAAGAGCACTGTAAACATAATTTTTCATAAAAATGTGCACCAGGGAATACAAGGCTGGTAGGTAACTCTGCATTTGCATTATTGTGAAAGTGTGCTTAAAGGGACAAGCGATAAATACTTCCAGCTCTGTTATGAACTCCGGCTACAGTAAGATTTTCTTATTTTCCTGCGCTAATATACCCATGCTGAGCAGCTGAGAATGAACACTTGCCTGGGTGTGGGTGCGTTTACACCAAACTCTGTCTTCTTGTTTGTCTGCAGATACTCATTGTGAGACAACTAACTTTTCTAAAAGAAGTTATGAAAGTTGGGAAAACATCAGTTTGTTTGGCACAAAGGATTAAAAAGAAAAAAAATAGGCATTTTTTTACAATTTTTGTCAATTTAGCCCTGTTTTCTTTTGAAGGTTTTCATTAACTGGTAACCACATTTGACAAGTGGTCTAATTAAGAAGCATTCATGAAAGAGAAGGGGAGAGAGAAGGCTTTGAAACAGTTGGTAATTGTTAATAGTTTTTCTACAAGCACATTCTAATTCTGCATCATTCGCCAGCTGCAGAGTTGTAACATCTGAGCCTTGACTCCTGTATGAGAAGCAATCCTACCTTCTGTTCTTGCACAGGTGATGAACAGTCTATATGCATTTATTTTGGTGCCTAACCAGCAGTCCCTCCACATGGCCAAGTGGCTGTTCCTTATTCACTTCATTCACTTCAGCTACATCCACTTTATATGCGAGGAAAATGCCTTCCTTCTGCTCCTGAGTTTTGAGAACAAGAACTTGCAGAGATCTCATGAAATACCCTCTTCAAGCACTTTATCTGCTTTAGACAAAGAGGATTTTAGAGATTACTCCGAAGCCTACTTTCTGTATTTTTGCAGTTCTTTACTGCTTTACTATTCTTCCTAGGTTACTTGCTCTTCAATTTATCAAACAATTCTACTCTTTTTCACAGTTACTTTCCTCCCTTCTTTTCCTGTGTTTTATTCTCTGTACCCCCCAGCTATTATCCCCATTAACCTCATCCATCTGGTCTTGGAGCCTTCTTTTGGGCAAAACAATTAGGAACATAAATAGGAGGAAAAACTCTGGTTTTGTGACAGTATCTGGAAGTCATCTTTTTTTTTGTGAATCCTACATTTTATCAGCAAATGCCACCTCAAGATCATCATCACATTTATGTAGGTGTCACTTTTGTTTCTGTGTTAGAAAACATCCTGTGCAGCTTTTGGAAGATGCTACAAAATCACTGTAAATCAGAGCTCATAAAACCACTGATGGACACAAAGGACCTCTCATGACAGAGTGATGGGACTCTGCTTTCTGGTCACCATTTTTCAATTCCATACTAAGTCAGGTGGACACATCAGGACACTAGATACTTCTTCTGAGTATTTCTGGTATTTAGAGCTGTTCTATGTTAGTCGAAATTTTGTCTTTTTTAGGGGCAACAGTTCAGTATTTTCCAGCTTTGGTTGCTCATCTCCTTTCAGGAGCAGCTCAGAGTTGGAAAAAACCAAATCTCTCCAGAGGGGAAGTACAGCACAAGGAATTTCTCAGCCACTCCTTGTGTACAGCATGTAAGCAGAATCAGAAAAAAAACAATTGGAAAAAATTCTGTTTGCTCTTTTGTGGTCTATGAAAACAGGCCGCCAAAACAGATGCCATTCTCGTGCAGCATATATGGAGTAATACTGGTATGGAGTTATTTTCTAAGTCTTTCCCAAGAAAACCTGTCAGTTAGATGAAACAGAAACTTTCCTTGTAAAGGTTCATTTAACTCAGTATATTGATCTGGCTTACTAAGCCCAGAATAGATTCCACGGGGTGAAAGAGACTGAAATTGATACCAACTGGTACTCAGGGATTAAAGCACTCTCATGAGATGTAGAAGGCCCAAACTGAAATTCTTACCTCTCTTTTTAGACTGGTAAATATTTGGCTAAATATATAAAATAGGATAGTTCCTTTTGGGAGAGAAAGATATTTCTTCATAAATCTGTTTGTCCAAGGAACTGCTTGAGTCATGGGGAGCACAGACAGACTTATTCATGTTACCATCACATTCAGCTGATTTCTGTTGACAGAGTAATTTCCAGGTTATTTTTGTTTGTACTCCAGGTGTATTCCAGGTTTGTACTCAGGTGGAGATGCTCATACTCTCTTACCAATTTTCTCTTTTCTAAGCAAAATGGTTTTCTTTTCAGTCTGTCTGGAATGGAAAGTTTCAAACTCCCAATTTTTTAAACAAAGCAAAGCTCCTCAGTTTTCTGGCTTGAGCTATGTTAGTTCTATGTAAATGGCTGAAGCCACAAGAATACCACGTTCTGCTGGTATAACGCTGCACAAGGCTGGATCTATAAAACCTGCATAGCATAATTATCTTTTCTACAAATGTGCTTGAAATGGGATTTCTATCTTTTTCATAATACTCAAGATATTTTACTTTTTGCGGCTCCTCATTACTCACAGCAGTTTTATGCACTGCTTTCCATTTCTCCTCTAGCCAGGATGAAAGTCACTGATAATGAGAATGGGGACTCTGCGATCCTTTCTCACTGCTGGTGCTCCCAGTTCTGCGTGTGGTCCTGGGACACGTGTCCAGAGAGAGATTTTGTAGCAAGTGCACGCTCACAGAGATGCACAGATGTTGGCAGTACATGTGAGAGAATGCATTTGAAAACAAGATGCATAAACACATTACTGGAAAAAAACTGCAGTAGTGGGGACAAACACCTTCTAAGAGCTAATGAGTCCTTGGCTGGAGTGGCAACGATGCGTTTGGTTGATATGCTCTTACTTATCTTAGCTACGTCCTCTAAATCTATTAACTGAACCTTTGTTTTCAGTGTTAGCATTACCAGACTTAAGCACGGAACGAGGTAAAATGAGTTGCCGACACGTTCACACACTGATCTATCATTGAAAAACGCGCCTCTCCCTAAGTCTGATTGGTAGTCATCACACATTTCAGAGGTAAGCGGCAGCTGTGGCGAACACTGAATCCAGCCAGCAGGAGCAAAGAGTGTTTATTAAATCAGCAAAGGTGTTGAGGAGGTTCCAGCAAAACCAGATGAATGAGTTCAGTTGCCCTATCTGGGACCTTTTTTGAGGTCTTGAATTATTATAATGACCCACATGATCTATTGAATTTTAAAAAGAATTTTTAACTGTATTGACTTGTTGGTAGTTATGTCATAGGCAGATCCTTGATCCCATTTTGACAATGGGAACTGAAAACAAAAAATGATGTCCTAGATCCATTTGATAAGACTGCCATCTTAAACCATACTTGCGTTTGCATTTTTAGAATAAGGGAGAAAACCTTGCCATACTGGAGTGGAAGTCTCCATCCTCCATTTTAGAGATCAAAGATGAAGGGTGCTAAAACAAGAGCACATCTTACTGTACACTGGCTGTGAACATAAAGCCTACCTGCCCCAAATGGTAGCAAAAATTGCAGTTCTGTACCTGAGCAATTAGCAGATGGCAGTTTTCTGTGTGTATTAACACAGAAGTAATTTCTAAGGGGATACATGTCATATCTGCTTGTACATGCATGCATGCATTGCTAGAAGAATTGATTTCTGCTTTCTAAATACTGTATTTAAAATATAAGCAAGCAGAACTATAGCGTAGCTACCAAGTGTCTTAGTGAACAGCATGTCAGAAAAGCAGAAGGATATCACAGTTCTCAGTTCGATTCTCATTTGTCGTAGTAGACTTTTAGTGACTTTTGTCAAATTGATTCATCTTCCTGTGCCTCATATTCTGCATCTCTAAAAAATCAGGATAAAGAGATCTTTTATAGGATGTTTGAGGCAAGGATTTGCTGTCAGTCTATACATTACTTCATTAGGAAATACTGTTTTTTTCAAAAATGAGCATTCAAAGCATGCAAAACCAGTAAGTTCCTGTCAAGAAACATAAAAAGTTGTTTCAGAAATATTCAAGAATTTTATAGCACTGGAGTTCTTGTGAGGATGGGGCTGGGAGTACTTTTCAGGACCAAGGTTTTGTGTGGTGCAGGACAAGTTGCAGCCGTTCCCTTATTTCTTCATAACTATGATTCTTGCTTTGTTTTGAAGCTAAAGATGATGCTTGTAGTGGTAATTAAGTGCCAAAGTCAGATGTGCTCAGGGATGAAGGTGGCTATCCCAGGGTACTCAGAGATCAAATAGCATGGCTGATGGCCTTCATCAGCAAGTACAACTTGACAGTGAGAGCCCACCTATGGTCTTAAGATCAGCAGTTTGGCAAAATGTCATGATGGAGAAGGTGTTTTTTTCATAGGGCTGACGTGTAACCCCTCTGTTGCTACCCCTGGGGCACCATGTGTCATTCTGGTCACCTTAAATCATGCAGAAGGAGTTCAGAGTGATGCCCAGCATGCAAATGTGATGAGTGGGGCAGGTTAGCATGAGCACAAACAGGTGGGGACAGGTCAAAGGGGAATTAAGTTAAGGAATGGCAGAGAGAAGGTGGAAAGGGGTCAGGAAACCTGTGCAAGAAAAGAGTTCAGGTTGTTGTTCCCTTAATTAGGACAGGAGCTGGCTGCCACCAGAACTCAGTGAGTCATTCACAAGATAATTGAGCTGTTGTAGGTGGCAGATTTTGGAAGAGATACAAAACCTGTTTCAGACCACAAGCCAATTTCAGATTACTGAGGACCTGCACCTGATTGCTCCAGGTTTACACAGTTCTAACACACCAAAACCACACTGCCTCGCCTACGGCAAGACCCTAAACTAGAAAGATAGCTGGACTGATCCAGCCAGATCACTCACAGAGGATGTAGCAACAACATTTTAGGCAGTGAGGATAAAATTTGGGTGAGTAACAGAATCGGCTTTTGTCATTACTTGCAGTGAAACCCAGGTGACTCATCTACCCTCAAAAATTTATTTCCATGGTACCCTCAGTGTCATTTTTGACTGTGAAAGGTTCAAGTGAATCATTTATGAACGTATTCTAGCAGCTCAGCCAAGGGATATTCTTCCAAGCCCGGTTTCTTGATGAGACAAAAATGAAAAATGACGTTCTGATCAAACTAGAGATTTATCCAAAATTTCACCTGAGCCCAGGAAAATTTAGTTCAAAGTTCTCCTGTGGTCTGGAGCCAGTGAATCAAACTTAATGTCTCTGCCTGTCAGAAAGGATAACGTATAATTACCTATCTCACCAGGGCATTGCAAAAATTAGTTACTATTTGCATAGAGTGGTTGAATAATTTAAAAGTCTCCATCTCTACTTTTGTGAAAGATTGTCTTTCTAAAGCACAATAAAGTATTAGTAATTTCGAAGCGGTAGTAGGGGAGAAAGCAATCTCCAGAGCACAGCTTGAGTTATTCAGTGATGCCAAAAAGACAGAGGCAGGCACTGGAGAACAGCTGGGACATGCCATGCAGAAGGACTGGACAGCCTGCTTCTGCACCAGGCCTCCTCTGGCAGGATATGTGGCCACCAATCTGTCGTTCAGATAGAGGGTGTCTTGCATCCAGTGAAGGCATGCTACACAATATTTTGAGAAGACAGAACCAGTAATTAAGGAAAACATCAGGATTGTTTGTGGTTTTATTTTTTTATCAGTTCAACTGCCCTCCACTTTTATCACAGCTTTCCCTTGTTTCTTGGATAACCATACCTAATGGCACCCCTTTACCCTCCCAGGTTTCAAGGGATGGCCATGCCCCAACTGCAGGGAGAAGATGCACATCCTCTGCTCACCTCCCAGGATTCTGTGCTGTTTCACCTCACACGGCAGAACTGCAGTGACAGGGTAGCTGTAATTTGGCTTTGGTATTTAGATTGCACTTATCAAAACAGTTCATTTACATTCGCAGTCTCACCCTTGATTACACCTGACATTTTAAGTCCATTATATTTGAAAATGTCCTGTCTGTCATTTGCAAGATAGGAGAAGCAAGGTGTGCTGGGTTCCCAAAAATTGCAAGGCAAAGGTCTCTTCTGTCCACATGCTTCTCCAATTCAGCATTAGTTCGCACTTCCGTCAGCTATAATGGATGTAGCACATCGGCACTGAGCAGAGCTATGCAACAGAGACCTGCTCCAATTATTTTTTAAGTGCTATAATGCAATGTCAGCAACTGTGATCAGGACCCCATGCACTATGCACCACACGCACATACACCGAGGACACTGATTCTTTCGAGTAGGGACTTTCCTGTTGGGGCAACACTGGCTTTATGGTGTCAAGAAAGATGTACTAGATTTATTTCCTTGGATTGTCTGATGTGAATGAAAGTACTCAGAATTTAAATCATAAGGCACTTCTGCTATTAATTAAGTTATTTAAAACTCCGGTATCTAGATTTCTTCCATCTTTAAAATAGGTGGCCCCTTCATCCACACAAGGTGTCACCACTTGTTTTGTCCAGGTGAGATATATTACAGAAGGTTGCAGATGCAGTTCCTTAGATAGGTTTGCAAGAAGAAACGGAATGATGGCCAAACCCCTAACAATCTCAGTGTAGAAAGCATTTTAGTTATATTTTATTGCCTGAGTGTTGATTAGCTACCTAAACACCCTTAATTCCCTACATAAAAGGTGGAGGAAGGAAAGAGGAGATCAGAATGCAATCACCCTGAAGGCAGCCTGTTGAGGAGTCTCCCTGACATCTGGGAACATCAGCTTGGTCTCTTAGGCTTGTGCTGTCCACTCGTGTAGCCCTTTGTGATTTCACTTGCACAGCCTCTTGGGTCTGTAAAAGATATGGCTGGGGTTGATCATAACACATGTTTATTTGTATCAAAACATCCTTCCAGCTAGGAGTTTCCTGACCGAGATAGGAATGTATCATCACGTACCGTGGCGCAGTGAAGCATCCCCATATGAGCGTGAGGTTTACCTCTTGCACACAGTCAAAGTGCTTGAAAGTTGAACTTGTGCTCTTCTCCTCAGTCCAGGATTTCTGGAAGAAAGGAGAAGAGGAATAGAACAGGGAAGCAAAAGGGGACATACGGAGGAGAAAAAATGAGCTGTATGCTAACCCTGTGAACCGCTGGGGAATGTTCTTTCCTATTTGCATAAGTATTAGTTTTATTATTTTAACTCATTACTTCTCTCTCTCTCTACTTAGCTTTGTTTGGGGTTGGGATTAATTAGCATAAGATGTTATAGAATATGAATTGCAGCAGACTTCTGCTTTATTCCACAGCTGGGGTGACCAAAACACAAAAAAGCAACTTGTCATTGATATTTCTGGGAAAAGATTCAGAAAGGATTTTAACCTACGTAGTTTTCATGTGTAATGAGAACTAAAGGAAAAAGGATTACATTAAAAGAAAAAGATGGCTTTCTCTACCCACCCAGTCTTTCAACAGTTCATTTCAGTTATTTATATAATGAAAGACAACAGTTCCAACTGAGAGGGCAATGTACTATGAATTTTCCACTTCTGTGTATATACCCCCTGTGGTAAAGTTCGTAGCAATGACAAAGAAGCTGCTAAAAAAGAGCAACTTTGGGTCTAGATCTTTTTTTACATTCAAAATATCATTTATAACTAAAATCCCTTTGAACCTTATTAAGAAATTCCAGCAAACATTTTTGCTTCGGTTTCCCACTTACATCAGCCCAAAGGCGTGAATTAGAAGCAGCCACCTTATGCATGTAAGTGTCCATGGGTATATGCGTTCACATGAGAGCCCTGCGTCTGCAGGAATATGACCAATGGACAACACAGTTGCGAAAAGATCTGTAAGAGTGCCTTTCGATAAGCAACAGCTGCTGAATGTGTTCTCACTGGTAAGTATTTGAAATTAGATTACAGAACTAGAAGGTCTTTTCTTTGAAGCTGTGGTGGTTACACAGAGATCTACGTGTGGCTGGTGGAAAAGGACATGGAAGACCCAAAAGTCCCATTCCATAGAAGGTTCCTTTGTTCTCTTCCCTTTCTGATAGAAGATGCTCCTTTTTCTTTTTTTTTCCCAAAGCCATTTCCTCCCTCTTCTTTCTATCTACAAGTGAAAAGTGCATTCATTTAAAGCCATGAGATCTACATTTCTTCATTAAAAGTGTATTAAAAAACACAGACACTAGAATTCTATTGTGCATAATGCAGTCCTCATCACATTATAAAGTACAAGCAACAAGAAATATTGTCATCAGTGCTGTCTTATATTCATTAAGCAAATACTGCATGAGACAGTGCTCAGATTTTCTTCATTTTTCTATTATGCGATCCGTCGGACTTTATTTTCTTGTGATTATGGAAACAACTGAACATTACACCTATAAGTTCTAGTTGCTTGCTCCATCATTTTATTTTAATAGGTTTCAACAGCAAAGAGAAAATTAAACCAGGGAAATCTTGTAACAGAAAATGAAGAATACTAGATTATGTGCATACAGCAAGTTCTGAGGGAGGGTAGCTCATTTTAAGCTATGCCTATAGGGCACTTTCACCATTTTAGTTCCTAGGCACGCAGTTTACCACTTACTCATATTTTGTGGACATATTTCACACAAAAGTCTGACTATTCGCAAGGTAGTGCTTTGACGCACACTTATCCAAAAAGGAACAGGGACTGGGTTTGCATTTTATCCAACAAATGAAAACGGACATAGGTTTCAGCACTTAAATTCCATCTCCAGCCAAAACAATACCCCTGACACCCTGGCTCTCACTGCCTTGAAGGTGCCTGGCTCTACCCTGTCTGACACGAAAAACTGCTCATGCACTGAGCATCACCCCATGCCCCAAGGTGCTTCTCCCTTGGCTGGGCTAGGTTATCATGCACTTTGTTTCTGCAGAAACCTGGTGAAATCCAGGAGCTGAGGGTGCTTCTGCCCACGGGAAGGGATGAGCTCCCTCCAGTCATCATTGCCTGAGCCTGCTGGACTGATGGGACAGGGCGCAGCGTAAAAACCAGCAGCTGACATTGAGAGCAGTGGTGGCAGCTGTTGCACTGTCCCTTTCCATGCCCCTAGACCTTTCCAAGGTGTAGGGATCACAGCGTTTGCTTAGGAGCAGGACAACTGCCCTCAGGGATTCAGTTTCCAACAACAGCATCTTAATCAGCAGGCTGCACCCCCCTGTGGAAGCTGTGCCACCTTGCTGGAAAAGAGTTTAAGATTAACCAAAATGGGGAGGATGCAAATATCTGCAGTGTCAATGGGGCATTCAGCTGAGAGGGTGCCTTAGACTCATGAGGACTCTCAGGACTGCTATTGTATTTTATGCAGTAACTGCAAAAATAAATAAATATACAAACCCAAACAATTCCTGCTCTGCTCTGGGTTTTCCTTTAACAAGGCACGGCTATAAAGTGCCTTCCCCCATGATAATGTTCTAGACGGCAGATGGAGCTTCTGCCCTGTAGCCCTTGGTAAGTGCCTAAGGCTTTGGCTGACTCGGCTGATGCAGCAGGATGCAAAATTGGCTGATTGTAGGTGACTTGCTGCTCCCCGGTCAGGCTAGAATAGATGCTATTAACTCAACAGTATAGGAGGGGTAAGCACACAAGTCTCTCCTCCAAGGTAGAGAGGTTCTTGTGAATTAGGTGCTGCAAAGGTCACTTTTAGCTTTTGTCCTGTTGCTACTAAACTCTGAGGCCTCTCTGGCAGCACAAAACTACCTTAAAAGTGGTTGCAAGTGAAATTTAAGTTCCCTGTGAGTCGTTGCAGCAACATAAAGAAGCCTGACTCCAAATGGAATCCAGGCACAAGGAGACATATATGCAAAAGCTTTGCAGGTAATGAAAGGATTCTTTGTTTCCACCACAGCAGCTGGAGATGAACTACCACTGTTCAGCTGCTTCCAGGGCAAAGACAGCCTAGTTAATCTGAGCTGCCCTCAGTCCACATCCCAGATGGAGGTATCGTGCTGTAAGAAATCGAGATGTTCTGTGGAGGAGAAAATAATTCAGCTACAGATTGACCTGTCTCCGTAACAGCAACTACGTGCTGATTTTTCCCTCTAAAATTGTCAGTGTTTTAAGATCTACCTAGAATCGTCACATGAGCACCGTTGTGGTTGTAGCTGGGAGAACAGGGTCCTGCCTGCTTCATGCAGAGGGAGCACTAGGCTGTTGCTGGCAAATGTCTCACAGAAGAGAAGGACACGTTGTCAAAGTGACAGAGGCGGTGGTAGTCCCTGGTCCAGAAAAACATGCCATAAACTAACTCTGATCAGCTCTCCTCTTTAGAAGACGGCAAAGAGGAGTTTGTGCTAAAGCAGCTTACTACCGTACAGCTCAGATTGCCAATCTCCCTTCGAAGCCTCTATGAGAGAAGAAGCTGCATTTCAGTGCTGCTGACTAAGAGACAGAAAGAACAGCACGCAGATAAACAGCCTCACGCAGAACATTTTTGGCCACCCCACTGATGTAAGGCAAATTGGTCTGAATCCCCACAAAGAAATCGAGCACCAGCAAGGGTGTGACGAGGGTGACCTAAACATCCAAATGCCACACTACAACCTGGCTTTGGAGCAGCATGGTGTCCTAAGATCAAGGGGGCACAGTGCATGTTTTGTGACATTCCCCACCCTGTCCTTGGACGCTGCAAGAACTCCCTCCCTCTGTCGGGCACGTGTCTCCAGGGGGTGTTCAAGGACCATCTCCGCAGACAGTTTCTTTACAGAACTGCCATGTTTTGCAATCTGGGAGAGCATACTCCTTTCGTTATTTTCCCCAGTAGGAAATTATTCATGCATGTTACTCTGTCCATGTAAGAAAAGGAAACATTCAGTTCAACGCATACACGCCCCCTTTCCTCTGCCACTGATGTACATGAATGCATGACCCACTGCTTCTTTTAATCACACATGGCCACAAGCTGCTTCCCAAATGCTGGCTTTAAAATCAGCGTGAGGATGTGGAGAAGTAACGGGTAAGCAGCACAGCCAGGTTTGCTGGGAGGGCTGTGGCTGCCTGGAGTACCTAATGGTGAAGAAACCTGACTTCAGCACAGTTCCCTCTCTCCTGCCTCCCCCCTCTGCTGCAGCTGTAGCAGTATCCTGCCTCCCGTGCTGTTGCTATGCCAGCTTCAGTCAGAGGTTATCTGTATGGTAATTCACAGCTAGTTATGGATAGCAGCACTACTTTTATAGCGTAACACAGGCTAAATGAGCAAAATAAACTGAGGATGAACATATGTTGCTGGAGGACTGCAGGGTCCTTCCTGGAGCAGCGTAGCACTTGTTGCTTAACCAGATGACCTTGTGCCGTGTCTGCTTGCTTTCCCTGAGCATGGGTTTGCTGGCCAGAGTTCACTGGCAACACCAGCTCATCCACTCAGCCTGCAAGGAGAATGTGTGCGTGAGTGTCTGTGTGTCCCTCACCCGGGGCTTTTAGTTTCCAACCTAGTTACAATACCTCGGGATGTTCTTCTCATACCCTGTCCCCCATCTTGGTACAACAGTCACTTCTACTGATCTCTGTGGGTCTTGGGCCAGCGCCTGTGTTGCATAACACATGAGAATTAGGGGTCTGCCTCACAGTCTCAAGAGATTGTGGCGGCTGTGATTTATTGGCCCCTACGCTGGTGCTTCTACCAGAGGTTACAGTGGCAGAAGCAGTGCATATTTCCCAGAGCCCCAGCAGTTCAAACCCCCAAACTGACATAAACCACTGCTGATTTCAGCTTGCTCACAGCCTTTGAGCAACACACTGCAGTGGGTGAGGAGCAGCGGTGTTGCCCGTTCTGCTGCCTTAGCCAGCATGCAGTAACTCTTGGCAGATGGCTGGGCATCATACCACCTTAAGTTCCCCTCCAGCATGAATCCTAGCCCCATGATAGCAGCAGATGCACAGTGAAATTGTGGAAGTTGTTTTGTTAAAAACTAACAAAGTAACATGTGCAACAGAAAGACCAGAAGCATCCAGTGCCTGATTTTTGACCTCAAGCTTTCAGTGTGACCCACAAAGGCACATTGGCTCAGGCCACACAGATGGCAGGACATTCTCTCTTCTGAACTCTGTAAGATGACCAGATTCCTAGAAATTACTGCTGTACATGTTTTATCTTGTTTCTATGTGCCCCATTGTTCTTTCTGGTTTGCTTTTGCATGTCCATTTGCATTCCTTCATACAAAATCCTTTCCACAGTTTCTTATACATGCTGGTGTCCAGTACAGCATAATAGAGCTTGATTGGCTCACAATCAGCTCTTCATAATAACAATCACATACTATTGTCTGATATGTTATAAGTCATAGATAGTGGAGAATAATCTACTTCTTTTTCTATCTCTCATACCAAGAGATTTGAGGATACTTTCGTAATCCTGCCATAACACCGTGTGTCACTTCAGAGACCTTCAGAGGCCACTGAGTTACAAATAGCTATCAATTTGTGAGACTCAAGCAAGCTTTATGCAGCAGTTTGGCGTGTAGCATTACTGCAATCAGCACTAATTTCTCCTATAAACAGGTGCTGCTTCCCATTCTTGAGGGATTTCTTTGGTGGGAAGAAGTATATTAAAAATAGACACACTTAGTTTTGCAATTATCTCAGAAATCAAGTTAAAAATGCAGTTTTAAGGGTTACTTTACTGACAAAGAATTTTACATCAAACTATCTCCTCTGTTCTCTGTAGATTCTGTTTTTAAGCAGTGTGGTACGGTATCACTCTCTGAGGTAACTGAGATTTTGGAATTAAACTCCTTCATTGTGTAACTTTCCAAATCCTCCTCTCCGTGTCCTTGTCCTTCCTACATTACAGGCTGCCTTTTCCAGCAGGTTGCGATCTTCAACAATTAGATGAAACACTTCAGTGGCACAAAGCCTCAGCACCACAAAATTCAGCTGTAACTTTGATGCTGTGAAGATGTGTCAATCTCCTTTTTTTAAAAAAAAAAAAGTTAAACTTTACACCAAACAAAGCATACTTAACTTGGAAATTCATACTAAAATGAAGAGAAACAAACCTCTGCCCCCGCAAGAGTGCTGTATTACTTAAATGCTGCCATTACCTAGGGAGACAAAGGAGTTATGTTTTATCCCTTGTTGCACAAAGACTAGAAAGGCATCTCAGTGTGAGATGCTCTATCTACAACACTTTTACGTGGGGCATTGGTAGACCTTTTTTCCACCAGTTCCTTCTTGAGTGGCACTCCTGTAGTTCCTAGGAAAGGTGTTGAGCCGACCCTGGCCTTTAAAATGTAACCTTGCTACATGCAACACAGTAAGGTGAGGCAGGAAGGAAACTTGTCTTTTGGACATTTAGTCAGGAAGAGCAAGACTGTGAGAGGAAAAAGCCAGACACCAGTCATTACGGCTTAGCATTATTCAAACAGTGAACTAAAGCTGGAGAGTTAGCCAAGAAGTGAAGTCATGCTGAACAGCACAGGGTCACCTTCTAAACAAAAGCCTTATATGACACCATTGCTAGTCTGTCCCATCCAGGTGGGGTGGTTCTCCACCTCACCATCTTATCAGAGGTGTTTTTTCTCGAGTCCCGTGCGGGTTAGGCATTAAAAAGCTTTTTACACACAATGAAGAGGACTAAGCTCGTCCACGAGCACTAACATGACAGAGCTTTTCAGAGAAAGGTTTCTGGAATTTCTGTCTCACTTTTGGAAATGGCTAAGCTGTGTCAGCTGAGATTGCGTCCCTCCTTTCTCCAACCAAATGAGTACAAACGAGTTAATGAGGCACCCTTGCAGCATGGAAAAAACTCATCCCCATATTTGCTGACAAGGCTAAAATAATTTTTTTTGTATCAACACTAGCAAGAATCTAACCAGTAGGATGTGCCTGCGATGACAAATGCTAAACAAAAAGTCTTTCAAGCAAGAATGGTCTATTAACTTGTCTCCCCCGCAACCAGGGTGAACATTCAACATAGAAATGTCTTGTACCCCATTTTTTCTCAGTTTCCTCTGCGCTTAGGCCAGCTTGTGGTCAAAGCTGTGCGTGTAACTCAGGCAATACCATCTGGCCTTGCTGTTCATCTGCATTCACGGTTTTTGGCTTTGGCGGGTGGCTGAGCAGAAAGGGCCTCACCTGAATTAACTCATCACTTCTGCTACTCTCTGCAGCACCAGGCTAGATCTGACACTCACTAAAAGAGTCAGCTTGGTGCCACCTTCCACCCCAGATCCGTTCAAGATCACAGACCTTCACCGAAGACTGAAATCTAGGATTTCAGGAATAGCGGGAATCCAGGATTTTATTCCCTCTTAAAATTAGTTAAGTTACTAAACCAATTTCGGCTTTGCAGGTCTTTCTGATATCCCCCCAACATAACGACCAAGAAAGATTTTGAAAAAAGTATCTTTTCTGTAGATGTCTTGCTCAGTGCTCCCCAGCTGTTGGAGGCAAAGAAATTTGTATCTCTTCAGGCCACGTGGCTTAGCTCAGCAGTCAGTTTTCCAAGCCACAATTATAAGGATCAGTAACTAACTACTCGTTGCTATTATCTGTCACTGGACACTAATTTGGGGGCAGAGCCTGTACATTAGAGTTTTTTGGAGGATGCTAATGATGTAATGGGAGGCGAGGGGAACCTTTTGATGCCACAGTAACTGAAGAGAGAGAAATGAAGCCAAAACATTGTAAACCAATACTAAATCTAACAAACCAATACAATCAAGTGGAACAAAAAATCACTTTAAGTGACTCTGCATTTGCATTCACCATCAAGGTCTCATTTATGCCATTGTTATTTGTAATGTGGTATTGATCCTTTTGCAAAGGAAAAAACTGCTGATTTTTTTAAAAAGAAGAGAATAAAAAATTGAAAAATTAATGTTCTTATAAATAGGGATGGTCTGGAAGATTTCAAAAATATTTCATTATTCTGAAGGCAAGGGCTCAACTATTTACCAGTAATGGATCAGATACTAAAACTCACTCTGTTCATCCAAATCACTTATGGGAAGGAATTGATTTACACAAAATTTCTTTCCTTTGCCTTGGAACTGTTTCCTGCATTGTATGGGCATTTGTAGGTATGAGAAGTGGGCAAGATTTTTGGAAGCACTGGTTTCCTAAAGAAACTGATTATGTATTTAGGAGGGTTTTCTGAAATAGTTTGTAATCTATTTTTGTGGGTTTCAGCTCACTGCGATACCTCTGCAGACCTCATCAGGTATGTATTTGAATCCCAAATGTTCTGGGAAATATACTCCAGCCACCTGTCCCAGTTTGTGACATGGAGTACTTTGTAATTTATCTGCATTTTTAAAATCCTTACCATACATTTTAAGTAAATTTATTTGCCCAAAACAGGCTCCAGGGATGAGATAATTGCATTTCTGAGAAACCATAAGAGATCCTGGGCCGATCCATCTCAAACACACCATGCTGGTTGCCTTTTCACAAGGGCGAATGGTACCAGTTTGTGGTTTCACACTCAGGGGGTCTTTTGAGACATAGGGAGTTTGTCTCCAATCAGCATGCAGTGCTTGCCACCGATTCCACAAAGTCATATATTTTACTACTTTTAGCACAGGCAAACCAGGCCTAGATCAAACGT
This sequence comes from Stercorarius parasiticus, assembly GCA_013396915.1. Taxonomy (NCBI): domain Eukaryota; kingdom Metazoa; phylum Chordata; class Aves; order Charadriiformes; family Stercorariidae; genus Stercorarius; species Stercorarius parasiticus. The sequence goes on along the minus strand of VWZL01004326.1, from coordinate 292,449 downwards.
TTATGCTATTCCAGCAAGTCGTAATGCAAGTCAGTCTGTCAATCATGCCCCCACACAGATTTATTATACCTTTTGATTGCCAGATACAAGCGAATTGAAAACAGAGGCTCCTAAGATGGTTTCATCGCTTTTCTTGTAAGTAATCAATTACTCCTAAATTGCTTAATAAAGATATGATTTTATGGTTTCTCTTTTACAGTCTCCCTCTCTGCTCTGTCCAAATGCTCAAAATATACATCTTCCCTATAAATCCCCCTCCTCCTTGCAAGCAGCACAAAATAATCTTCAGCCAGCAGCTGAAATTGCTTCCAGCATCGAGTAATCTTGATCCAGCGGTGGGCTTTGATAGTCAAAGCTCCGATCCAGGCAGTCCCAGCAATCCCTCTGTGCATGGGAATTGCTGAATTTCAAATGGGGCTGTGATGAACTCCATTAGTGTCAACATGATCAGCAGTCCCTGACGGTAACAGGGGCTGCGGTGCTGTGGTGGCAATGAAATATTAGTACTTCAGGTAGGCATGAACCGAATATACTTGATGGAAGATAATTGGTGAAATAGTCATAAACCAGCATGTTTTCGGTAATGGAGAGATCAAAAATTGAACTTCATATTGTTAGGTTATGACCTCCCCCTGCAAACAAGGTCATAGCTCAAATGGACCAATTCTGCTAAGTATCTGGGAATAACCTTGTCTTGATGTGGCGGGTGTCATTTCTATGTTAGTTTAAGCTGAGCTAAGACTGTATTGCTGGTGAAAATGATGTCTTATTCCCTCTTCCAACTTGTGGTTTCAGGTCCCTGTGCCCGCCTCTCAGTAATGCAAGTAAAAGGGCAGGAAAACACAAGGGGGGGCACCCCTTCTGACAGGGGGGGGTCTCTTGGTGCAGAGCAGTAGCCACGCTGCCTGCTGAGGGGGCAACCTGGAAGGACAGAAGTCCTCTGTTGTCTGCAGGCCAAAGATCAAATTCAGAGAGAATAATCTTACTGAAAGCTTACAAATTGGTAATAGTGTAAATTAGGGGCTGCACTGCAGGAACAGAACCAATCTCCTTTGAGCAGTGAGCACCCCTGCGTTTTCTAGAGGATGCTGGATAGACAGAAATTGTCTTAGCAAAGCAGCAGAGATGCAACAGCAGCAGGTAGGTACTGAACTTGACTGCTGTCAATAAATGAGAGCTGGTTAAGCTTGACATCTGAACCTCAACCATCTAGTAGTGGTTTTGCCTATGAAAGTTTCACCATGGGAAAGAACAACAGGTAAAACCTGACCTATGCTTTAGCAAGTGTGATGCTAAATTATTCTAAGAAAATTAGACTATCTCCTGATCCAGCTGATTTCCAATTCCTGCCCTCCTTCTGCTGCACAGCTTCAGACCAGAGCCATGTCTTCCCGCTTCCTCGGTGCTCTGCTTTCTGACTTTCTCCTGTTGTGTCTCTGCCTAGCACCCACAGCCCCACGGTGAACCACTTGTGGGAGTTCAGTCCTGGCAAAGGGTCATGCAGAACAAGCATGGGAACCACGAGCTACTGCCTCACAAGGGTTACCACGTGCAAGCGGTCCCAGAACTGCCTGCAGCACCTTTCTCTTCCCCTGGAGCATATCTGGACAAGGTGATTTAGGAGCTGAACTGCTTTCCTGTCAGCTCAGAACAAAATCTGGCTCAGGGCAGTTTCATGGGATGATGTAACTCAGTGGGCTGAAGGCTGCCTGGGCTACGTGGGGTTTCATACAACCCCAGGGACAACCTGTGTCTGCCTGAAACGGGCTTTGGGACAAGTAAGTCCCATAGCAAGAGCTTAAAGGCCTCAGTGCCGTTGGTGCCAAGTTTGAACTTTTTGCTGGCAGCACATCCAAGCCTTAGCAGAACACAATAACACAGCCACTTTAGCCCTCTCGTAAGATAAAGACTGGGTATTTAAGACACCACCACCAGTGTTTAGGCTTTCTCCTTGACAAAAAAATTGACAGCAAATATCCATATTCTAGAAAGATTTCACAGTGGTTGAAACAGGAGCTAAGCTACTCATCGTATATCAACACATGGAGTTGTTTTAGTAACTGCTAAGCTTTCTGTTACCTGCAAGAAACACGGCAAAACAGGAAAGCAGCTGCATTTGCATGGAATGGTTGAAAGCCGTAGGAGCAATGCAGAGTCTGAGGCTGTTTCTCAATCCAAGGTGTTCATCATCTTGTTCTGCACAACAACATTTTTCCTGTTCCTACTTACTGCTGCAACCACTGCCTCATTCATCATTCAGTTACTGCACAGTCTTTAGGAAAGGATGTTTATGAGATAATCCATCTTTCTTCATATGCATAACAAAATAAATTAGTAACTACATTAATAAAGCAGCTACAGTATTTTAAGTTCTTTTCTTTGTTGGTAGTGTAAATCATTAATTCCCCCCTGAACAAATTATACCACAGAGCACAATTCTTATTCACAACTCAGAACTTTCAATTATTTTTTCTTCAATTTACAGCAATTTACGTTCTCTACCTGCTAGTATACCCCCAGCTATTCTACCGACTGAGGACACTAATTAGGAGCAAAACATGCATTCTGGTTTTCGGAAATCACATTGCTACTTCAAAATTTAAGTAAAAGGGTTTGCAAAGTTATACATATCAGGACAGTGGATTAGCACTACATATTTCTTCTCAAAAAACTGTGAAATTATTCCTCATCAACCTCCAGACTGCCATACCAACAGCTGGAATTGCTTTCTCTATTACTTCCTGGCAAGTATTGTGAATGATGACTGCAGAAATCCTGTGACATTCAGAACTTTGGCATGATGAAAATTAATCTTCATTTTAGGAACATGGAAGCAAGCAAATGTGAATGTTAATGTAATTAAAAGCTTGCCAGTTGGGGAATGTTGGGCACGAGGCTTGAACTTAAGACTAACGTCACTTTTTCACAGCTGTGATGCATGTGCATATAGAGAAGAGATGCGCTGAATTCTAAAATATTTAACATTTGCAAATATGTATCAAGCTCTCTCTGTGTGGTTTGGTGTAATTCCAAACAAAGCTACCAAACCCGCTTCTACCTTGTACTCAGGATATTTTACCTGCCTTTGCTTCTACATAATGCATGACTACCAGTCCCAATGCTAGAGCTGAGGGCAAACCATAAAAATATGGAAACATATTTAATTTTCCCCATTGTTCTCTGTTTTGATTTTGGAACTCAGAAGGGGATTTCCCCCTCCTGATCTTCTTTGCCTGTGGCCAGCAGGCAAAACCATTGCAGCAAAAGAAGACATTTCACATGTATTAATCTGATTTGAAGCATGAGAATTGTATTTCTCTCAAAACTCTCTTAGACTGTAATGACTAATCTTATGCAACCAAGCCAGTGAAATCCAAAGAACAATAAAATAATTTTCAATAGTCCTGATTTGGCAAAAGACGACAGTACATGACTGTCACAGAATGTAAGGTATTCTAATAGTGAAATACTTGGAAGCACACAACACCTGGGACCAAGTTTTTTTCCAGGTTAAGGGTTTCAGAGTCAATTTTTGCATACCTAACATACCAACCCCAGCCTTTGCACTGGCATCTGCCTGGGAGAACCTGCCATGTTAACTCCTTTTAATTTTAATTCAGGCATACGTGAATGGCAACTGAAGACACACAACATTCAATTCCCAATGAGGATAGGGCCATTAAATTTAAAAGCAAACTATCTGCTGTTGACTGTCGTTCAAAGGCATGCTGTCCCTGTGGTTAACTGTGTGGCTATACCAAATATTTCTTTCCTTTCCCCCAACCCAACCTTGCAAGACTATGGAGAGCAGGGTGGGTTAAAGCCCAAAGTGGCAATGTCACATCTAGGTTCTCAGGAGGGTCCCAGATTTTCAGTAGGTCATGAATTTGGGTCATATTTCTCTGATATACTTGCCTTACAGTCAGTGCCTCTCTAGTACTCCCTCCCAATCACAGCTTCTCCCGCTCAGCCTCAGAGGAGGCCTTCCAGTACCTAAAGAGGGCCTACAGCAAAGATGGAGGGCCTACAGCAAAGATGTGTGTGTGGGGGGGGAACTCTTTATCAGGGAGTGGAGCAATAGGATGAGGAATAATGGTTTTAAACTGAAAGAGGGGACAGGTAGATTAGAAAGAAATTCTTTATTGTGAGGGTGGTGAGGCACTGGAACAGGTTGCCCAGAGAAGTTGTGGATGCCCCATCCCTGGAGGTGTTCAAGGCCAGGCTGGATGGGGCTTTGAGCAACCTGGTCTAGTGGGAGGTGTCCCTGTCCATGGCAGGGGGATTGGAACTAGATGATCTTTAAGGTCCCTTCCAACCCAAACCATTCTATGATTCAGAAAAACAAAACTGAATGAGTCCTGCCCTTTGAGACTGTGAAATTGGGATGCAACTTCCCTCCACCATAAAAGAGCAGGGAGGTCTGTGAACCTCAGCCTTATTTTTCTCTTCCCTTTATAACAGGGAGGATGACAGTCAGCATGGAAAAGCTCTCTGACAGGCAGCCCACGGCAACTGCAGGGCGCTCACACCTTGCAGAGTCTCTTATTCTCGGGAGGTTTTGGCACTTGCTCTGCCCCCAGACCCCTTGGTCGACATTTGTAAGGGAACTGGGTACAAACTTCACTTCTCCAGAGAGGAGGCAGAGGGGAGAGGTAATAAGAGACTGCTCCCACTGCTCCTTGAGGACAGGAGAGAGAGGACTGAGGACAGCCTAACCAGCCTTGCCATCTGTTCAACTCACTCATCAGGCACCAACATATTGCAGTGGGGTGTGCTAAAATGAAAACACCCTTCATCTGCTCTTCTAATGTGGTATGTCGTGGGATCCCTCGTTCTGATTCCACTCTTCCTTTCCCAGGAAAATGCACGAGTGGGCTTTACCAACATGAAGGCTTTGTAAGGGAGTTTACCCCTTGTTTAATGGATTTACCTTGCCTTTAATGAGTTTCAGCACATCTTCATGGAAAGTTTACATGCATTTAGCTTGATCTTTTTTCCTTCAGTTCATTAAACTGATAATGAAGATAAAGCTCAAGTACTAGGACTGTTAGTGAGCTGGTCATGGCTAAAGTGGAACTCACATTAAAACCCAAGCTAACCACTTAAGGTAGGATTTCTAGTTACAGAACTATTAATTTAAGTGTTTCACCATGCAACCAAGGTCCTTTTTTTTCATGTACATAATAAAAGTGAATCTATTAATCTTCAGTATGCATATTTCCAGAAAGAAATGAACAGGAACATTTTAATTTTCAATCAGCATTTCTGGTGGATGAACACAACTAAGTACCATCATATAAAATATCTGTGACATCTTAAGGGTGCAGAGTGAAACTACGTGAATAAATAAAAGAGCCAGCAAGTGAATCATAAAAACTTACATCTAAACCACAAAATTCTTCTTTAAAAGAATAAATCAGGATTAACCTAAGCACATGCACATATTTGTGTGTATATACCTATGTGCTCAACCTGCATGTCAAATCCCTTCAAAAACATCCACTTCTGTTTGAACCAGAGGACACACATACAGTTGTGTGATGCTTTTCCAAGCAGCAAAAAAATGCAGCTAATCCAAAAATCGCGGTAAAATATTTATAGAAATTAATTTATAAACATATAAATGCTGATCCATTTCCTGTTACAAAGGTTGCTCCACAAGTACCATTATAAAACCTTACTTTCCATTATTTCCCACCCGCCTGCTCCAGGCAAGCTCCAAGGGCATCCTAAGTGCCCTTGGCCAAAGCATGTTCTGATTTAAGTGGGAACAGGACAAGGGCTGGACTTGCATAAGTCAAGCAAGACAGCAACTCCCACAAGGGTGGGAGAAGCTGAAACTGATGGGGCAGGAAGATCAGGAGCCACCAAGAGCAGGTGAGAGGAAAGATTTTGCCAAGAAAGAGGGATGCAGGAAGAAATGATCAGGAGGGACGAAAGTCCAGGACAGAAACAATGACACAGAAATGAGAAAAACATTGCTGCTGGCCAAGAGCATCAGGAGGTAGACAGCAGTTGAGGACAGGTGGCCCTGGGTGGCAGACAGGAGTGGGGCAGAGAATGAAGATCAGGTGAAGATTGAATGGGATGCACCAGGCAAACACATGAATCAAAGGCAAATGAGAAGACTTGGAAAGATTTCTGCAGATAGGTCCCACGAAAAGAAAATGTGTTATATAAGGTGGTAGTGGTGGGAAAGCAAAAAAGAAATAAATAACATCCCTAACTGCAAATTTATTCAGGTTTCGCAGCTTATATTTAGAAAGGGTGGGATTAATTTCCCATTTCTGTTTAGCGCTTGGATCAATTAATTTCTTCTTTCTTTCTCTTTTTAAAGTATTTTGGTGCATAATATTTGTTCTCTGCATACTCCCACAAACACATGTACCTACGGCACAAAGAAACGAACTGATGAAAAGATAAAAAGTACTAGCTGAAAAAGCGTTAATAAATTCCTTGGGGCTTTGAGAAGCAGTGAGTAACAACAACCAAAACAAATACCATCCGCTGAAGAATACTTTTAATTTAACTTGTTCACTGAAGACTTTTCCTAGTCATGTTTATTATTAAATATACTATGAAGCTGTTTGTCTGGATTTTGAAAGGGAATGGCCTGGAAGGTAAATCATAATCAAAACTGTAATAAAAAAAGATGAAAAATGTACAAATAGACCATATTAAAACTTGATTATTAAATTTTAGTATCCTCAGGAAGTTGTTTACTGTATATTTCTTCTTTCCTGATCCTAGAACTACATTTCATTTTTCCTTTCTGTCAAGTCCGTTTCACTCACTGTCTTTGTAGCTTAAACACTTTCTCAGTGGCAGCAACTGTATTTCTCTGTTGTATCTTCATCTGCTCCTGTGCAGGTATAGGTTTTACCTGTGACAATATAAAGCCAAATGTGCTTGAAGATTATTTCACAAGATCTATGGAGCTTTAGGCTTCCATTAAAGCTTTAGTTATTCTCCTGAACAGATGTACTATTTCAATAGTGTGAGAATAAAATTCACACATACAAAAATCAGTAAAAGGTCCACTAACAATATTCTGCTCATTAAGAATGGATTTGTAATGGGCTACTCAAAATAACTATTTGCCTTCTTTTTAATAGTATCAGGATCTATGGCTTTTATTAAATTAATTAAGGAGTAAAATTTCTATAAACAAATAAGATACTAATTCACAAGTTGAACAACAAATTCGAAGTTCTTGTGCAAGTTGAAGTAGTGCAGGAAATGTAATCAAAGAAATTTTACACTTTATGGCATACACAGCAAAGAAAGGCAAAATTTTCCTTACTTAAATAAGGAATCTGTTAGTTCCTGGTTGGAACATACACACATACTTAAAATGTGCAGCAGTGGTAAATGCCACAGTTTAATATTTAATGATCCTATGACCAGAATGTTTTTATATGTCCTGTAAAAGGCATTAATTTATCATTCATTACTTCTTTATCTACTATTCTTTTTTTTTTTTTTTTTATTGCTAATGGATGACATCATTGTCTACCAGTCTACTGTATATTTATGTTTGGGTAAACCTTTGATGGCCGATAGAGATCAGCAGTGTCGTATGGGGGAGATCCTGGAGCAAAACTCCACCAAACTCTCCTCAAGTGGAGAGGAAATTTTAATACTTTCATCCGCCCATCTGCTGTCAGAACAAATCGTCTACATGTGATGGGATATGACGGGAAAGGAAGAGAAAAAAATAAACATGAGAACATCTTTTTTTCCTAGTTTTTGGTGCTGTTATTCCTTTGCAAACTTATCTCCCATCGAGGCCTTCTATGGGGAACCATCTTCCCTGGAGTAAGCCTGCTTGAAGCATTCCCTACTCCAGTGGGCAACATGACCTGGAAAAGGAGTGAAAATGGGGCATGTCCTGTCAGCCACAACAAGATTAAGGGTTCCCTAGATGAAGTGTTCTTCTTAATATACTTCCAAGAGCTAAAATTTTTCTAAGTGTTGCATTGTTTGCAAGAAAAATACAAAATCTACTTACCCTCTACCAAAGTCACCTGTGGAGCTCTGCAGCTCTGACTTGCCAAACTCTGACTCATTCAACCTTGCAGTAATATCCCCTGAGATAAGATCTCCACAAAAATCATAATGGCTTTGGAATACAGTGCTACGCTCCTCCGCAAATACCATTAAAGCCAACGGTCTTTGCATCTCATGTCAGCAAATCCGCAACAGCAAACTTTGGGTTGAAGTGTGGAAATGGTCTAGGAATAAGGTCTGGGTTTGGTCTCTGTCTCACAATTACCTTTGGTTTTGTTTCTCTAGCAGGCAAGTGCATGTAATGTCCAGTGTGAGTGTGCTGTGACATTTGGACTGACTGGCTATTTGCAGGTGGACTGCAGGAGGAGCAGAAGAATTGTCCCACGCTGCCCCTTCATGCACAAGATGTGGCAAAATCACATCTGAAGCCACAATTACAGCACGGAAAACATCGAGCCCATGATGAAGAGTACTTGATATTTCCAGGAAGTTGAGGAGAAACCCCCATCTCCAGAGACCACGCACACTATTGCTGAGCACACACACGGAAATGGGGCACCAGGCAGAGAAGAGGGTTATGCGGTGCAACATGCAGCTTGCACCGAATGCAGGTGTCTGAAACAAATTGCTCCGGAGGACTCACATCCATCTCTCTCCAGATAAAATTTGATGGAGAAATTGCACTCCCCCCAAGGATGCAGATGGGGGCAAATATGGATGTACTTCTATAATTTTCACAAGGAGCTGACAATTACTAATAGTTAGTCTTTAGATAGCATTTTACATTTACAAATCTCAGTACGAGCTGTATATAATTAATGGTGAGTCCTTAAATACACTGGAGTTGAGCTAATGCAGCTTAGAATGACTGATGCATGCAGACAGAAGAATTGTTAGCCTTAATGAATCATGTTTGGGACAGTGGATGGAATAAGTATTAGAAATATACTTGGACAGTGTGTGACAGGCTGGTAAGATAAAAATTTCGTCATCTGACACAAGCTGTTTTGTAGTCTTCCAGCTTGTGACTGTTTTCCTGGTAGATTGGTAAGCTGAGATTGCAGCGAGCAGCAATGAGAAGATACGCAGTTCTTGCTCATGGGGACACAGGCGCTGGTTTTCCGTGTATGGTACCAGTACTGCTAGGGGAGTTACTTACCGTTTCCTGATGGGTTTAGCAGATGCAGAATCAAGCCTATGAATAGCCATCAAATCACAGTCACTTTCAGGCTTCTGAAAAGGGGCCTAGTGTATTATCGGTAATTAATGAGTATAATTTTGGTATCAGTAATGTCCGCATTAATGAAAGACCTGGATGAAGACCGTACCCTTTTCGAGCAGATCACCTTGATGATTTTGTGGTATGAAGTTACTTGGGGTGAAACAGTTACCGTCTCAGTCAAGCCGAGAGTGATTCTCTTCTGGGTAGAACAGCACTTTAAAAGCTTTGACCATCAGCATCCATTACTTACAGGCACTGCATCTTCACAGAAACCCTGCAACACACTGGCTCTGTGCCCTGCATTGCTTTTTGGAAATACCAGACGCTATCTCAATGTAATATATTTACAATTGCATTTTGAATATCTCCAGAGTGACTGGCAGACAGATCAATTTTTTTGATAAAAATGACTTTTCAATACTAAAAAAAAATCTGTCTAAGCAGTCTGCATTTAAATTTTCCTTTAATATATAGCTCTTAAACTTTCTGTGTCTGCTTCAGTGTTTCTAAGTAACACTATTATTCAGTGTCCAGATAATCACCATTCATTTTCCATTAAATTTTCTCATCCTTAGCCCCTTGAATTGAGGGAAATGGCAGGCACAGCTGTTTCAGAGGTTGCTAGCAGAGGCTGCAGCAGAGGACCAAGTCATAAGAGCACTGATTACCCACCCTTGCACTCACGGGGTGCCTGAAGGCTTAAGAAGCCTTGCTGCTTAAGCTTATCTCCACTGAAGGCAAAGGCTGGGTTTGAATGGCACACGGTACTGACTCCAGAATTCTCGCATCAGAGTGGAAGTCCCCAGAAGGTTGCAAAAAACACTTTCCCAGCTGCACAGTTGTTATTTAACTGTACAAAAAAGCAATGGCCTACACCAGGATGGCAAGGTGCAGGTATAACCATGCTGAATACTGAGGTTAGGTGTTCCTGTGTGTCAAACCTATACGCTGTTACTCATAATATCATAAAGTATAAAGTACCTTGATATTATTTCTTAAAATGATCTGCCACATTAAAACAATGTTTATTCCTTCAGCCATGTAAGATACTGAGACTTTGCTCCTTTATCGTCACACCGATTAGCTTCCCCCTGCAGAAGCAAACGAGAAGAGGACACACTTCTTGCTGTACGTATAGGTAGAGGTAGGCTGGTAGCTATGGTAGCAAGCCTTTGCTAGAGTGAGCCCTGTTTTGGAAATAACAGTGCACAGGTTACACAGAGCAAAATAAACACAGATTTGTTTACTGGTAACGTGCTGTGATAAACAGAATTGAAAAGGATTAGGTGTTCCTTTGGGAAACATGTCTCTTCTTCATATTAATTACACTGACAGTAGCTTATTAACGCTGTGTCAGCTTTTGTTTACAGTTTTCACAGGAAAAAACAGAATGGATACAACAGAACATGAATGGAAATACACTTATTTGTTTTCTCAGTACATGTTTCAGTGGGTATTTAAATAAACAAATTAAAATACACTCACCATCATGGGACAAAGCAGAAGAACTAAACTAAAATCACAACAGACAGCTGTCAAACCCTCACATTTTGCTGCTTGGGGAATGCACAATACATGTAGAATTTTCTTGGTGGAATCGGAAAGTCATGTTACACTCCTCACCTTCACTCTCATTTTCCCCAGTGAGGTTTGGGTTTAAGTTTTTTTTGGGGGAACATGAAGAGTTCTAGATCTGTGAGCAGCCACACTTCTTGTTCTTTTGTAAAAATAACTGTAAAAAATCTTTTGTAAAAAAAGCTGTAAAAATCATTATAAAATAATCTGAATTAGTCCCCTATGAGACATTTGCATTCCAGAGTCCCCAGGAAATACACCTAACCCCATTCCCTAGCACAGCAGGATGAGGTCATGCTGCAACTCATAAGATCCTACCAAAGTGAGCAAGAAACACAAAGGAAACTGCTTGGGTTTTATAAATAATGCAACAGTGAACTGTTCTGTTTAAGAGAATGAAATACCAAAGAAAGGTCTAAAGAAATGGTTTGTGTTTGAAATAGAAAAGAAACCTAATGCTTGATCAGACCTCTGTTCTAGTATATGTACAAAAACCTGGTCTTGCTCAATTTTGTGCATAACTGTGACAGCAGCTCCATCGGGATCCTTAAGACAGTTGTGGAAAAAGTCATTGTGCAAGAGTGTTACCCCACAAAAACCTCCTTTCCTTCTTTTTTTCCTGTTTAGTCACTTAATTCTTCACGAAGTCCCTGAGGACTTGTTTTCTCCCTCAGGAGTTTATCTCCTCTCTCCTCCTTACCCTGCGTCAGTCCAGATGGGAGCACCAGGGATCTCAGTGGCAGGTACTTCACTCACTAAATTAGGATCTTCAAACTGAAAACACAATCTGTAATTTTATAGCAGCCTGCCCTGCTTGGGACATTAATCATGCATTGTTTGTGGGGGTTAGGACTTGGTGCTTTACCATAAATCAAACTCTAAAAATAAAAGTATCACTAATAATAATAACCCTGGCTGGTCGGGACATGCTGCTGAGGTTTGCTGTCAGACGTACAGGGAGAAGCTGCTGGGACCAAAATCCATCACCCTGAGGTGTCCCTGGCATATTTCTCCCGACGCTCCTGGCGTCACAGTGAATCAGACACTGCTCCTCGACTGCCAAAACTACGTCAGCTGCCTGGGGTTAGTCAGAGAGAGACCAGGGGAGAAGGCAGTCCCTCCCCAGATGTTATCATTAAATAGGCTGTGGCCCTGAATACAGAGTGGAGCTGCAGTGGAAGGGCAGCCAGGCCCTCAGGAGGCTCTAGAAGCCCTGCATGACCTACTTAGATGATGGTCCACAGCTTCACATAGCCTGTTTGTTCCTAGTTGCTACCCTCCTTCCACCTCTCTCCCGTGGTTGGCCCTCTACCAGCCATTGGAGACACAACACAAAAACGGCATAGAATCATAGAATCATAGAATCATAGAATGGTTCGAGTTAGAAGGGACCTTAAAGATCATCTAGTTCCAGCCCCTCTGCCATGGGCAGCGACACCTCCCACTAGACCAGGTTGCTCAAAGCCCCATCCAGCCTGTCCTTGAGCACTTCCAGGGATGGGGCATCCACATCTTCTCCGGGCAACCTCTCCCAGTGTCTCACCATGCTCATAGTGAAAAATTTCTTCCTCATATCTAATCTAAATCTACCCTCTTTCAGTTTAAAACCGTTACCCCTCATCCTATTGCTTCACTCCCTGATAAAGCATCCCATGTCCAGGAATGGGTTAGGATCTCAGGAACATCACGGCTCCATGTTTAGCTGGCTGGCATGTTAGGGTGCACCTCCATCTCATCAGGGCAGAGTCTGCATGCCCACCACCCTACCAACTCACAGCCTGGCACCCCTGGTACCAAGGAGATGCAGGCTGATGCTTTGGAGACAGGACTAAGGAGGTGCACTCAAATCTTTGGAAATCTGATGGGCCTTAGCTTTCTATAGAAGTAGCCTTTTTCTAGAAACACCCATATTATTCTGGCGAATGAGACAGCTGCCTTATAGAAAGGCTGTGAAGCGCAACGGAGCAGGGTGTGTGTTTGCACACATACACTAATAATGTAAAACAGATGCTCAAAACCCACGATTTGGTCTCATATAAATGTTTATAATGTTCCCTAGTTAGCAACAGGCAAGCTTTTCTGCTTTGGCAATTAAATGCATGTTTGGCTGCATTCCTATACGTTGATAGCATCTATTGTTCGTTACAATAAACAGCTGGGTTAAATAAATATATAAGGTTGTATAGGAAATGATTTCTCTACAGCTCACTTTTTCTCCTATTACTTGTCACGTGCAGCAAGGAGCCTTACAAGAGTCCTGTATATGTTGCTGGTGTTGTGTTATGTTTACAATTTTGAGAGCCTTGTTTAGAGCTTTGTTATTTCAAGCATATGCAGACATAAAATAGCAATATAGTGATAATTAATATTTACCATTTCTGTAGCTGATTTCATTTACAGAAGTCCAACTGCTTAATTTCTATTTTACTCATATTTGAGAGGATGGTCTTGCAGAGATTAAAAAAAGTGACTTGAGTGTGCCTCAGGCAGCTGTGTCCAGCTCTTCTAGGTCTGGACTAACATTTATTACATATAGGAAATATAACATGGGTTGTCAACAAAAGTTTTCTTGCCTTAAATTGGCGTACGTATCCACAGCATACGGATTAAGGAAAAGTTAAAGGGATGGTTAGAGACTACACACTAGAAAGTGAAAAAATGCTAATCTGGCTAAAACCTCAGAAACCCCCAAATATTTCAAACTAGAAAACTTGACAAGTCAGATCCCTGCAATGATAACACAACATCATCAATGACAACTGCGTCCTGAGTAGACCCATTAAGGAGAATGCCCATAGAACAATACTTGTACCCTCTTTTTAGATGCAGAAACAATCTGGTCATCAGGCAATAATCAGCCTGACGGTAATCACTCCAGCTAGCTGAGGGGACTTTTCATAATGCCGTATGAAAGAAACAGCCTTTTGATGCTCAGCATTTAGCCTTGCTACTGTCATGGTGACTGGAAAAGAACTGTACATAGAGTGGGATAAAACAGAAAAAAACGGATAAAACCTTTTTCATCAAAAAAAAATCAATTTTACAGAAGAAAAATATTGTTTTTAAGTCATACCAATCATGCCAAAAGTTACTAGAACTACTTGGAATAAAACAAAGCGTTTGATTTTATCTGGCCACGAAAGAATACAAAATTCAGGGCAAAGCGAAAGTCTGACATGACAAAACGTTTACAAAATAGTTTTCTTTATTCCAGTCCACTTTAAATGAGGGAGAAAAGGAAATGCCTTGAATGAACGAAAAGGGGAAAAATAACAGATAATGACATTTTTGAGTGATTTATCAGCTGGGCCACTCTTCAGATCTCATAGCTCCTAGTCTGCAGGGATTTTACTCTGTGACCAGCATGGGCAGATCCAGTGCAGCAAGTTTCACAGGTACTTAGCTGCAGATCAGGTGCTACCATGGTGCTGCCCCACTGCTGGACATCCTACCCTATTGCTGACCTAGTGCAAGATGACACACATGGAAAGCTGTGATGACCCTACACCTTCCTAGAAAGGCATTTCCTTGGCTTCAGGTACTAAATTAGAGCAAAGACATTCTGTTTAAGGCCCAGCGCTGTAGCACATGGATTTGAATGAGTCGTGTACGTGAGTAGGATCTTGTTTTATCCCTGAGCAGTGGTGAAGGGGAAGAGAAAGGGCCTTGCATGTTGCCATTCATATTTTAAAAACCTTAGACATGGTATAATATATCACCTAGAATTAGGTGATAAATAAAAGGGTAGAACTAATCTGTATTCTAAACTAAAATGCATCTTGTACATTAACAAAATAAGTTTTCAAAGTGAAATGCCAAACCTTAGATGTGCTAACATAGAAATCACCAAAGAAATTTAAAATTATTCCACTTCCCTACCTTGTGGCAATGAGCCTCGTGGTGATTGCCTCTATCACATCACCTGTGTTTTTTCAAAGAGCTATGGTCTTATTCCCCACCCATGATGGACCAGTCTGTGGAGCTGCTGCTTTTAAAACATAGCTTTTAATCTCTGATAAAAAACAGTTTGTGGGGAACCAGCAAAGTGAGCCATGAAGGGGGGAGAATGGTTCCATCTTTCCTGGTCCATCTCATGGCCAAGGTTGCTGAATGAAGTCCTTGTGAGCTGGTTTCTCTCCCTGCCCCTGCTGAAGAAGAAGGTAAGCCAAGCTCTTCTGCAATGACCATGAACTGTGGAGTCGATACTGCCAGGATGCTGAGCTGGGGCCCCTGATGCCTGGCTTGTGGAGGTGCAGAAGAGGAGGCTGGAAGGCAGCCTTGCTCCCCCTGCCCTGGGGCCTTGCGCAGAGAGAGGTACCAGAGCCTTCAGTCAGCAGGACACCAGTATTTGTGCAGGGTTCAGCTTCTATCTCTCTCTGCCCTGCTTCTCTTGATAGGAACGAGGATGGTCCCTCTCTGACCCGAAGGAACACGGCAAAAATAGTGTTTGTCAAGTGCTGAGAATTGTAGTCATAGATGCCACATAAAGGCCCACAAAGCAAAGAAAAACTCATTTTTCAGAACTGAGCTTGTACAGTATGTGGTAAATAACCTATTAAACAATAAAAGAACAACAAAAATTGAGTGTTTGCTCAGAAACCAGGAACCATTCACTTTATGCCCCAGCCAGAGCTTTGTGGTCACACTACAAAAGGGTTTGTCTTCAGCACAGTGAGGACAACAGCCCCTCACATTCTACCACTGTAGTTCTTTACTCAGTGAGTATCACGGCCTTTAGCACTGCCTGCTGTGTCCAATTGCCTTATATATTGCCATTTTCTGACTCAGCACAGGACATGCGAACAATGCATCTCACTGAAGGCATAAACATTGCAAGAAGACATTTTTCACCAAAGTGGAAGAGAAACAGAAAAAAGCACAGATAAACCATGCAAATTTGTACCACTCCATCATGTACCTACACATGATGATGGTCTTGCAGGCAGCTGTAGATATTGTCCCCACATAACCTGTGCTTGCTGGGGGCTGAAGCCATGTCTAATTCCTGGGGAATGGAAATGATGTAACGATGGATAAGGAAGACAGGGAAAGAAAGTCAATTTTGGTCAAAACAAGCTCAGGTTACTTAGAGCGCATGGTCTGTTTTCATTTTTTGGCTAAAACACCTCACTGAAAATGTGTTATGTGATGACAGAAAGAGGGAAATTGCCATCTGCCGGTACCCAATACAGCTAACAATATTTTCCCATCCAAGCACCAAAACTGCTTTTGTGCCATCTATACTCGAGCAGCTGGCAATCATAGCAGAGCAACAAGCTGCTTCAGTGCTTTGACACACGGTTAAATGAAAACAAAAGGAAAAGAAACAGTGAGAAGGTATTGGCAAGTGGTTGGAGACTGGCGAGTCGTTGAGCACTGATCTAGGTCTAGACCCCAGATCCTCCTTAGCTCTGGGGCGGGCAGATCTGTGGTTTGGTTTGCTCCTTACAGGAATGCAAAATTCAGCTTCCTTCCCATGCTCAAGGTATCCAGCTAACAGACACTGCAATCACCTGCAACCCAACTGATTTAGCATGTCTCTGTGTATAATACGTGTGTTTACGCTCCCAAGTGACTGGTACCAGGAACTGCAACAATTTGCTGTTTACCCAGATGTCCTCAGTTGCTGCAGGGCAGCAGAATTGCAGTTTGCTCCTCACAGGAAGCTGTGGCATTCACTGGTCTTGCTGACATTAGTTATACTGCAAATGGTCAAAGGGGCCACAGATGCCTCTGCAGGGTCGTCTGTGTCCCTCCATCGCTGGTGGTTGTGGAAGACACGCAGGATGAAGGCAGGTGGAGACTCTGGAGAAGCAGCCCTTGCAAAAGGTGATGAAAAGTCACGTAGCTCCTACTGGCATAGATGATGGACCAGAAGATGCCACCTAGTATGTCATTCGCGTTTCAAAAACTTTTCTAATTTTGGGGCAATCTTTATGAGACAAGCCTGTCTGGCTCTGTTCTTTGTGATAAATGCTTTAAGCAGTAGGTCTTTTTTGGTTTTGATTTTTTTTCCACGAGTGTCCTTGTGACGTTTTTTTCAACACAGGTGGTTTTGATAGCAAATCTTTCTGAAGTTTCTTGCTTGCTTCTGCTGCTGCCCTCTCACTTCAGTAGATCACGAATGTGTATGTGCGTCTGTCTGTGTACAGATATGTCCAAAGTGCCTTCAAGCACAGAATGAACTTCCAAAGCTGCTTCTTTCTCCACTTTTTAGCTCTCTAACAATTTTTATTTTCCTTTTATCCTTCTGTCAATTCCTTAGTGACTCAATGTGAACTTGTTTGAAATAATCTAAGATAGTTTGGCATGGGAAAAGACAAGCTACAAAAGGCATAACCTGAAAAAAGAAAACACCACTTTTTTTTCTTACTTACGGGAGAGGAAAATAGGGCCAGTTTTCATCATCTTCAAAGGAAGATACCACTTGTTGCTTCTTTTATGCTTTTGCAGGTATCAAAAATGTCTGAGGATTGCCTGTCACTGATCAAGGAGAAGGGACAAGGTGTTAAGGAAGATGGTGGAGGTATTGTTTTCCCATAGACTTTCATTCGCCATATCCCATTTTCAGCATCCTGTTGCAACATGGCTTTTTCTGACAGATGATGAGAGACACTTATGCACACTTCCACTTTTCAGCTTAAATGCCTTCCTGGACATGAATACAAACTGCAGCTATATCTGGGATTTCAAACACTATTGTGAAGATATCTACTGTTGACACAGAAACTAAAGAGAAGCTCTCTGTGTCTAGAAAAAAACAAGGTTTGCAGCTTACTTGAGGTGCCGGAATAATAAAAGCTTTCAAAATACTCCATTCTCTGTGATCTGTAAGCCTCATCTGGGTCTGTGTTTCAAACATCTTTGGTATATCTCTTCCTATTCCATGCCTGCAAAGACTCCCACAGCTGAGGCTATTGAAGAAGGGGTAGTTTGCTGATAGAGCATAATGTAGAGGGGATTCAATTACTTAAACATGGGCTTCCATTGCCTTTTGAGATATTACAGAGCCTCTTGGATAAAAGCAGGACTATTCAACTAGCAGGACTAGCAGGACGTGACACAAACCTNAAATTCATTTCTAACTGCAGTAGGCAATGCTATCTGTGTTACCCCAAAGTGTGTTTGTCTCCAGCAATTTTATTTCAGAAGCCCTTCATTTTGGGCTAGGATTAATTCCACTCTGACTTACAGATGTCTGAAAAATAAGCACCTAACTCTAAGCAACTTGCCCTGGTCCCTACAGTCCATATAGCCTCCCTATGCTCCATGAACACAGGCATTCTCAACTGCTTAACATGTGAAGGAAGATTCATTATCTGAAACTCCTGCCATTCTTCACTAACTGCACAAGAAACCCAGAGAATTTGCTTAGACTAGACCCTCACTTCCAAGAAGTTTAAAATTAAATTAGAAGTATCCCTCACTTTGAGTCAGGCAAAGATTACAAATAAAGCCTTCTGCACTCCACTTTTATGCTTAGTCCTAGTGTTTCTAGAAGTTGCAACAGACGTCTCACTCTTCAAAGGCAATGTGAGCCCTCTGTTTATGCTTTGGGAAAGTCCATGGTTCTTTAATCCATTGTCTTGGTAACTTCATTATAACCACTAATAGGGAATTTAGATATATCAGTATAAAACCTTCTAGGCCATTAGTCAAGGGAGGTGCATTCACATCTTTGTGAACACAAATAACACAATGCTGTCTCTGCAGGTCTT
Organism: Stercorarius parasiticus; assembly: GCA_013396915.1. Taxonomy (NCBI): domain Eukaryota; kingdom Metazoa; phylum Chordata; class Aves; order Charadriiformes; family Stercorariidae; genus Stercorarius; species Stercorarius parasiticus. The sequence goes on along the minus strand of VWZL01004326.1, from coordinate 273,924 downwards.
GATTAGACCTTGAATGAGGAAGAGAAAATTGGGTCTTAGATTCTTGGAATGATATGAGGAGCTTAATTTAAAAAACCCATCTATGAAGTGAACACTTACTTTCTATTTCTTGAGATGGAAATTACTTTTAGTAAGCAACACTAATGCCTGTTTATTTTAAGTGGTCGTTCTGGCATGCTTCTTGTGTTTTTAAGGTTTTCAATACTATTAGAAGGTGACATAAAGTACATGAAGGGCTGGGTAGCTTTTAAGCTTCCATGTCTTTCTTGATTTAACAGCACAGAGAGTGAAATTGTCAGAAACTCCTGAACCCATAGGAACCCATGGGCTATTTTGAAAAGAGATAGAGGGCTCAGATTCACAGTTAAGCTATGATGATTTAATAAGTTTTGCTGCTGTTTTACACAGGCCAGGGAGGCACGTCCAGCTGGGCACGGCGACTCGGCTGACACACAGGTGCCATCTGAACACGGATCTGAAGTTTCAGCCTCCCCAGGTAGTGAGAAACTGTGCAAATCTGCTGGACTCCTCCTTAGCTCTAAAAGTGGTATCTAGCATTCCAGTGTGGTGAGATACCAAACTCTACCCCTGATTGTTTAGGCATTTTAATTGAAAGGGAATTTGTGTTTTACGCCTGCGAATAGACCCGGCATACAAAGAACACTTCTGTCATAAAATTACGGTCCTGCCACAGCACTGCAGTGCTTGTAGGAAGCTCAGAAAGTCTTTTAGCCCATCTTTAAGATCTGAGGAAAGATCATAGAGCACTGCTGATAGAATCATAGAATCATAGAATTGTTAGGGTTGGAAGGGACCTTAAGGATCACCTAGTTCCAACCCCCCTGCCATGGGCAGGGACATCTCCCACTAGACCAGGTTGCTCGGAGTGCCATCCAGACTGGCCTTAAAAAATTCCAGGGATGGGGCTTCCACCACCTCTCTGGGCAACCTGTTCCAGTGTCTCACCACCCTCGTGGTGAAGAACTTCTTCCTAACATCCAATCTGAATCATCCCATCTCTAGTTTTAATCCATTCCCTCTAGTCCTACCATAACCCGACATCCTAAAAAGTCCCTCACCAGCTTTCTGGTAGGCCCCTTAAGATACTGGTAGACCACTATTAGGTCTCCTCTAATAGGCCTTCTTTTCTCCAGACTGAACAACCCCAACTCTCTCAGCCTGTCCTCATAGGAGAGGTGCTCCAGCCCTCTGATCATCCTCATGGCCCTTCTCTGGACACTTTCCAGCACGTCCATGTCTTTCTTGTAGTAGGGGCTCCAGAATTGGATGCAGTACTCCAGGTGGGGTCTCATGAGAGTGGAATAGAGGGGGAGAATCACCTCCCTTGACCTGCTGGCCACGATTCTCCTGATGCAGCCCAGAATACGATTGGCTTTCTGGGCTGCTAGTGCACACTGACGGCTCATGTTGAGCCTCTCAGAAGTCTGTGCGCTAGATGGTTCTCAGAGAAAGTCAGTAAATAAAAATGTCCAAAATATCCTTCCCAAATAATCATTGCTAAAATAGCAATAGGAATCAAGATGACATGATAATTAGTAATGTATCAGTTTTGAAAAGAAATAACAAAAGTGCTCTGCCAAATATCTTCCATCTCTTGCAATGGCTAGAATTCACATCTATACAGTGTATTATAAGAACTACCCACACCAAGTTACTTTGGCTCAAGAGCTTCATCATGGCTTTGGGTCACCTCAATAAGTACATTTTAATTTACTCCCCCCACGCCCCCCATTTTTGTTGTTGGTTTGTTTTGTTTTTTTTTTTCTCAAATGAGTCTACAGAGTGATCCAGATGCTTGCATTTGTGGTAGGTGGTAGGAAGGAAGGCAGCAGGTGTAACTAACAGACATTGTCCTGTCTGTGATTTTACCTGTGCAAAAAGCCAGCACAGAGCACACATCCCACACTACACTTCTGTAGACTCCAGCTCCATGGCAGAGACTCTCAGCTACAGGGCACGGAGGTCTAATGGTAAACATAGTATTCCTAAACAGGAGTGGGAAAGATACTGTGCTGGGTGAGACACTATCCTCTTCAGTGAAGGTTCAGTAGCTCCACAGATGCAGGTAGAGAAGAAAACATTTACAACTCAGACAGAGGTGGAAGCACTTCACAGTGCCAGATTATTCATAAGGGAGGGTATTTTTATAGTATCTGCCAAGTGAATTTGGTAGGATACAACATTGAATGTGGCTCAATTCACTTAGTTACTGGCCTAGCCTAACCATCTGGTCAGCTTTGTGATTTATTTGTCACTAACTTTAATCATAAATTGTTTATGCTTGGAAGCAAAGGAAGAGCGGAAATCACCTTGGTGCTCACACACTGACAGATGTGCCTCACCCCTTTTTGGATTTAGTAGATAGAAACTCAATATGTAAACTCCCCTCTCTGTCTACTAACAAACTTAATCATCCCTTGAGGTAAATATTGATCCAAGCTTTGTCCTACTGCCTCTTCACTTGCTGGATGAGTACATCCCGGTATTGCCCTCAACATGTCAAAAATTTGCCTGATACAGTCGTTCATTTCTGATGAAAGTCTTCTTAAAAATACACCATAAAAATAAATGCTGATGATCAGTAGCTGATTCTGGCAAGCAATTTCCACTCGAAGAGCAACTATCCATTCAACTACAGCCTTTCACAACAAACTCCCCGGCCATAGAAGCCGGTTCCCAGTTTTTTCTAAAGCAGGAAGTCTGCAATGTTTGTCAAAGCAAATAAATGGGAGGACATGCAAAGCAGCTAACAGCTTATACGTGAAAACCTATTTCTAAATTTCCAGCAATAGACTTTTTCCAAAAAGATCCTCTCAGGAAAATGGGGCTGTCATTTACTTAATATAATTATCTCAGAGCATATCTTGATTTGCTAGATTAATAAATGCTGTATTGGCAAGTGCACTTGAAAAACTAGCACACAGAAACATGATACCTTACAGGAAGCTATTACTAATAATGAAAACCTTTCAGAAAAAAAAATAGAATAGCAGTAACATGTGCAAACTTGTTGTCACCTGGAATAAATGAAACCAGGAATACCATCCATAAAAACTGGATGGGTCTGTGTGAAAAAAAGTGTGTTGAATTGTAAAAATATCTTTTTCATGACACCAGTTATTTTTGATAGTAATACCAAGCAGATAAGCAGCTGAATCAAAATTATCCTCCTTCCCATAGGTTTTTTTAAAGCGCGTATAGGATCCCCTACTATAATAAGTATTTAGACACAAAATATGGCACTGTGTCAATAAGACTTGACTGTACATCCACTACACCACCAGTAAACGGGAACATGGACCTGAAGCCAGCTGATAGCAGGCACTTGCTTTTGTGCCAGTCACACAGAAAACGTCTTCCCTAGCTGATATGTGTACTGTATCTCTTTCCCCCATTATGTTCCACGTGTCAGCTTTCGGCAGGTCCTTCCTAAATCCCACCCTTGTCACAGGCAGACCAGATTATTCCTCCTCCCCATACAGTTCTGGGAAATCCAACTCCTCCTAGCTCAGAGGCAGCAGTGCTGAAAAATTGGCAGTGAGACAAAAGTAAAACATGAAGTACAGTGCAGGGAGGCAACCAGTGCCAGATATGGGACTGGAATGAGAAAGGACCCAGTAAATTAGCTTCTTAAATATTCACCTGTGTTAAGCAGCAGCCAGATGCCAACCCAGCCGCTCTCTCACTCCCCCTCCTCAATTGAGGCAGGGGTAGAAAAAAAAGGATGAAAAAGCTAGTAGGTTGAGATAAAGACAAGGAGATTGTTTACCAGCTACCATCATCGGCAAAGCAGACTTGACTTGGGGATAGTTAATTTATTGCCAGTTAAAATAGATTTGTGTAGTGAGAAACAAAGACAAAAAATGAAAACAACTCTTTCTCTGCCCCCACCCCTTCTTTTTACCCAGGCTCAACTTCACTCCTTCATGCCCGAGTCCTCTATGTCCCTCCCCAAGCAGCTCAAGGAGTTGTGCTGCCCCTGATGTGCCCACCCATGGCTGATGGGCTCAGCCGTGTCCTGCAGTGGCTCCATTGCAGAGATGGATGGAACTGGCTGTGTCCCCTGCAGAGCAGTCACTGGCCTCTTCTTACTGTCTTTTTGAGAAGACTTTCATCAGACAATAGCCCCCCTCACTGGCAACAATTTGCCACCTACACCCAATACACACTGCAATTGGTTTTACTTAATGCTTTCAACAGCTGAAGCTCAGTTTAACAAAGTGGTAAGTGGAAAGAGGTAGGACTTTGCATTGCATTGCTCTAACACAGTAGCAATCTCTAGGACATACTGTATGGAGAACATCAGCACATTCTTCCTTGCTGACCTTCGTTGTCATTAATAGCCGTAATGCAAAACAGCCATTCAGCAGCCTTATGCCACTATTTACACAACTCAGCTTCAAAAGAGTTTAGGATCTCATCATCTGCTTTTTGATTAACCTTACTGTGTCTTTGCAATGAGACCTGTCATTACCATTACCGTTCCCTGGCACAGAACCCAAAGTGCCATTTGCAAAGGTAGCTGTGTCTCAATCCAGGCAGGGCGCAGCCAGAAAACAACAGAAAACAATGCTACAAAGTGCTGAATTTGAGTTTATTGTGTGCAACATATGCAGAATCCCCTTGAGTCCTGCAAGATGGAGTCCTCCTAACTCCCTTCTGATTTAGTGCCTCTACCTCCTAGAGCAAAAACAAATATCTATTACCTCTTAAATGAAGCAGATGAGAATTTCTTGGCTTTAGGGATCTTGAAAAATATACTCTAGTTTTCCCAGGGGAATATCTGCAACAGTTTATTTTTTCTTAAATGAGCACTCATGTACTGATTTATGTTTACAGCATCTGGCTATGTAAATTTTTTACATAAACCTGTATCGTGTAGGAAACCAACACCTAGCATAATAAATAGGTTTGCACGGATGCAAAGCTTTCCCTCGAAGGATTTCAAACATGTCTCATTTGCAGTCCCTACGGCTTATCCCTAGGGACCTCCCCTCTCTGTAACCCTGAAGGAGGTCAGAGGATTGGCTGGATTAGCATTGAGACACACAGGCAAATGTAGTCAGGGCTATGCCTGAGTGATTTTGATTTACAAAACTAGGTTGGAGATATTCATCTGCCTCCAGAGGAGTGAACAGCAACTGTTCAACAGCAGCTTGTCACTGTTTTTAACATTCCTCTTTCTGCGTAGGGGGTAAATATATTACATTGGATGTTGCAAGGTGAGTGCTTATAGTGGGGAAATACATTTTGTTTCTTTATAATATGCACATCTCTCTACTCCTGGGTGAGCTTTTGGGACAACATTACTTAATCCTAGTGAAATATGTTGTTGGATTTTTTTTCCCTTCAGCTACATCCTTCTCTCCAGCTCATGTTCACAAGCGCACTTATTTTCCTCCTTGTATGTAGACTTTAGAAGTCAAGCTCTATGTACTTTGAGTTTCCTCTGTCCTTCTGGAATAGCTGTGCTTTCTGGTTCCTCTGGACACTTGCAAATTCCATCGTTTGACCAGGGGTAGGTTGTGTCCACCCTTACGTGGGCGTCCAATAACAGGAAAAGTATTCTAGAAAGAAGGTTTTCATTCCCACCGAAACATGCAATCCAACATCTGTTTAAAGAAAGAGAGGTTCCAGATGTTTGGTACAGGGTGCTGTGGCTTTCAGTTACAATCAAGCGGTACAACATGGGAGAGAGGATCTTGCTTCCAGAGACAAGTCTTCCGAATTCAGTCTAAATCCATCCTGTGCGGGCAAAGCAGAGGAAGCATCACCTCCAAGCCTGACTGCAGATACTCACCCTCTGGCCTCCAGGAAATGAGCCTTGCAGAAAGAGGAGAAGACTATCTCCTGCCTGCAGGATTTGTGCACTGTCTACCATTCCCGCTGTGCTACCTTTCCTCTTCTTGCACATGCTCTCCAATGAAGATGGCTGTAAAACAAAACACAGGTGCCCTTTGACTCAAATTTAACTAATTTGATGTCCTTCCCTGTTTTATTGCTGGTGCTAATAATGAGCCATTTGTTGTGGCACTGATATTAGAGATATCTTTTCCTGAAGAGAGGAAACTGCTATTTGAGGCATTTTAATTGTTCCGGCCAGGCTAAACCACCAAACTTGTTATAAAGCTTTTATGCAGATTATTACCAACAACATTAGCATATTAATTATTGCTCTGTGAATTCCTAAAATGTTAATCCACCACATAGTGCTAATTAAAGAGGGCACAGCTAAGAAACTAGGCAGAGACTACAGTCCCATATCCAATTGAGTTTTTTGTTACATGACAAACAAATCAGCTTCCATTACTTTCTGATACTGAGCTGAAAGGACTACCTGCCTTGACTCACCAACACATACTGGCTTGCCACACATAGCTTGGCATCCTCAGGATTATTTCTGGTTTGCCCCAATAAGTATAGACTCCTGAATATCACTGTATAGTCTAATTCCACTCTTTTCAATAACAGTTTGATCAGGCATCAAGGGGCCCGGGAAGGCCTTCCACTTACCTTGTTCGGGCCCTGGGGTAGGCCATTAGCAATTACAGAAAGGCTGATCTTGGATTTGACTTCTGCGTGATGTTGCATCCCAGTATGGTGGTCTGCAGCTCAAAAGTCAGTTTCAGTTTTAGGGTGTGTTAGTGTTTAAGACTCCAATTTCATGTACAAATGCTTTATCAATGAACTTGTGAGAAGAACTAGTACTGCCACAAACAGGCTGTAGTGAGCTGGCATTGCCAAACCTGCCTTTTACTTTCTTGTTGAGGATGAGCCTCACTGTCTGGCAGGACCAGCCAGAACTGCTGGTGGCCTATAGGACTCCATGCTTCAGAAGAGAGAAATTTCCCTAGCCTGTAACTTCTATGTCCCTAAGGGATGTTTCCAGATCCATGCTGGTCAGAGGGCTAATATCGCAGCAGATAGGAGGTCCAAGCTCAGGTCTGAAACTCGGGTTCAAGGTGCACATATAGCACGGTGTTCAAGGACTCTCGGTTCTTGCATTTGTACTGAATAGGTGCACAGAATCCACACCTGTTTCTGATGCGATTCCCACATTTGGCTAGTTATTATGAATGCATCTTCTTAAGATTTGCTGGTTTACTACTATCCGTGTCCAGCTAATTTACCAAACTGGTAAACATTGTGAAGAAAACCCCAAACTGCTGTGACTCCTGTCCGTAGTATATATTACAGGAGATAGAAAGTCCAATTAACAGCTCCATGCCGTGGCAGCTTGGACTGTGTAACTTCTTACTCAAAATCTCAAAGTCTGATTCATCAGACTGCAGGGGCAGGTGAAAGACATTCACGTCCGGAGTTCAAAGACTCCAGAACGTGCTTTGTCTCAATATGCAAAAGATGGACTGACTAGATCAAAAAACACCACTAATGGCAACCATGAAAGAAGAGAAAGTACTCATGAGAAGACAGTGTTGCTGAGTGTGTAGAGTAGAATGGCCAAAGTCTGACAAACAGAACTGAAACGGGTCCTTTGTCTTCCTGATCTTGGCCAGATATATTTTTTCTTTCTTTACTCAAGGTAATGTGATGTTGTATTTAGACTTGCTGGTAAAGAGCTCTGGGATACTCCGTTGAGGTGTGCTGTAAAAAGTCCGAGGTGCTGTTGGACTGGAAATTGTCTAAATTATGGGGAATTAACTGAAGAAGGTAAACCTATTAAACACTCTACAACTCAGTTGTTTTGGAGGAAATGCTGAGAGATAAATATTAGTGGGGTTTTTTTAGAAGATAGGAGGGTGAAGAGATGAAGTACCACTAATATGTCTGGTGTCCCTTAAATAAGAAAAATAATGCGTCCAGAAAAAGCAGAATCCTTTTTCCTTAGAAATAAAATGGCAACAATTGCTAAAAAAAAATTCCACATGCATGTTATGCTCTCGTAATTCCTGACAGGACTTGAAATTATGGTTTGGGAAGTCTGTATTTTTGGTAAAGATGCAATAATCTTTGCAAATTACATGGCCAATTTTACATATTCGGTGGAAAGATCCCCAGATTTAATACCATGAGCGTATTGCTTTGTTTGGTGTATAACTTTGCTTTGCCATAGTGTGGGGAATATTGTTTCCACTGGTCAAACGCAGCTGGTTTGTTGAGAGCATTGGAGAAAACAGACATGCGCACATAGCTTCCATAAAATTTCAGTAGGTTGGCATACACAGCTCTACCCAAAGAACAGAGGAGGACATGTGAGCAGAATTATATCTGAGCTAACCTATCAAACAATAAGTTTTAAAAATCATGACAACAATAGTGTAGGTCCCAACTCCCTTATAATCTCCTTCCCAGCAGATAAACAGCATAGAACAAATCAAGGAAGTAGAACCCCCCTGGCTTCATTATTGCTGCACCTGTTAAAGCAAATGTAATCCTATTTTAAAAAACCATGTCTACTACAGTATTTGCTCACTTTAAATCAATGTTTCTTTCCAAGTCTTCTTTTGGCTGTACTCAGTATTGTACTGGCATCGTAGATTTATACTATTTCTACATGACTCTTACAGTTTGAACTGAAGGAGAGAATCCTTATTAACACCTTACAGGCAAGATAACCACAGTTCTTTAAGCCGTTTATCTGAGTAATATGTTGCACTTCTTATGATGAGTTTTAGCCCAAAGGCTGTCTGAGTCCTCTGTTTATCAATTCCACAATACATTTAAAAAAAAAAGAAAAAGTAATGTATCATTTCTCATGTGTTCAACCGGTTTCAAGATCATAGCCAAAGGACATATTTTCAGTCAAAGCTGTGTGGGGGATCCTTCTGAAAGTCATAAACCTCCCTTGCTGTAGTGGTTCTGCCAGAGCATCCTTATTTAGCTGCTGTGAAAGCACAACGTAAAGGCAGTTATTGGGAAGCAAAGTTTATATCTGGCTCTGTTCAGCTGAAGTGAGTCCTTGGCTCAGCACAGCTCCATTGCTCTCTCTGCATGTCGGCCCCTCTCTCCCTGCTGGCACTGACATTGCTGTGCTCCTCAGCACTGCTGCGGTTTTGCTGCTGCTCCTGCTCCTGCTTCTCCTCTTCCTACAGCATGCAGAAGACAGAAGCATAGAGACTCTAACAGAGGAGATGTACAACTCTAAATGCCTCTAATCCAGGTAGTAAAAGACACGGAGCAACGAAAATCCAAGTTAAGCACCGTACAGAATATGGGTCCTGGAGCACTTCAGGGCCTCCTTTCTTCTCTGCATATGAAGTCTCAACAGGCAACCAGTTCCTACTGGTGTCATTGGGAGCTTAGCTTGTAAACTGCCCACTCCAGACAACAGAGAAGCTGAATGAATTGTGGTCATGTGGTTGACACACTAGTAACTAGCATTTGGTATATATAGCCTGACAGTATGTTTAGACCCCCAGACTCCTCTCTGGAGATACAATACAAGGCTGCCGACACCAAACCCATTGGCTGCATCCTGGCTTGGCCATAACCCCTGAGCAAGCAGACTGTATATAAGGAACTGACTATCTCTGGGATGCACGAGGTGGTCCTGCTCCTTGTTTGTTCATACCTGGTGTAATTTACTTTTCTGCCTGCTCCCTATGCTCCAGCGTGGAGGAGAAGCAGCTGGCAGAGTTTGCCTTCTTGCCCTCCAAGGTCTGAATGCCAGGTCTAAAGGCAGGCCAGTTCTGCCAGGCAGGGTAAGAGTGCTTCTTCCCGCAATCCTCAGTCCCAGAATGGGGATGTATCTCAAAAAGTAGTCCAGCCCTTGGAGCAAGTCTGTTCAGGAACCACAGATGGAGGGAGAGTAGTCTCAGCATCTGCAGAGTGAATTTTTTTGACTACTAAATGAGAAGATATTTAGAGTTCAGTTCTGGAAAGGGTGGGGGAATCTGATGAAGAAGAGACAAAACTGACACAAAGAGGGAGAAGGATACAGCTAATGAATTCATACTGCAAGCCTTAACTCTCTCCCCTGAGACAAACTGAGCATGAAGCTACCCAAAGCAAAAGAAAGAAGCTAATTTGCATAGTAAGAATGGTAAGACCTGAGCATACAGTGGTGTTTCATCCACTTTCAGGGCTCTGGGTAAAATGTGGTATGCCGTTTCCACTGGTGGTTGCCAGTTTCAGGTTCCTAGTGGAAGAAAGACAGAAAGAGGAGGAAAATTAGAGATATAGCCAGGGAGAACTGTTTTTTTTTTTTTTCTTCCCCCTCTACAGTCCTCAGTTTGCAAATGAGCTTCCTTCAGCGACATGTGCCCGTTCCAGGCCTTGGTTTTGCTCCAGGCTGGGAGCAACTTGGCAGCAAATCAAGCAATCAAGCACACTTTCATTAATTCAGGGCTGAGCTGCCTTGACATCACTTCTAACCTTGTCCCCTGACACAGAAGAGCTCCCCCTCTCCCCACGTGCCCTGGGTGGCATGAAGACCTGCTGCTTGGCACCAGGGAGGATTCATACAATTAGAGTCCGTGTTCAATAAACACGATGGAGTGGAAATGGCCTACGTATATTAGTAACACTGCCAATATAGGACTCATGGAGAACAGCACTTCTATAAACTTTGAAGCAAACAGCAAAGGCTGTCATTAATGGAAAGGTCATCACGCTATCTGCATACTGAGCAATGTGACAAGTCAAACAATTCAGCATTCTGAGAATGGTGCCCAGGAGAAGACAATGTGTCTGGCATCCAGCAGTGACCTTGTCACTGCCTGTGGGCTTCCCACCACAGAGCTGGCATCACTGCTCCATGCTTTCCCAAGGCAAGGCCACAGGAAAGGCCTGGAGATGATGGTCAAGGACCAGCATAACACACTGCTGGTGAGACACGTCCAAGAGGAGCTTGACAGCCAAGCACAACACATTGCATAGCTAAGGGTATGTTGCTGTGGTACTCCATCAGCACATCAGCAAGAGCTCAACTCAATGCAGTGCCACCAAATTAAAGTGTCACCAAACCCAGGCTAAAAGCCTTTGCATGTCATAAGAGAACCTTAAGCCTACAAGTTACTATTTAGACCTATGCTAGATCAGTTCATTGCAAATTTCAATTGGGCTGCAAGCATGGAAATTGCTGTGCATGGGTAAAGCAGAGAGATTCTCCTCAAGTCTATACCTTGTGGCATCTTTTGCGCTTGTATGAAATGGACCCTTTCTGAGCTGGCAGCATTTTACCCATCGTTTGCATGAGTACTGAGGACTACAACAGAGATCAAGTCAAAGAAAAATCACGTTTTCTCTCATATGTGATTCAATTTCCCTCAGGTCTTTGTCTTTCTCATGAAATAGCCTTTAGAATTCTAATTTCTGTTCCACTTTAAGGAATCAAAATAAATGCTTCATGGATCATGATACTCTGTAGCTCATTTTCCAACTATTTGCTGTAATGAAATTAGAGTCTTTTTTTTTTCCCCCCAGTAATTGTTGAAAGCTGATGCTTCTAAATAATGGATAGACCAAAACATAAGTCTTAAAACCATTACTGCCATAATAGCATTTGTAGTGTGCAGCAAACACCTCCCAGCTGTAGCCCATCCCTCTTGCTTGCCTGCATGGTTACTCTGACCAGTGCCAGGACCTTCTTCTTGTTAGTGTGAAGGGCACTGAAACACCCTGACTTGTCACCATTCAGGTTTCTTGATGAATTTGAGTAGCAGAAAATATGTTATGGGAATCAATGGATGCATCTGTTTCATGTAGCTCATTTCTTCTCTCCCAGCCAGTCCCATCTAGACTACATTATCTCTGGAAAGTATATAGCCAGTGAGGGCTAGTGTGCAATGCATCTGACGTCCTGATAGTGCATACTCTCATTAGGCAAATCCCAAGGATAACTCAGAAGTTAATGAGAATGGTTACAGATGCATTAACAAGGTCACTGATAAGAATATAGCCAGAAATCACCTAATTAGGAGGGGGAAAAAACATCCAGGCAAGCTCTTACAAGTGACCCTCTACAGCCAGCTGCCAGCAAGTGCTTCTCTTTCCCCTACCTGTATGGATGGCTGCCAAAGTACCTCTCAGCCTTGGGACCTGAGAAGAGAGGAAGGAGCAGGAACTCCTGAACTCTGGTATTTTGCTCCAGTATAGACAATTCATTTGTGATTCTGGGTGTATCTCTTCAGGCCTGCTTCTCCTCTACCCCGAAGGGTTGCTCGCATCCATCTGCTCCCCTTCTGAGTCAGTTTCATTCTGCACTCATTTTGTGTCAAAGGCCATCGATGGGGGTGCAGCAATCGCTACACTGGATGCAAAACCCACAGGAATGAAGAGAAACATGAATTGGGTTTTCATCAAATCAAACCTCAATATATGAAGATTAGGGTCAGTGAAACTCCCTTCTCACACCATTAGGAAATTCTGATTTCTCCAGGTTCTGTTTGTTTGGTTAGAACCAAAAAATAGACATGCTGGTATTCCCTACGGGACCGAATAAAAATTATGCTTCATTCTGATGAAGTAAATAGGATGGAACCCAAAAGTTACGTGATTCTGACATTCTATAAGAAATGTAAAGCTGACATAATCCATTACAATTTAATCAACCCCCCTACATTTCCACTAGGTTAAAAAAAATTCCTTCAACTGCATGAAACTAAATTGTTTCAATTCAACCAAGAGTTTTCAGCTTAGTTGAATCAGCACCTTTTGAGAAAAAAAATGTGCCTTCAGAAAAGTTTTGACAAACTACAAAGAGATGCAAAATAATGACATGTCCTGCATCTGCAGCTGTACTCTAAGTACTGCCTTACTGTTAAATGGGCAGGAGATTTATTCTGCTCCTAATAGTGAGAATTTGACTGTGAATACATAAACTACTACAATCTTATTCTATTATGGGTTTGCAAACTAGTAATGATGTAGTGTACACATAGGTACAATGATATGTATACACATATGTAGACTACTATAAATACGGAGCACACGTAATGGCCATACAAATATATACTTAGATACAAAACTCTTATGTCAGTCATACTGAATGTGTTTATATAAAAGGAGTGTATATGCTAATTATTTGTAGCAGAGGAGGATGCCTTGAAAGCAGACGTACTATACAACCAGAATATGGCCTTAAAAATACAGATTTATCCTCCGTTAATATTCACTAAACACTGTTCACTCTTGCTCAATACAGCAATTTTTCCTACCATCCCCCATGCAGTGAGGCAACTTCATTCTCTCTTGGCACTTTCAAGGTTACTCTCTGCCTGAACAAATGATACCCATGCTATCTTTTCCCAGCTTCGACAGAAATCATCTTGTCCTTCATGATCAGTGTGAAAATTTGTGTGCACTAATAAATAACAACACTGCTCATTCAGACAGCGTCCTTCACAGAAGCACTTTCCAATTCAGTAGAATTAATAGCAACATCAAACAAAACCCCTGCCAGCTGGGATGTAAGAGCCAAAACCCACACTGATTACCTGAATGTAAAAAGAAATCGAGGTAGGGAATAAACATGGAAAATTTACTCAGAAGTTTCCGAAAAATTTATGTGGAGATCCTTTATAAGCTGGTAGCCAACTGCACGAGCAGCTGTGTCGAAACATAATCTTTTCTGGGTGCCCTGGTGTCAGGTACCCCCTACCCACGCAGGCACAGAGCATTGCGTGCACTGTGGACTTGCTGGTGGCAGGGAGTCCCCTAGAGAGACAAGGATTTTCTGGTCCTCTGGGTAGTCAGTGACACAGACACCACCCTGCCCTGGAGCCAGGTTACGACTTGTCCTCAGGCAGCATTTAAGCCCTTCCTGGGAGGCAGGGGTGGGGGGCAAAAAACAGGGACTATGCTCACAGGAGATGCGTAATGAACCATTTGCTGAGGTCTGCTGAGGTCCACAAGAGTGGATCCGCAAGTCTTTCAACCGCTGCTGTAAAGTGAGTGGGGTGCTGGGTTTGGTATCGGTACCCCAGCGCAGCTGCCCTGTAGTTAAGATATGACCCTGCTGCTGGTTGCAACAGAGCTTTAAAGGAAAAAGAAGCTAAAAGGTAGCAAGAACCGATTCGATGTTAGCAGTGCTTCAAAGCCGAAGTCCCAATCGTAATTGAAATAAATCAGTAGTCTAAAAAGAAAAATGAGTATTTTTTTTCCATTTTTAAAGATCTCCATACCTCTTGGACGTGCCATGCATTTTAACTACCGACTACACTATTTAGCCAGAAAAACCATAGAAGAAAAGATTACCTTTAGAAATATCACGTTTGTCTTGAATGCCAAGTACCACAGTTAGTGCTGCTCAGAACTGCTTGGTGGAGAGACTTGGTGGAGGCACAGCAGCCAGAAGTCTCTGTGGCAGCAAACAGCTTGATGATAAATGAGGAAACAAGGTGGAGAGCACAAGATACTAGAGAAAGGGAAATATGATGGAACAGCAGCTTGAGAAAGCTTAAAACGTAAGTAACAAACCACGTGACAAGCTTGAGTGTGTTAGAGTGCCAGTCTTGAATGCCTCTCTCTCCATCCCATTGACAGCAAAAGATAATAAAAGATTTCAAAGCTGTAAAAAAACCACACTCCCAACCTGTGGCCAAGCTTTTCTAGGCACCTCCCCAGCCTCAGAGGCAGCTGCTGGCCAAGGGCACACTGCCCTAGGGGGCAAGGAGGGGAGGAGAGGGTGATGGAGGCAGCAGCTCCCAGGGACTTGCCGTTTGCAGGGAATATGTTCAGCAGCAACTTACTTGTCAGGCTCTAAGACAGCAGGCATAAATAACTCTGCATATGATTTTTTTTTCATTCAAATTAAAAGATAAATAAAATAGGAAGCTCATCAGTGCAGAATAAGACAAAGAGTGAACGATCACACCTGACAGCCACAGGTTTGTGGAAACTTTGTGGGCTGTTGCTCTGAGTTACTTGCGGAGGTTTGCACCCACCTGCCTCCATTGCTGCCGTGAAGATCCCAGCTGAGTAAATTCCAGGATGCCTCACTTATTCTCCATAGTTTTGAAGAAAACTGAGGCCTATTTAGGGGATGAGTTTCCTACTGCTTTTGTTGTTAACAGAGAAATGCAAAACACTGTCTTTTGGAGTTTGGGAAAAACACCATTGTGTATTGGAAAATTCAGACTGTGATCGAAGTGTTCTTTCCTCTCGTTATCAAAGTCAGTGTATGTGCCTTGGTGGTTTCTGTAAGGGCTGTGTAACCATAGCTTCTTGCCTGGTTTTGGAACACAGGTGCATAAACTGAACAAAAAGTCTTCAGGGTGCTTTTTTGTTCCTTTTTTTTTTTTTAAGGACAGATGTTTTAAACAATGTTACCTATAAGACTGAAATAAATATGATCTCTATCCTGCAGCTGGCATGCAAAAGAAATGATAGATTCTGATTTAATCTATCCAACTTGCATGGTTCTAGCTAATCAAGTAGAAAATAAACAATAATAAAAAATTGAAGCTAGAACCTCAAGCCTTCCAACTTACTGTTTTCTCCCTTCCTAAAACAGTGTGGGAGAGGTGAGACCACTTATTTATTTCAATGCATATCTTACAGTTTGAAGGAAATGGCCTTATTTGGTCCTGGCTCCAAAGGAAAAGAATATTGTACATTGATAAGACCCTTGCCCACAGGAACAAATTCAGACTGCACGTTTACCTCAGGCCTGCAAAACACTGGTTAAAAAAAGGATGTCATGTTCTTCATGTGTGAAGAACACCCTATTCTTCAAAGTGAATTACATTTATTTTCACAGGCGGGTCAATATTTTATCTTGATATGCCATATTTAATGTTCCCAGAATGAAAATAGGTAAAGTAGAAAATCTTCTAATTGTCACAGATTCTGTGCGAAGCTACAATGGCTGTATGTCACCTTGATAAGCAGCTTATCCAGTACAAGGGAGCTGCATTCACAAATTAATGTAAATTACGTAAAAGCACCAAGGAGTGGAACACGGGGCTATTATTTGCTGAAAGGAGTGACTCACGGTATTGCCGCTGGAGTAGAGCACAGCACTGTGCTCTTCAGAAATCCCTGCTTCGGTTTTCATTTCACAAAATATTGTAATTCCATTTTCTAATGAAAGTCGTTTCAGCCTTCAATTCATTGGTCTCACTGTATTAAAAATTGATCAAATACGATTTGAATGAATATTTTATTTCCTTTTGTTCCCTGTGGCCTTTCCTTTCTGGAGGTAGTCGCGCTTGAGCATCGCAAGCAGCAGCAGCCTCCTGCAGGCACCATCCACGGGGCTGGAGGAGCACTGTGCCACGTGAGGGCAGAGCTCCCACATGCCGTGCAAGGCTGTGGAAAAGGCTCCACATCCATGTTATAACTCTGGGTACCAGGGGGTATGGTTGGTTGTGGGCTCCCCGCCCTGGAAAACACACAGCGGTCACCAGTCCCCAGCCCACAAGGCATCTTACAGGCTTTTGGGATAGCCCCTTTCACGTGACAAAAATGAGTCCGGGGGAGTTTCATATCCAGAGGAGCTCAGCTTGGGGCTTCCCACCCTTGCACCGGGCTTTGCCCACCGAGCACCAAGCTCAAATTTTGTCCAACACGTTGTCCAACTTTTTTGGAAGAGCCCTTCCAAGTGCCAACCCTCCTGCGATGGTCAGGCGTGTCATCCAGGGAGCTGAACAAACCAAGACTGCTTGTGCCCACCGCGTGACTAATTGTACCTGGTACCTCTTTTTGTTTTTTTCAGTTTCACTTTGCTTTTTTTTCTCTGAACTACAAAACCAGTTGGAAAATGCTCTGATTGCAGCAAAGTCATGCTTTACAGACGTTTCATTTTTCATGTTCCAGTTGTCACTTATTAAAATAGAAATGCCTTGGAGTTTCACAAATGCACACGGTGCTCAGAAGCTGCAAGCAGTTCTCTTCCCTCTTCTGTTTAGAAGTTCGCTAACAGCTGGAAAGGCACTGCCTTTTCTTTCAAATTGAAGGCAAAATTTAACTGTGAATGAGACAGTGTTTATTAAGCATGATTTGTCATATAACATAAGAAAGAACAAGTTCTAAATCAGCACGTTCCAGCAAAAATTTAAAGTCTATCCATACTTGTATATTCTGCGCTCAATAAGAAGCACGTTCACATTGCTCTCGGTCTTAAATATTTCTATCTTTATTTTATGATTGAGCTACAAACCACCCACAGCCTCTTCATGGAGTGCTATAGATCAGCCCCAGCTTTTTTCTCTTTTTTTTTTTGCCCTCCAGACCAGGCCTTGCCTCTATTCCTGCACTTAGACGTGTCAATTCTGGATCAAGAGCCTTTTTTTTGGTTAACTCTTGCCAACTGCACAGTGCTTTTGTGCCTCCTCAGCTCTTGCATCTGGCCCACATTTTTAATTTCTGTGTTATCATATTTAATTTTAACTTTATAGGATTCAGCCATGGAAAAGCATTTTACAGCATAGCCTATAAAACAGGCATTTCACAAAATAACAAGCTGAAGTGCATTTCTCAGGAAGCAAAAAAAAAAAATGTTCAAAGATGGTATGGTCTCTATTTAAGTTATTTGCCATTTTTAAAGTGCTTTTTCCTCTGTGGCAAAAACTTCACCCACTCTTGTATTCCAGCCCACGGTCACTGTGAATAGTTCGGAGCACCCACACACATGTTCAGCTTCCACAGGTCTAATCACAGAGTCCTTTTCACAGAGTGATTTTCAGATCAACCTAGATGGAAAAAAAAAAAAAAATAAAAAAAAATTAAAATCACAGTCGATTCAAAGTCTGGGAAATTTCCAGGTGGTTCTGCAGGAGCCGAGTCAGGCTCGACCGCGAGATGAGAACTGTCACTGAGACGTGATGCTGTACCTGCCTCCCTGGCAGCAGCTGCCAGGGCTTTCCAGTCTTTGATCTTCATGCACAAATTCCCTGTGATATTGCTGTGAACAGCCGGCACCAATGAATCCTGCTTGTTATTTCATTTTTGTACCCTAAACTGTCTTATCTTTTTACCAATGAATGTAATTACAGACAAATCGGCTCAGAAAGTAATGGCAATCACTTTCTTGCACAGTGGGAGGAGAAACAAAAGATAAGATCGTTTTTCTCCTATCTGTCTTTTTAATGACCATGAAAAAAGCCTCTGGAATTAGTTGAATGAATCTTGGCGCTTCTTTCTTGGCTGAGATCATCATTTTATGGTTACTTATTCTGTATCTAAATTCTCTCTGGTTGCAGCTTCCATGAACTTTTATTACTTTAGCAATATTCCTGGTTATCAAAAGTCTCGGTTTCTGTTTACCAGGGCAGTAATACACACACTCAGGACAACTTCTGGGCTTGACTTTGGACTGTATAACTTCGGGGTTTCTTTTATGCATAGGAGATAGCAGGTCAGGTTACATATTTGTTCTAGCTGCGTTATAGCTGTTGAGCAGAGTTAGTACAGGAACAAATGAACTTTTGTTTCTCTCAAGGGTACACTTAACTTAAAATTAAAATCTGAGAAACTACTTCGGGAAGTGTTTGTCTCTTCTCTTTGTCCATCGTGGTGCCAGCTGGGCTTTGCCAGTCTTTAAAATAGGATTTTCTCCTCTGCTGTGGGGAGACGCAAATTGGAAATTTTGTACAAAATGTAATGAAATACTTAATCTGAAAAACTGAAAGTGTGCTTTTTTTCCATTTAATGTCTTTCAGTTAAATCTTATTTGCAGTAATAATTTATTTTTTAAAAAACACCTGTGATTTTAAGCCGTATGTCTCTAAAATATTGCATGTAGAGACTTATACTTTCATATAAGTACTAATGAATCACACAACATCTAACAATACAAACACTCTCCGCTCCAGAATCATTTAGCTTTTGAATTCAAATTAAATGAACAAAAAATAAAAACTAAAAAGTCCTATCATTCTCCCCTTGCCTCATTCACAAGTGCTTTTTTCCTTGGCATCAATATTTCCTGTGGCATTTCAAAGAGGAAAAAATAATTCCCTGTGTGTGGACAGTAATACTGAGTAGCTGGGACGCAATCCTCTTCTTGATTGTTGCTCAGGAAGGGCTCTTACTGATTTTGGGTGGATTCGTGGCTCATGAGTGAATATGGATCTGTCCGAAGGCTTGCGTGGCCACAGGAATTCCTTGGCATTCAGGTGGTTTTCTGGCAGCTGCTGTCCTACAGCTTTTTTTGCATTTACCAGTAAGTTGTCACAGGCTCTTGTCCCCATACTGGGGAAGCAGGAGGCAGCTCCCATTTATCCTTGACCTCAGAGGAAGCTGAGGGCACTCCATGTGCTGCAGGTTCAGGTGTTTAATCAGCTTTCCTCATGACTTACAAGAGAAAATGTTTATTAACACCTGACACTTCACGTCCCTACCCTGCGCACACTCCTGTATGCGTTTGTCTAAGAGCTCCTTGGTCGCTTGTCAGGTGCCAGCAGAGATTGTTTTCACAACATAGTTATTCATGATGATTCCTCCAAATGGAAACATTTAACAGCAAAGTCATTCACGCTCAGGGTGAGCTTTCTGAGCACAACCAATGCGGCTGATGGATGCTACTTGAACCACTAAGCAGCTATTCACTGAATGACAATAAATGAGTTTCAATCTGACATTGTAGCAGGGCGGAGTAGAGACATGAATCTGGATATTTTCCCTTTAGATGAGTTTGCTAACCACTAGGTAGTTGGCTGAGCTGAGCGAAAAAAAAAAACAACAAACCCTTATCTTTTGGAGCTAAATTTGCAGGTTTCTAGATGGGTAGAACAGGAAATTAGTATAACTCTTTTCCATGGGATCAGGTAGCCTTTGTCCGTCCAATCTCTACAGCAGAAAACAGCTTCTCAGGTGGTCCCCATAAGGAAACACACTGCTGATACCGCATATCAGCAATGAAACACATTGCTGATGTGACTGTGATGAAGATAGTGCAAGAGCGATGTACTAGCTTAGGAGCGCTGGTCCTCTGAGCAGCACAAACATTAGGGTGACCAGCAGACCGGACAGATTCGTCCTGAGATGCACCAATATACTGCCTGAGGATGCACCTTCTCACCATGCAATTCCTCACCGTTCTCTGAACAAGTTTTTTTTCTCTCTATTTGAAAATAATAGCTGGGTTTTTTTTAATGTAATATGGTAGACACTACTTTGTAACCCTACCCATTTTCAGAGTGCAAATGGACATCAGCAGCTCAGTGCTTCATGCTGGAAAGTAAACAGACTCCAAGAGGGGAGAGCCAGCAAAAAATACTGTTAAAATAAGAATAAAGTAGCCATAAATGAGCATAATGGAAATTAAAGGTTTCTAACTATCAAAAAGGCAAAGTTCTGGAGCAGTTCTGCAGAGAAGTCCAGACTGGAGAAAAATGAAGCAAACAAACAAAAAACCTCCAGTCAAACAAACAAATGTTAGGTTATTGATCTTCATAAAGTTAACAAATTGCAGCCCTTAGAATCACAGAGCTCATCCTTTTGTTGGGTATATTGACATGTTTTGGCCTACCAGCTTTACTCTCCTTAGAAACAAGAAAACTCCTAGTTGTTTCTCAATATTATTCACTCTTCTTTTCATCCCTTTTCTTCTTTTTGCTATAGACAATGAAAATGAGCAAATAAGTATTACAGTTGTCAGGTACAGGGATAGTGCTAAAAGTCAAGGTAATAGAGACAATATAGTTTTTAAAAAAGCTGTCAAGAAAAATCATTCTTAGGAAATGGAGGATGAATATTTAAAGATAGAAACATTTCTCTATGCCTATGTTAGATTGAAAACATCTTTTTTTGACACTTTCTTCTCCCCCACTCCCCCCCCCCGACCAAGATACATATGTTGGGGGCCCAACCAAAAATGAACTACTGGAGAAGACTTATCTGGACTGTTTTGGCATGGAGGGAAGTGTTCCCACTGCTGGAAGGCATTTCCCCCAGGTATGGCCCTACAGGAGAGCTTGCCAAGGCTGATTCAAGTGAGCAGTTTCAGGGTTTGCAATGGTTTCCTAACCGGAGAGTAACTTGGGAAATCCCGACGTGCCCTGCCTGCACAGTGAGGCAGACAGATGCAAAAAAGCCTTGTGGTTGGTACTATTCATGACCCTTGGGAAAGAGAAAAGGATATGTATCAGGGAGCAGTGGGGAAATGTATAAACTGTCCTGTGTATAAGGCCCCTGTGTTCAGTGGTTAAGCACCACTAAGCTTAAACTGGTGGGAAAATAGCTGGATAGGAGCTTGTTTTCAGTGCTACAGAGTATCCGAGAGTGTGCTGGCTTACTGAGTCGCTCTGCTAGGTCTCACAAATAGGAATTATTTTCCCACTTGTTCAGATTTCAGGGTCTTTTTTTTTTTTTCTTTTTCCTCATGGGCACACAGATGTACATATCATCATTGAATGGCAACCAAAGAATGTGAGGTGAGAAAAATACAGCTGATGACTTTTGGGTCTCTTCCCGTATTCTGTCAAAGGAAAAACTCACTCAGCCAAGGAAAGGAACTGATAAACCTTTGAGCCTTCCTAATTCATTCAGCCCATCAAAAGGCGAGGAGACACACACACAGCCCCATTCATCCTGGTGTCCTTGCTGTACATTAATAAGAGATGTATTCACCCTTTCAGGGGCTCTCAGTACATCCTTTCATTTTGGACAGTGCCTCATTCACCTGCTCCTGAAGTGCATCATTCCAGTTATACCCATTTAGGAGGCCCTTGGCCCTGCATACTTGATCATTTCCAATTAAAACAGCAACATCTGCTTTGTAGAGAAAGTACAAATGCTGGAAGACTAAGGAGGCCAATACCTAAGTTTAGCTACCAGAGGTGAATGTAACCTAATTTAAATGTGATGAAATTAGATCGTTTGCCCTGATTTTCATGCATTTAGCATTATCTCAAGAACACTGATAACGGATGGAGCGAACACTTGAGAGCAGCTGGCAGGCAGCGTGGTCACTGTGCTGCACCACATACAAAGTTTGCTTTCCAATGGAAAGATAGATTTATAAAAACGAGAGATAAGGATAAACTGTCTGGCTCTCCAGCTTTTTCATTTGGGAAGAGGAGAATGCCAGCATCTTGCCTTCTAAATCATGTTGATTCCTTCTGCCGCTGCTACCCTGCCCTGGTTGTATATTGAAATAAACCCAATACTGTTTATCATTTTGGGGGAGAGGGTTGCTCTTTGAGAGGTGCTGGTGGGAAAATTGGGTTGCGGGGGATTATTTGTTTGCATTTTGCTTTTAAATTAAATGGATCTAGGAAGAGGAAAGCATCGCTCCTCTTGTCAAGCCATAAGTAGCAAAGACATTGCTAGTTCCACCTATTGGTAGAAAAGTAAAAATGGTTTTACTTACTTTCTAAAGAAAGGAATTCCAAGAATTTCTAGTGCCATCTATGAGTGAATACAGAGAATTGCCAGTATTCCTACCCTTGTTTTACACACACACACACACACACAAATATAATACAGAGATGAATGTTGCTCATCTTGCCTTATGTCCACATAAGGTCTTTGTGAATACAATCTGATCACAGATATTCATTACATTACACTTAAATAAATCCAATTGGAGTTTGGAAAACTTTAAAACTCATCCCCATAGTTCAAGGCACTGGCCAAAACTGCTGATGTTCAGTCTGCCATCATAATAGCAAATTCTTATAGGAAAACCCAAAGGAGGTACCTGGGCTCAAGTCTGTAAACTTCCTAAATCATGGTGATCCAGGGTGAAAATCTGCATTTGACCCAGAGCACACCAAAGAGGAACACGTTCCCACTCCCCCTGCTATAGTTCAGTTTTTTAGAAACACATCCTAATGCAAAACCACCTGAAAATGGCAAAAGCTGCTGCAAAATCCTGTTGCTGTCCTCCACTCACCCCTAAAAAGACAAGCACGATCTGCCTGGAATTCCCCTCTGGATCTTTCTGGGAAGCAATTTAAAACCTCAGAATGATAATTATCTTTTCACGATACACTATAGGTTGAATTTAAAATGCTATTGAAAACACATCATTAGAGACTGTCACAAGAAGGGATGTGGGAAATCACATACTTTAACATTTCCTTTTTGAAGGTTCCCAAATGTACCAATTTCAAAGTGCGCAACTTATTCCTGACAGAGACTTTTCTTTTTTATTTCTCCTGACCCCTACTTCAGTCTGTTTCCTTTTTTTTTTTTTCTCTCCAAAGAGGACAGCAGCAAAGGAGAAGTGGCAATCCAGAAAATAAAGACTGGTTATATTGGATTTCATTAGAGAAAAATATTAAGAAAAGGATTACAAAATATCTTGAAAAACATATTATTTTCTCCCAGGGAAAAAGTAAGAGGTTCGCATTAAGGCAACAGTCATTTGCAGAACCTTCTCAACACACATTTGCAATAGAAAATGTTATAAATGTTGTGATAAAAAGTGAAACACCACGAAAATGTTTCCTGGGATTTTTCCTACTATTGTTAAAAAAAACCCAACCAAAAAAAAAAAAAACCAAAACGAAAAAACCCCAACACAACAAAAAAGACCAAACATGAGAGCAGCTGTTTGGGGCAAAGTGTTAAAAGCAAACCCCCCAGCACTAGGAGGTGTGAATGTGTAAGCTGCTTGGAGCAAAGGGGCTGCAGAGCCTCCACCTCTGGAAGCGCTGAGGGACAGGAGAGAGGATGATGTTGATCCCTGGCCTTTGCACAGCTCAGGGCTGTCCGCCCAGCAGCCCGTGGCTGGGATTGGGACCCCCATCATGGTCTGGTGGCTCCTAAGGTGTACTGGCCAAAAGCGGACCGAGCAAACAGGGAACGTGTCTCTGGGTGTCTAGCAGAGTGGGATGCAGAACCAGGTCAGATCCAGAAGTATTTCCTAGGCTGACTGCAACGCCACACAGGCACCTGTGTTGTTCTGGCTATTCAAGATCTGGCTGGGAATAAAAGTGACCCTGCAGCACACAGATGTCATTGCTCCCAAGGCAGCAGAGCCCCTTATTAAGCAGAGCATGTTACATTAGCTCAGCTTTACAGTTTCCTTTCAGTTGTCTGCAGGGACGTTTTTGCAGTAGTACAAGCAATGTGTGTACTTTCATTCCAAGGTTTTACATCCGTATTGGCCTGAGTCAAATAAGTACGACCACCTGGGCCAAATGATGACCTGGGCTTTCATACGTATGTAGACAGCATCTCATTATGCTATGGAGAGATATACAAAGGAGTAAAAATTGTAACATCTGTCCTGACTACAAAATTATTTTTAATTTTAGGACAAGGTTCAAAGAAAAACCTCGTGGATTACGACACAGTTTCTATATGTCAAACAGTAAAGAAAGTGCGTTGTGTGTATTGTGCTGCCTTCAGTTTCTCTAGCAAGCAGAGGTTAAAGCAGGAGGTTTTAATTGTCATATTGCATTAACATCAAGTTCATGATAAAAACACAACCAAACACGGATTACCAAACGAGTACTTAACCCAAAAAACGACACCCAGAAACTGGGAATCCCAGCAAGCAATGTATATAATAGTGCATTTCTCATTAATGGGAGGCATCAATTGACAATGTGACGGGAATAGAGAGTGATGTTACATCCACCATACTTTCACCTAAAATTTTCCCTCTGAAGAAGCATATTTTCTGTTAGTTTTGAGCTAACATCTGATTTATAGTAAACTTGAATGAACTAGGGAACATTTTCCAGAATCAAGCGCAAAGGAGAGATAAAAATCTAACAGCATTTTCAAGGTAATACATTTTAGTTCAGAGAATATGGATGTATAAAAATGTAAAAAGGTATGCATTTGGTTTCCAGTAGCCAAGTGTCAGCAAATGAAGAAGGAGGGCATGGTGCAACAGAGTCCAGGACTGAGACTTGTTTCAGAGCAGGTGCAATGCAGTGAGTAAGGGGCTGTATCTCATAGGGGTTAGTACTATGGCACAGCATTGTAAAAACACACCTTAAGCTGTGTTGTCCTGTTCTGATCTTTCACTTGCCCCCATCCCTCTTCACATTTCTGTCATGTATGTCCAGAGCACATTTTCCTAGATTTTGTCAAAGGCCAAGGGACACAATCCTTCTTCCATCTAGTGGGAGATCAGTTGGGGAAGTATGCAGGTACCTCCATATCAGAGCTTTCTGCACGTGCCCTGAGGCAAAAAGGTCTTCTAACAAATCCCTGTGTGTCAGTAATTAAAGTAGAACTGCACATAAATATTTCCCATGCACACACACACTATTGCATGCCTCATCTTTTCTAAGGCACGTATTACCGGACAGCGAAAGCTTCAATTTCTTTACACATGATTTATCTATTTTTGCACATGTCAAGAGTCTGTGTAGGTATACAGCGAGAAGCAATGGCACAATCTCTTGAAAATTTATCACAGGGTGTGTTACTGCAATTTCAGCACATTTCCAAGCAATAATGATAAGTAGATTTTAACCAAAGTCCTCTATCTGACCTGGTTGTCTGAGGAATTACCTTTCTTTTTGTAAGATACCACCATGGAAAGGTGTGGTCCCTCAACTGAAAAAAAATAGGAGGAGCTTCAATTTTCTAATGTGCATTACTAGACATACTTTTATTTTCCTGAAGGTTGATGAGTCTTCATTGGTCCTGTTGGAGGGTTTTGGTTTGGTTTTTTGTTTGTTTTGGATTTTTTTGCATATTTTTTTTTTTTGCTTTAGGAGAAGCAGATACGATGCGCTTCAGTATCAGGGTTATATTTGACATACTGCTATTTATGTGTGTATTTAAATTGCATAAATAAAACCAATGAGAAAACAGCTGATTAAACAAAACCAAAAAAAATCACAATCATATTTGAAAAAAGCCAGAAGACATATTTAGGAAATACACTCCCAGGCAGTGACTACCGTGCACATTCCTGCATGGGAACCAAGCCCAGGAGATGCCCTTTAGTTTTGCCCTTGAAAATAGTTAGTCAAGGGAGGCAAATTTCAATTAATTTCTGCTAGAAAGCAGAAGGACAAGTTTCTAGAAAAGTCTTCTGAGAGTTATGAAAATAGATCCTTATTGTTCTTTTTTTTTTTTTTTTTTTACTAGACACTGGCTGCATTGACGTGGACATATAATAAAATTGACCTGAAACACAAATGTCTACTAAAACAACCCAGAAATCCAGAGCAAATCAAATGAACACCTTTTGCCTAAACAAGGGGGTTAGGGGAAGGATCTGAAGGAGTTAAACCAGCTTGTCTTGGCTTTCTCGATAAAAGATTTTCTTTTAGTCCTTTCATATTTTCACCTGTGCATAGCATTTTTTAACATAAAATGTGAAAAAGGGGGCACAAAATAGCACAATAACCCAAAAACTTCAGAGAGCAGGTTTCATACGAAAAGCCTTCTTCAAAATCAAACTGGTGGGGTTTTTTCCCCTTTCATTTTGAAGTAAAAAAAAACACCAAAACCCAAACCAACAACAACAAAACAAGCAAGCAAACAAAAAACCCCCAACAACAGCAAAAAAACCTTCAAGGGAATTATTTTCCCCTCCAGTTTTTTGGTTCAGCTATCAGTTCCCCTCCCACGCCAAGTTCCTTGCTCAGCTCTACTTTCGACCTTTCATTTTTTTAAAAAAGGGGAAACAAGATGAGAATTTGAAAATTCATAGAAAATAAGGCTGCCTATTTGACTAATGCAAACATTCACATTCAAAATCCTGGAATTGATCAGCATATCAATTTGTTCCTGACACTGAGGTTAGTATCTGAAACAATGGTACCTCCCCCTCTTGTTCGCGATTCAAACACAGCATGTGTCATACCTCTGCGCACGTCCTTCTCCTCTCGGGCTGAAAAGGATGAGCAACAGTAGTCTTATGAGTCAGTACCTTCCCTGGAGAGCCTTCAACTGTAGCATTATAAAGGCAGTAGTTTTGTTAATTCAGCCTCATGAGTATTTGCCTTCAACCACTAACGATGGTAGAACGAGTCATTGCTTTCATATTTTAGGACATCCACCTTGCACATCATCAATGGAGTCAGTTTTGGGGGGAGTTTGACCAATCTGGTATTTACCAGGACAAATTTCCTCCTGGTTTCGTATCATAGAATCATAGAGTTGCCTAGGTTGGAAGGGACCTTTCAGATCATCTAGTCCAACCACCAACCTAACTCTGACAAAAACCATCACTAAAGCTTATCGCTAAGCACCACGTCTACCCATCTTTTAAATACCTCCAGGGATGGTGACTCAACCGCTTCCCTGGGCAGCCTGTTCCAATGCTTGATAACCCTTTCAGTGTAAAAATTTTTCCTAATATCCAATCTAAACCTGCCCTGGTGCAACTTGAGGCTGTTTCCTCTTGTCCTATCACCTGTTACCTGGGAGAAGAGACCAACCCCCCACCTCTCTATGTATCCCTAAATATGCAGCTGCTTTGGCTCACTCTCCTTGAGCAGCTGAGAGTAATTCAACTGCCTTATTAACATGGGATTATGGTAGGTTTGTGTTTATAACCTGGTAAATCACTGGTACCTGGGCAAAGAACATGCTATTTCTGCTGTTGAGAGTATTTCCACAGCACAATGCAGTTTGTGTGGCTGAGATACAGCAGTGGGGTTCTCATGAGAATACAGCTTGCTGCCCCTCTGGCAGCACTCGCTGGGTTGCCTTCATGGCTCATGCCATGCAAATCCTCAAAAGGGAAGGCCCCTACACACACCTACAAACTAGCTCATCTGGCGGGAATGGACAAAATAAAAGCCTGCTGGTATAAATCAGAATGACCTGATTATTTTCACCAATATTAAGGGAGTTAACATAAGTTTGCACTAGTTGCAAAACTGGCCTTCAACGTGTAATTGATGGCAGATAGCAGCTTCTGGGGAGGAAAAATAGATATGCTCCCCTCCCTTTTCATTAAAGAGGTCCCTTCTTTAAAACACTCGACAAATAGAGATGACTCCAAAGAAGCCAATGCACATCATGTTTTAAGATCTCAGATATTCCGGTGCTGGATGATAATTTTATTTTAGCTTCAGCTGTCAGCATTAGTTAATTCTAATGCAAAGTAACGTTGCTTCACTTGCATTCCTTGGGTATAAGGAATGTGATATTTCAGACCAGTCTGTGCTACTTTTTGCTACTTGTGCTCTCCAGTAATTCTCAAGGTATACTTTGTATTCAAAAGGGTTTTCTATACATCTAAGGGCTAGGAGTGTGCTCCTCTTCAAAAAAGGTTTATTTTATTCCCATGGCTTGTGCAACTGAAAGAGCAGAACCAGCAGCAAATAGCTACACCCAGCTCAACTTGTCGTAGAATATTTAAAATCTGTTAGTTATTTGGTCCCTGCAAACTTATTCCAAAAAGTGAGACAAAAATTTACAGAAAATAAGTATTTGTATTGCTAGCCAAGCACATAGAAGTTGGAGTTGGCTCTGTCTGCCACAAATGTCATCCCCAAGGGCTATGAGAGCTGATTTTAAGAGATGTCTGCCACTCCAGCATCAGAAACTAATGCTGGGATGACTTTTTGGAGTCACCGTTCTCAAATGTTTCCTTTCCACAAACCATTTACTGTGACAAAACTGACAGCAAATCCTTTCATTTCAACAACTTCTGGCTTCAGCACTGCTATCTCAGCAGGATGTGAAGACAAGATAAAAAGGCCAGCAGTGACTTTGCCTGTAGATGGGTCAAAGAAATTTTTCACGAAAACAACTTTCATTTTATCCCTAAAGTGAAGTTCAATGACTGCAGCGCAGTCAGGCCCCAAGCTATTACACGTGTAAATAAACAGCTCAGAGGTTAATATACAGCTGAGAAAATCTGGGGGGGGGGGGGGGTGCTTTTTTTTTTTTTTTTTCCCCCATTTTTTTCTTATTTTATACATGGTTTTCAACTGAAAAAGGAGTCAGTAGCATGCCTCTGCAAACACATGGCACAAGCTGGACTTCTGCTCCAAATGTCTTTACTGTGGGTTCTCCCCGTGATTTAGTCCTCAGGAGGGGAAGCCAAAGAAGATGCAAAATTTAGGTTTTGTAAGACCTGCCACTGCCTTTTCCTCACCCATCCAGAAAAAATAGGGTACGGCAACAAGCACTGCACTAAAGTAACGCAGAGCAACACAGGACTGGCCCCGCCTTTCCCAAAGCTGTACAAAATAGATCAAATGAGCCTAACAAAAAAGCTGTGTTTCAACAGAAATGAGTTTCAGAAATCGAGCCTGAGATTAGATAAGCAAATGCCCAGCTCTCGATAGCTGAAGGTGAAAAACGTGGAGGTTGAGCACTTGCTGAAACCACGCTGCGCGCATTGGACACTGAGACCACCCAAGACCAGCAGAGGAGATGGCCAGCACTGGCTGGATTAACTGCCATTGAATTGCCCAAGGAAGTGGGATCTGTTATGGGTAGAATAACAGTGGTGGAGACTGGTGAGCAAGGTCTGCCTCCTGCCACCCTCCAGCAGGCAGCTCACAGAGATCCTCTGAACCCCAGGGTTGGTGCAGCATCCAGAAGGCAGTCATCAAGGGTCTTGCAGGGCATCTGCAGTGCAAGTGCCCTGTTCCCAGGACTACATATTGAAGGCATAGAAAGGGCTGACTGCCCAACATTTTTCTGTCCCTTTTTTCCCCTCTGAGGACAGCTAACTGCATCAGAAGGGAACAGATCCTTTCCGCCAGGCCAACCATGAGCAATGATGTATATTTGGAAAGGGACTTCAGATAGATAGACGCTGAAGTGAAGATGACCTTGCTTGCTGTGCTGTCAAACATGTGGGAGCTATCTTTGAAAGCACCTCTGTAAAAGTGGCAGCCTGCGTCAACATCCTCACTCCTCCACTCCACAGCGGAACCACCATAAGGATGTCAATTAGTTCAGGACAACATGTGCATGCATTGAGCATGCATGTACATTTTGCTTCAGTCAAGTAAGGATATTTGCTTACTTTGTAAAAATAATTAGTTCAGGACCAATCTGTCTGCACCACAAGTGATCTGTGGACATGGAGGTAAAGCTGAAGCTGCTCTTTTCTCAAAGACACAATGTCTGAAGAACTACAAAAGTATTTTTCTGGATCACTGGAGTGGAGGTCTTAGACTGGAGCATTTTTCATCTGCAGAGACTTCTCTGCATCACCAAAGAGGAGCACTTTTGTATATGCATCCAAACACAGACAACAGAGTTAGGGAATTCTGACCTGAATGCACAGAGGTTGCCAGTGTTTTCTTCGCATTATTAAATGGACAAGAAAACTGCCTTATCTACGTGTACATAGGAAATGTGGTTCCGTCACTGAACTCATTACCAAAAAAAAATTATTCCGTTTCAAACAGAATAGGTTATTACATTTGCAATATTACATATTGCAGATATATTACATATATGCAGATGCAATTATCTGCAATTGCAGATATTGCAGATACCTCTGCTACAATCCTTTGTCATGTTTGTTTGAGCATTCATAGCTAGTTCTCCATTTGAGAACTGTAGTAACTTGCACAGTTACTAATTAATCAATGTACACAAATTACTCGGTCTTGAGTCCCTTAAGAGGAACAGAAGACAGGAGGTAGCAGCTATTTTTGCATCACAGCGGCTCAGCCGTGTTTTCATTTTCATTTTCCAGACGAATTTTCATTTACCAGAGAGCATTCACACCTTCTCCTTTCAACGGCAGACCCCAGAAAAGTGTTCTTTCGGTTGAGCATACACTCCACAAATTTTCAGTGTAAGCTTCAGAGAGTCTCACACGTAAGATACGTGGCCTTGAATACTTTAAAAAAAGAGGTTTCTACATGTGCCAAAACACAAACTGTTTAGTCAGGAATTGCTGGCATCAAAACAAGAGCTTAGGTCTTGCTAATCTAGCACTTCCACCTGGAAAAATAAACATTGAAAGAAATTTGAAGACCACCAGCAATGTGGGAAAAACAACCGAGCCTGTGTGGAACCCCTGCAGTAGCTCAAGGGAAAGAGACATAAGCTTGCTTGAAGAAAAGGCTCGACAGAGCAGGAAGAGAAATAACTGTGTAATCACCGCAAGAGATAGGTGTGTGTACAGCAGTGGGACCTGTCAAAGGCAGTGGCACGTACCACCAGCATAAAGCTGATAGTGGCAAAACCCATAAGTAATGCATACAAAAGGGCTCAGACTTTTGGCTCCTGAAAAAAAAATATACAGCTTTTGGTCCATAAAGAAAACATTATCCTCTTGTATCCATAAGTCTTCATAGCTCAAGAGAAACTAATATCTACATAAGATTGGGACTACAAAGTGTTCCTTATGGGGTCAGGAGAGTCCATAGCTTTTTAATCAGCTCTTCGGTATTTGCAATATAGGCAAAGTCCTAGGCCATTGGCTTAAGAATTAAAAAAATTACAGAAATATTTCTTAAGCTGTTTTTGAAAGAGTTAAGTGTTTTGTGCAACAGGAAGACCAGGTTCCAGGAACAAAATAGTCCCAGCAGCCTGTCATCAGCACAGGAGACAACCTCCACTCAAGAAATATTTGAGTCTTTAGGGCAGTACCAGGGTTCATGGGTACAGAGGACAGCAGAGCTAGGCAGGACATGCCTTCATGGTTTGTCATTAGCACCTAAACACTGACTTAAAACAGAAGCTGTATTGTTCTCAATTAACTATTACATGAATGTTAAAAAAAAAGAAAAAAGGCTGGAATACACTGACATCCATGAACAGTTCTCTATCGTCTCTATCTCTCTATGGAAATTAAATGAAGTTTCATTTCCAAGATTTGCTGATGACACCGAGCTATTCTGGGTGTACTCCAGAGGGAATCGAAGAAAGGTGGAAAACCAGACAACACGTTGTCAGATTAAATATATGCAATTTGAACTGTTTCCAAATGCTGCTAGGTACTGAATTGAGTACATCAATTCAGAAGAGACACCAATGCATTTTAATAGACAATTTAATGACAATCTCTGGACAATCTGTCAGTAGCCAAAAGCAAACAAAAAATCTAGAAGGAAACAAAATGTTACAGAATAAGATAGAAAAGCATTCTACTGATACCTAGCTCATCATACAGATTAAGGTTACTTTCTTGTGAGAAATATAGCTAAGACAGAATTTGAAGGTATCCCTGGAGAACTGTATGACTCACACAAGACTTTGTGATGATTTAGACCATCTTTTTAAAAAGGTTTACCCCAGTTGCTATTACATGTGGCTTTAAGTGCTGATCATATCAAAGAACGGCCTTGTTTGGGAGGGGTAGCTGTCAGCACACAATGCAAATTTTTTAAAAAAATCAAATTATATGAGTAGCTGCAACATACTTTACTCCCTCACCCAGCAAACCATGTGAGTGTAGTCCTCTCTGTCTTCAGAGAAATGTAAAGGAACAATGCGGTCTCAAGAGTTTCTGCCTCTAAGCCCTGTCAGCCTCAGGAAGGTTCAGAAGGCCCAGGATGCTGAAAGAACAGATATGAGAAAGGAACTTTTAGAGAGAAATTTATTTTGTTGTATCTCACCCACAAAGGTAATGGCCATAGAGAAGGTTCAGCCATCTGCCTGCTAAGTTTATAGTCCTTAGATCAAGGGAGATATGACAAAGGCTTACAGGGAGGAATCCTCTTTAGGATGGGTCCCATTTAGAATAATAGAATCATAGAATCGCTTTGGTTGGAAGAGACCTTTAAGATCATCAGGTCCAACCGTTAATGTAGCACTGCCAAGTCCACCACTAGACCATGTCCCTCAGCACTACATCTTCCCATCTTTTAAATACCTCCAGGGATGGTGACTCGACCACTTCCCTGGGCAGCCTGTTCCAATGTTTGATAACCCTTTCAGTGAAGAAATTTTTCCAATATCCAGTCTAAACCTCCCCTGGCGCAACATGGGGCCATTTCCTCTTGTCCTATCACCTGTTACCTGGGAGAAGAGACCAACCCCCACCTCTCTACAACCTCCTTTCAGGGAGCTGTAGAGAGCGTTAAGGTCTCCCCTCAGCCTCCTTTTTTCCAGGCTGAACAACCCCAGCTCCCTCAGCCGCTCCTCATAAGACTTGTTCTCCAGACCCCTCACCAGCTTTGTTGCCCTTCTCCGGACCCACTCCAGCACCTCAATGTCCCTCCGGTAGTGAGGGGCCCAAAACTTAACATAGTATTCAAGGTGCAGCCTCGCCAGTGCTAACATCTGCATGAGTGACCTGGGAAAGATGAATAACATGCTCATGGCATTTACAGATGCCAATTAATTAGCAAATGTGTCAAAGAGCTAATATGCAGGTGAAAGACAGTAAGAAAATTAAGTAATGGTGTGGTGAAGCATACAAATACAGTCAAAACACACACCCCCCTATATTTCTGTGCACATCTGCTTCCAAACATAGTGAAGGAAATTATTTTCAAATTGACTGTTTGTGTTGACATTGGACTCATGCTGTTGAATGGTTGAATGAAAACACTTTTCCATCAAATGCAACCATCTAACATCTTTTGCAGTATGGGCAATGCTGTTGATCTAGCTGCTTATTTCCACAAAGGTGATTTCAGGTCAGATTCCTGTTAAATTTGTTTCCTCCTATCTTCTGTTTTAGCCTTTGTATATACCTGTTGTGAAAGCATCATGTGAAAGCATTTCAGGTAAATTTCAAATAGAAAAGGGTAAAAGTATGAAGGGAGTATATTAAAAACTATTCATTTGTACCTGAGAAAATAAAACTTTGGTTTTAGACACATCCTGGAGATGACCTTGCGGTGAGAGGAGCGAGTGAAAGGGTGTGATTACTCCAAGTGAATGGCGCTTGCAGCAACAGTCAGGGAGCTGGCTCTTTTTGCCAGACAAACACACCTAACATTTTCAAGTCCTTTCCCTCTGACTGGCTTCCAGATGGGGCTGCCCGGCGGGGTGTGATAGCAGGGGAACGGCAGCCGAGGCATGAACACCTTCCCACCTGCTTGAGGCCAGCAGGAAAGCTCTTTTCTTTGCAATTACTCCCTGACCTATGAAAGAAAAGTTTTTCATCTTTCACTTCTGAACACAGGGGGTCGGAGCCGCTCACAGTCGGTGTAGGGTCGAACCACTGAACTATCGCTCATTTTTCTATCATTTCCTTCCTTTGGAAAAACAGCTCTGACCCTTTTCACATACTGCTTGAAAAATCCTTCCCCAACTCATGGGCCAGCATCCTGGATACCTGCAGCAGGGCCATGCTCGGTCACAGCACAGAGGTGCCTGCCGTGCTGTGCCGTGTTCTGCTGCCGGACAGATGGAGCATCCCTGCCTGGGGCCGGGGGTTCCCACAGGTAGGCATGGGAGAGGGCTACCAGGCTCTCCTGATGGCACATATGAGAGTGGCATGTTGTCTCTGAGGGTGGCATGTTGTCTCCTAATGTGAACGAGGTACAGCAGCATTCACGGGCTTTGGGCACCTCAGTAGGAAACCAAGAGATGGAAACCAAAGGACAAACTGTGTGTTGAGCACATGAGGCCCGAGAGACCTGACTGCCCACTTAAACACTGCCTGAAGGTCTTGCCTTGCAGCTATTTAACTGGACGCCTGCCCCTGGCCTCCACGCAGCCTCTCTGCTCTCAGGCAGTCCCTGGGTTTGATTAGCAGCTCTCAGGCATGTCTGCACGGGACAAGGGGGAGGTGGGGCAATGGGGTCACCTGCAAATAGCAGGGAAAAGCATCAGGAACATCGATCTATGCTGTGCACTCACTGGCCCCACATTTACACTCTGATACAGTGTACCAGGTTAAGCTGACACTTGACCGGGGGCAGATTTTTAGTTCTTGAATGTTAAGACTAACTCTGCTTAGGATTGGAGTTCTTTTTCCTTTTTCAGATACATCAGTCTGCAGAGAAAAGGGTCTCTAGGGGAAACCAGCAATTCTTACACATACACACACAAATTCAAAATGGATTGGACAAGTTGCCTCAAAGGCTTTATTTTCTTTAAATCTGTCTGCTCATAAACCCAGCCATGTATTCTAGGTTAGCATTGCCCTGTGACAAGTCTTCCCCCAATTTACATGGGGTGAATGAATCACTCAGCCCTGCCAGGACTGAGCCAGAAGCTCCTGGCAGCAGCACGTGTGCTGCTGACCTCCTGCTTCTCCCCTGTTCCTCATCTGGGGGGTGCTGCCCCAGTGCCCTCTCTGCAATGCTTCTCCTGTGTGTAATAGGAAATGTAGGAGGAGAAGATGCAACTCTGCAATTAGGCGGGTGATGAAGCCAGTCGACACAGTACCCCGGGCAGCAGGTCAGATGGACTGGGGAGAAAATGATATTGGTTTTGCTGCGCTCTGGTGTGGCGTGCCTGCAAGCCCAGGGTCATATAGCACGCCGGGTGGCCTATAGCACATCCTTTCCTACATTACAACTCTACTGCTTAACAAATGCAAAAAAGAGCCCACAATTCCCCCAGCATCATTGCCGCAGAAAAACATCTTGGCCTAATGAAGGTCATTCAGACTTTTATTAAATGGCACGTACAGCTTTGCAAGAAAGGCTGCCAATTTGAATATAAGAAGCAGAATTAGTGTGACTTTGTTAGCCTGTTATCAAGCTCCGAGGAATAGAAAGACACGCCAGCGTGGCACTCGTGTAGCTCCTTGAGTGCCAAATAGCTTCAGGCTTCTTTCAGAAGCAACAGAAAAGCGCAAGACGCCCTCCATTAGCAAAGCGACCTCTGATAGTCTCTGTGTCTATCTAATAATCTCAGACTGCGCAGACAAAAGCCCCAACCTTTGCTCTGGCAATAGGTGTAACTGCAGGACAGCCTTTGCGCACACCTATCTCCAAGGCTTGGCCTTCTAGCTGCCAGTGAGAGAACAGACACAAGGTGAAGAGATGGACCCAAACTCCGGGGAAATGCCACCTCAGCGAACAGGAGCCCCAGGTCTCCATCCGCTGCTGCCAGGGGGGTCCATCCCACCTTCCTTCCCCCCGACATCCAGCCAGGCGCCCACCCATGAGGCTGCCTGGGCAGGCTTCAGCCATCGCTGCCTGCTGACCTTCCTCCTTTACCGGGGGTTAGCAAGCACACCTGCAGCAGAGCTGGGCATGTCCCTCACCCCCTCCACGAGCATCCACAGCACAACATCTTCTTGCAAGGCTGCGTTCATGGGCCCATTTGTGAGCTGGGGTGGGAGAAATGGAGCAGCTGCCTCCTGGAAGGGAAAGGAAGGTATAGTGTTTGAGTGAATAGACTTAAACCCCAGTGTTTGAGCCCCAAGCCCAGCAGCTCATTTATGCTACCATGCTAAGATGTCTCACAGGGATTCGTGCTCCACTTTGCCTGCAGCCCACAACGCAGTGCAGTCTCTGCGCTCCTGGTGCAGCGAGACCCCGACGGTGGGAGCTGCATCACCCCAGCGCATCCCTGGGCACAAACATCTTGGCTTGGTCTTGCTACCTAAACAACAGCAGTCCAGGAGCAATACCTACTACTACCACCCAAAAAGCAGCACTGATGTTTATGAATGAAACCCCTGAAAGGGCAATATTTCATGGTTAATTTGTAACACAGTCAAAAGTCTTCTCTGCTTTGGAAGTTATAGGTCTTAACCACTGCTTGAACTCTGTATGGGAGATGCACAGAAATGTGGTGATTCCCTGCCTCTCATAGTTGTGGCATGCCACATTTCCATCCTTCCTTCAGCAGAGATGCTTATGATCCATGCACCATATTTACATCACAGACCATCAGGCTATGTGGAACTTAGTCGACTAGATATCAAATTCAGTGCTTGCAAGTCTGTCTAATTAAAACAAGTAGAGATGAATGTGTTGAGGAAAAAGTGATCAGCTTAAGCTGTTCTGATAAAAAAAAATCTGAAGTTATCTGGCATCACACATCTGGATTATTATACTGGCACCTGGAATATTGTGAATACTATATGTTGGGTGCTCCAGTAAAAACCCTTAATGGAAGAAGTTGTGGATGATGCTGGATTTTAGCTGTGGGGCATCTGAGGTCAGAAGGTCCCTCTGCACTGCACCTTGGATGTGTTCGGGTAACTCTGAGATCCCAGGTGCAGTAATTCACACAAACAAGAGACAGAAATCAAAGGCATATATATCATATTTAGTACAGCACATGCCAGACAACAGCTGGCCAGATGAATAATTTTCCAGGAGAGTGTGAAAAAAGGTTGTTCTCTGGGAGGACTTGATGAAACTTGTGCATACCGTTCACGATCCAGAGTCTTGCTCAAACTTCTGAGCAGGCCACAGAGTCAGGATCCAGGTCATTTGCCTGAGACTGGCGTTGAACTGCTCTGGGGCAAATTAGTCAGCATCCATCCCTGACGTTTCATTGTCCTAAGAAAAGAATAGTGACCTCACACATCCCACAGCATTAGAAAACCAAAGGGATGTCACCAGGTCTTTCTAGGACCAAAACTCAGACTTTTTTTTAAAAAATAAATTCTTTTTAAAGACTTACTAATGGAAATTTTGTTCTAAGTAATGAAAAATGACTGATCAAATATAATATTCCTATGCAAATATTAGCGTACCCAGGCAAAGACAGAACACAGAGCAAAACTGATCTTTTTTGAGATTCTGCCTTCTTGTGGAGCAAGAAACTCTGAAGCCTGTTTAATTCCAATTTCCCTGTAATTAAAAGCATGTTCAAATAGAGCCTAGGACATACGTATCTTTGCATTTGCAAACCTATACAGGTTATATGCAAACATGGAACACACAGACCTAGGCCATTGTCTGAGCTGTGAGTCACAGAAAAAATGACCATTAACAGATGGCACAGGGAAAGTTGAATGATTTTTCATCAACTTCCTGTATTAATGGTGTGATATACCGTCAGCAGCAAAAAGACAGGCTTTAGCATGCCAGGGCTTCCCCCTGTTGCCTGTGGAATCCCCCAAGGCCATTTATAGAGGCAGGACTCTCTGGCACGGCCCCGCCAGGTCTCAGTGACTGTGAGACCCTTCCTCACGCTGGGCGAAGGCAGCTTGCACGTGAAGCTTCATCAGATGGTTGCTGAAACCAAGTCTGCTCCTTGGAAAACGCACACACAGAATCATAGAATGGTAGGGGTTGGAAGGGACCTCTGGAGATCATCTAGTCCAACCCCACCGCCAGAGCAGGGTCATCGAGAGCAGGTTGCACAGGAATGCCTCCAGGCGGGTTTTAAAGATCTCCAGAGACGGAGACTCCATCACCTCTCTGGGCAGCCTGTTCCAGTGCTCTGTCACCCTCAAAGTAAAGAAGTTTTTCCTCATGTTGAGATGGAATTTCCCATGTTCCACTGTGTGCCTGTTGCCCCTTGTCCTGTTGCTGGGCATACACCTTCCCACGGTCCCGGGAAACGGTGGGCTGCCAAAACAGATTGCCTCCACTGACCAGGCCCAGCTCTTTCCTAGCAAAAAGTATATAATAAAGATCTGTTAGGCCAATTTGCCAACTTCTGCAAAGGTTAAAACCTCACAGCTTGTCTAAGGCATTGAATGGGCTCATAACTGCACCCCCGCACATGCTTGTAGGGTGAGCAGGCAAGAGGATTTTACCCACAGGTATCACTGCAAAAGGTGACCACAGTGTCCAGCTAAACAGCCCGTGAGCTAGTTCTGCAAGAAACCGCTGGATCTGCTCAATATTTTAACTCTGTTGTCTCAAGGCTTTTGCTTCCCTGGGCATGAAAGGCTATTGTGCTTACTGTTTTATGAGTCAGGAGATGGAGTGCATCCAGCTGTTGGGAAATTGATAGGAGAAATAAAGGGCTTTCCATCAAGCTTAGCTAAGTGCCAGGCTTTTTATGCAAAGGTGCAGCCTATAGTATGCTAACTACACAGCCTTTAAAGGCACTTAGAAATCAGGCAGCAAAAAGCAATAAAGTAGTTATATGGCTTGCCAGATACCCTGTGAAAAAAAAGCTTAAAAGCAACTGGGTTTAGTCATAATTTTGCCTTGGAACAACATGGTAACTCTACCTTGCAGAGGAGGTATTGTCTTGGGCTTTGGAACAGGTGGGATCTGGTGCAGGCTCTTTCACAACACCCATGATTGGTTTCCTCCCTCTAGAAACAGCATTAACCCAGCCAGACCAGGTGCTCCAATTGAGTTAGGTGCTGTAAATGAGCCCAGTTTCAGACGGGGACCCCAGAGTGCTCGGGAACATAGCCACCAGCACATCATCCTCTATTCCTCTTCTGCTGCATGGAGCAGACTGATGATTAGGCTTGGGATCTGCCGTAATCCTTGCTGTACCTTGTTGCTGGTGGTATCACTAGGTGGCCCTGTTAGATTGTCTATTTCTTCTGAGCAAGTTTTTAATCTTCAAAAAAATATTGTGGTGCTGGGGATTGGGTTGTTGGTTATTTTTTTATTTTTTTAATAAAGGAGTCTTATTTGGAGAGAAATCACGGTGTGACATTGGGAGCTTGCTTTGAGGTTTATTCCCTGTACTTAGAGAGAAAACCTGCAAAACCATAACCACGGGCTCATAAGGATGAACTGTCTTTGAGAAGGGTTTTTTTTTGTATACTGCTTGAGATGACCTTTGCTCTAAAGCTAGTAAAGGTATATAAATAAGAGAAGACGGGCTTTGAGCGGATGATACTCCAGCTTGCTTTAGTAGAAAGCTGATCAAGAAGTTTGCTATGATTTGACCCAGTCCCAAGAGGAAAAAGAAGATTTTTTTCAAGTGGAAAGGCTGGAACATTTACGTGGACCCCCTACATTTAGCTGGGCCTGCAGAGGGACAACATACCAGCTTTGCAAATCTGTCGCAGGTTATCTTTCCTCTAAGAGGTTATTTGTGCTTCTCTGGAAGGCAGGCCATTGCAACATTCGGCTTTTCATCGCAACCTTTTCCAATTCAAAAAATTGAAAGTGCTTATATAGTGAAGTTTGAAGTCACTTGTACAGCTGCAGCGTGAAGGCAGCTTGGGAGTGAAAGAGTTTGTAACTAGAAAAACCCCCAGGATCACACCCCTCAGCACTGAGGAGTTGCACCAAGGCCCTGTGTCTCATTCTGCGTGCAGCTGCTGACCATTCAGTACTGTGAATTTCCAGGTGAGCAGCAGCACATTGTGCCAAACTTTTGGGTCTGCTGGGAGAAGGAAGACCTAAAAAAAGGAATGGAGAAATCACTAGTTCCTGGGAGAAACAGTGGGATCAGAGGAGATGCTGAGTGGAAGAGCATGATGCAAGCACTCAAAGGTTACTGATGGGTTATTTCTTGCAAGTGGACACCTCTGCTACCAAAGAACGGTAGCACCAAATGGCTGCATCAGTTAAGGAAAACCCAAAGACCTGTTCAGTTCTTCAGCAGTGAGGTGACCTTCTCACAGTCTAAACACTTGATAACTGCTGTAATTGAAGATGGTGCATGTTCCAGAAGACCAGCTGTCCCAGCACAAGTCAAGAAGATGAGAAAAACAAATGAGCAAAGAACCCCACACCTCTCCATCTTATTCACAGGAATCATAAACAGCAGATCTTGGTCCCCAGCAATGTGTCAAAAGGGAGGGGAGGGAACAGAGAGAGTATTTGTCCAGCTGGCACAATACAGCCAGAATAATTATACAGCCTAAAATGCTCACTGTCTCTGAAAGGAGAACAAGCCCAAACAGCAGAGAGGTCTGCCATGGCACCAGTTGCTTTAGATGGGATGACCAAGCCGGGAGCGGGTTTCCTCTGTTTGTGTCCAAGCCAGCAAACCCACCAGTGACCTCTGCTAATGTTAATGGAGGGGAATCCATCCTGGGTACTGCAGAAATGCCGATGATTGCTCTTTGGATAGCGTAATAGCATCAGTCCCAGCAAGAAAAAGAAGCCCAGCTTCTCAAAGCAGATCATTTCAGTTCTGAACATTATGACTAGCAAAAACATAAAAGGGCTGCCCAAGACCCACAGCAAAAACCTCTGCTTTTAATCAAGCCATTTGACTTCCAATGTGCTGGGATTTCCCTGGGCACGTGCTGGGAAGCTGTTATGACGGCTCGGGCAGGATGATACTTTCAAGCTGATATGTACAAGAGATTCTGGAGAGCAGACTCGTATCCACAAATAAGCAAGGGCTACAAACAAGCATGTGAGATGCCACATGTTAGATTAGGCAGCCCCTAGGATCTCTTCCTTTCCTGACGCCACAGTTTCCAGCCAAGCAAAGCTCTGAGAGGAGCCCATGGCCACTTTTCTGATTAGAGCTGGCCATTTGCAGGGCTTTCCAGGGGTTACTTTCTTGTTCTGGCCTTCCACTTGAATAAGTTAAGCCATCACGTTAAGTGTCAGAGACTGCAGCAGAGCTGTAAAACCCGCCGTCTGAGAATCCCCTTCCCTTATCCATTGCTCCAAGGAAGGCCCTGTAATTACAAGTGACAAGGCAATTTGGCACAAAAAGAAGCATTTACCACTTAGCAATTCTCGTGATTACAGGGGATCAAGCGGCGCACACGGCTCCTATCCTGGTGACAGAGTTCCCTCCCAAGCACTACAGGGGCAACAGCAGTCACTAAAGACAGCAGGTATGACTGTCCGTAAGCTGAGCTGTAGGGAAACCGGTCACCTCTCAGCCACTCTTCTTAAAGCTGAGCGTGTGTCCCCTGTTAGGTACCAAAATGATACACGCAGCAGAAACAAAGATTAAAGAATACTTAACGCAAGAAAACCTCCCAGAGTAGATGTTTTCTCTGCCTGCATCCCTTTTTTCCAGCAGTGGCACCTCTCATCCCAGGAATAAATTATCCACATATTTCTAAGCACTGAGGCAAACACAGGGGCTTTTTACATCTCTCCCAGCTCTGCCTTCTCCATACAACAGTTGCTTCCAATTACAGCCAGCTTCCATCAGCATCTCTCACCCTCCTTGCTTGCAGGAGCCGATTTGGATACTGACTTCGTGTTTTCACCTTAGCTGTTCCCCGGGCTGCGGGGGAGGAAAGGGGAAGGAAGAGAAAGTGAATATAAATGAATGTCAAGAACTTGCTTTAGATGAAATATTCAAATCTTACAGTGAATAATACATGGGAATGGAAAACGTTTACCCAGCTACATCCAAGCCTAGGTCACCGGAGCAGAGGACTGTACCCGCCTGGCTGGCAGCACCTTACAGAAGACCAAAGGAGGCAAAAAATTTTGCATCGCTTCTGTTATTAAGTAAACTCCCCTTCACCAACCCAACAGCAGACACAGGCTACACACACACACATAGATCCTTCATGCTTCTTCTCCAGCAGCATAGATGCTGTCCTCAAATGCAGCAAAACAACAGGCAAACTTCTTCAGAGGTTTCAGGACAGCCTCAGCAGGAGGTCAGGCTCTTCCGTGCTGCTGATCAGCAGGAACTACTCCCAAAATGATTAGTAGAGGTTTGTCTTGCAGCCTCCTTGTCATTCTGCACTCCTGTATGCGCCCCCTCCCCAAGCTTCCCGGTGGCCATAGCAACATCCCCAATATCGCCTGCAGTGCCAGCTCTTCCCTCCTTTCAAGCAGCCTCCGCTCTGGGAAACAATCCTCTTGAGTAGCAAACCTGCAGACTTCACGCTTGCACCCCTTTTAATCTCTGACCGTTTCACAGCAGGCTGGTTTCTGACATGTATTTATCAGGTGCAATTGGCCCAGCGCATCCCCCTTGCCTGTTGCCAGCGCTGATTGCTGCTGATGAGCTTCACAGGAGAGTAACAACGCGGCACACCAGCCTCAAAGCATGGGTGGCTTTGCCTGCTGGCAGCATTTCTTAGGCACGCTCTTAGTAGCTTCTTCTGCCATTCACTGAAGCGACATCCCTGTCATCAGCTCTGCTTGTCGCACCCCAGAGGATCGGGTCTCTCCTTCCTTCGTTCTTCTCTGGCCAGAGGGCTGGCTGGACTAGACCCCAGGAAGCCCCTTCGTAAGAGCTGCTGAATCAACCTGGGCACCACCTGTAGTCGGGAAATGGACATCCCGCTCCACCAGATGGGAAAATGCTCATCTAAGCACATGTTGTAACCTGGGCAGTTTGAGCATCCGTTTGTGTGAGTGCTGTGCTGCTGTGGGAGCTGCTCATTTCCCTGCTCGTACAAATTACAGACGTTTCCTTCAGCATTATTCTCCTTTCAGGTACGAGCTGCACAGAGGCTGAAAAATAAGGAGCCTTAAGGGATTTTGTGACACCTCCCACCCCCCCATTTACTACCTCAGGATACACACACACCACTGCTGTCTCAAGACACCACAAACACCTAGAAACGAGTCCTCAGAAATCATGGGGAGGAGGGCAACCAGGAGGGAAAGGAAAGAGGGAAGGAGAGGGAACCCAGCCGCCATCCCTTCCCTTGCATGGGCTCCAGGGGACCTCTCAGCACTTGTACAAACCCAGGAACACAGACCCCTGCCGGCACACCGCTTGGCAGTTAATTCAGGTAATGGCAGTTCCAGGCTGAAATTGCTGCTTCAGATCGTCCCTCTTCATTGCAGTCCTCTTTCAAATTGCTGTTTGCAAAACTGTTCCAACAGGCTCTGCTTCCAATGCACTTATTACTGTTTTTTAAAAAAAAAAAAAAAAAAAAAGACGACTGTCTCTAAGGTATCCAGAAGCATACATACAGCTCGAAGGAAAGATTTTTATTTTTTTTAGTTTTTAAGCCTTTCGATGCTTTCAGATCTAACTCATTTATGCAAGTAAATAAAAATGTTACTTATTGCAGGCCAGCATATTTCCAGACAGATCTAATCATCATTAGCCTTTCCGATTACTAAGCAAACAACTTGCTTAAGTATTGATCATAAATCTACGATATCGCTTGGATTTATTCTGGCATTGCACATTAGCATCAGCTGCTGCAAGATGCAAATACAATAGATTTGCTTTCCTATTGCTTGTCAGAATATTGTACATGTGCTGCTTCAGTGTCCCAGGCTCAGATATTGCATTCCTCCCCGGGGGTCTCACAAACAAGAATTTCAAGAGGGCAGAAAATGAATTTCTAGCCCAAGAGAAAACATATGATGAAAAAAGTTGCATTGTTAATACTTTTCATGGAAAATGAGGATGAAAAAAAAAAATAATACTGGAGTGGTTTTAGCTCTAAGTGACACTGAGGACCTGATAAGAGCTGTAGTTTGTCTTTTTTTAGCCCAGTCTCTTCTACACACTGGGGCTCCCAGTCAGGCTCACGCAAGGCATGCTTCACTGGGTGCAGGGTAGGAGGAAGACTGCTGCTCCCCGTGAGCGATGCCAGGCAAGGGAGACGGTCTGGTAAAACGTAAAATATGATTCAGGAGTCATTATGACATATGGGTTGACTAAAACCCATTATTTTTATTGGATGGATGTAGTCTCTTTTCATAATAAGAAATTCTGTACTCCTGTGAATATCCACTAGAACTGGGAAAGCCCAATTTGTCCAACAGAAATGTCAATGGCAATCATTTAGGTCAGCTTTCATAATTATAGAATTTTATAGAATTGTCCAGGTTGGAAGGGACCTTTGAGATCATCGAGTCCAACCATTGACCCAACAGTGCCCAACACTAACCCATACCACCTTGTACTTTGAAAACAGCAAGCAAAGCCATCTTCCTGTTTCATCCAGAAGGGATCGATGGCAGACAGGCCAGGTGGACCGCAAGGTTGGACAGCAAGGCGTCTTCAGTGTACAGATCTGCTCTTCTGCTCATTGCTTCATCACCAGAAGAGGGAGAAGATGTATCAGTGCATTAAACTGCATGCACTACCATATTCCTTCCTTGAGAGAGGGGGATGGTGGCTGCAGAAATCCATCTTTATTGTTCTTGGATTCATTGTGAGTAGCACAC
This sequence comes from Stercorarius parasiticus, assembly GCA_013396915.1. Classification (NCBI taxonomy): domain Eukaryota; kingdom Metazoa; phylum Chordata; class Aves; order Charadriiformes; family Stercorariidae; genus Stercorarius; species Stercorarius parasiticus. The sequence goes on along the minus strand of VWZL01004326.1, from coordinate 229,351 downwards.
TGATGCGAAAAAAAAAAAAAATTAAAAAAAATCACATATAAAATCCAAGCAGGCCCACAGTGCCAAGAGATCTTACAGGAGGTCCTGGAGAGGCAGCATGCAGCTGAGCTAACCAGCTTCTCCAACCTGATAATTACATTGATCCGTTTTCAAGGAAGGGGATAAAATGTCATGGTGACATATTTTACTTTAGCTAATCAATGCCGCATGCTGCAAAGCGAAGGAAAATAACTCCCTGAATTCACAATAACCTTCTTCAGAAACCTTTTGGGGTTTTATGCTCAGTTGCTGTAAAATGGTTGAGGTTAAATAATGAAAATTCAGGAGAACTGCCGCCTTCGCTTCTCATCTCTGCTGGGCGGCCCTCAGCCCAGGCACAGCTACGAGCTAAATGCTCTGTTACGATCAAGACCAGACACAGCAGCTCCCTCGTGCTTCTCCACCAGCTGCGTTGCCACTGTTCACATCAGTCAGCTGCCGGGCTTTTCCCTCTGCCCCCAGCAAGCAGCGGCAGATGTCCTCCAAGGAGCGCGAGAGCCTTCTCGGGAGGCACCCACTGAGCTGGTGCTAGAGCAGCCTTAGGAGTCAGGATGGCTGGAAGTCTAAGGTGGTGAGGAGGACACGTCGAGCAATCTACTGTGTGCTTCTTCAAAGGGCTGCATAATCGAACCAAGTCCAAGATGTTTTTTTATTTTATTTTAAATAGGGGCAGGGCATGGGGGTATTCAAGGAGGATGTCCTGTCCCTTCTCTTCCCCAAAACTGTCTGCTTGCCACTGACGCAAACATGCTTTCCCTGCCTCACTGGCACACACAGATACTTCTCCCAACCCTTCGCATCAGGCTCCCTCTGTGCTCCAGGTCGTGAGTGCACCGAGAGTGGAAAGAAGGGGAACAATTTTCCTAGAATAAATTTGACGATAAAAATGAATCTCCATGAAATTAGTAGGTTTTTAGCAAAACTTACTTTTTTTTTTAATAATTTATTTTGAAAATAAAAACGCTCTGTGGAAAACTTCCCTTTAAAAAACAAACAGACCAGTTGAAAAGGAACTGAAGTAACTGATTAGAAAGTAATTAGAATACCAAAAGCTTGTTAGCTGTCACATGTGACTGGACTATTATGACTATAAGATTAAAGATGTTTAGGAAAAGCCCAACGAGAAAAAAACAATTAGTCTGGTGTATCAATGAATCATTTTATTTATTTTTATATTCTGTCTTTATTCTGACAGGACATAAAGATAAGCTTAGATGTCTCTACTTAGTAATGAAAACGAAAGCAGCAGCACGGGACTCCGGAGAGTTCTGCTACAGGTCATCTAACGAGGAACATTAGGTAGACAGTTTCAATTTCTTTTCTTTCTTTTTTTTTTAAAACTTTTTTTAAGCCATTAGTTGGAGACTTCGGCAGCCTTTGCCTTTCCCAACAGAAAGCTATGAAACAGGCAAGAGGCTCGAGAGCTTCTTGGGATACGATGGCAATGCTTTTCCAGAAAGTTAAAGGGAAGAGGGAGTTTGGGAAGCTCTCTAAAGAAACAGTATTAACTGCACACACACACACGTTATGCCAGTGCGGAGGAAGCATAGCAGGAGAGCAACTTGGCTCTGTCAGGAGCTTTGCAACAGCCTGAAACTTGAGAAGAATCAGAAAAATAGGAAATAGGCTAAGTTATTCAGGAGAAGCACGACAGAAGAGCATGAATTCCCAAAGGTAAAATCAAACACCAAAGACAGAGAACAGACCCAGAGAACAGCAACAGTAACAGGGAAGTATGTAAATTAATATATTAGCAAGACAATAACGATCATTTCTCAGTGGGAAGGGAGCAGCTGGCACTGAGGATCAGAGCAATTAATGCCGCTTTGCTTTAGTAGTCACTGAAAAGGATCCAGCTAGGACACTGATGGGAAGAATAATACCCAGGGAACGGGTGGAAGAGCTAAGGTGATACCAGAAAAAGAGAAATCCAAAGAGTAGTCTGGTAAGGTAGAGAACAGCTAGGCTTATTTAACTGGCTAGACCTGAGGAAATGCACCCAGGGTGCTCATCAGCCTGCGGGGGAACCCCTCCGCACCCCTAGAAGTTTTTGTGGAGCGCTTGGAGAAAGAATGGCACTGGGTAATGGTAAAAGAGACAAGCAAGATGTTAATCTTAAAAAACAAAACAAAACAAAACAACAAAAAAAGACTGAAATATCCAAGGATAATAGAGCAAGTGGCTTCAATTTCAATTCCTAGAACAGCACTGGAACAAATTATCTCATTTTATGTGGACATGCAGTAAGCAACTAAGATACAAGCAAACACCATCACCAACTCCTTAAAAAAGATCACATCAAATCAATCTGTTTTTTAAACCCACTGCCATACCAGGATGTAAAATCTAAGAGAGGCTTGGGGTTTGGGGCTTTTTTTTTTTTTTGTGTGGGTTTTTCCCCCGTTTTGGTTTTGAGGTGGTTTTTTTTTGTTGTTCCACATTCAGCCAGGTTTGGATAGGAGAAATAATTGGTCACTGTGTGAAACGGACCAACTTCAAGGGTCTTCGGGAATACAGGAGCTTGATAACATGCCATGAAATGAGTTCCCTTTAATGTTTGTCTTTATTTATTTATTTTACACTCCCTGTTTTCTACTTTTGGCTATCCAGACCCCACGAGCTGGCTCCCCACTGTGACATTAGCCCTGCAAAGTATTTCTTTGAGCTGCATGGTAAGAGTGAGGTTCACGCGGCATCCTGGGCTTCACAAACGCCAGATGAATGTAAACACACATTTCTGCGTGCACATGAAAGCGCACCGCAGCAGCACCCAGAGCTGTTTTAAAAATAATTATCTGCATTAGTCATGGGGTTGAGCAAGGAACGCTTTTATGAAGGCAGAGTTGTCAGCCTCCATCCACACGCAGTGGAGCGTGGGGAGGTGCAGGCAGAGATCTAATCTATTAAACCAGTTGATAAATACCTTACACCACTCAGTATGAAAAATTAAGCTGTGAACTATAAACATATGTGAATTATCTTCTAATTTTATTAGACAGGAGCTGACAGTACAATGTCACCGAGAAGGCAGTAAAGCTCGGGTTGCGACTCCCAAGAAGTCAGACTCTTGCTGCATAACTGGACGAGGGAATTTAGTGGCTACTTTTGGTACCACAGGTCTTTCAAGGGACATCTGTAATTTATTTTGTACAAAAATAAAGATTGTTTGCAAGCTGTTCGACATGAATACTCTGCCGCCTCCTCCAAGTTTTGCCAGATCTTCCCTCATGTAGATTAAAATCTCTTTAGCTAAAAAAACATATCCACCACAAACGGAACACTGCAACAAATGCACTTTTATCAACATATTCATTATAACAACAGAAAAAACTTCTTAAAAAACCTACACCCACACAACCAACCAACTTTTGATGTCCTTCACAGATGAGTTGACTGGGATCTCGTGGGACCCATCCAAAACGCCCCAAAACCCAAGACAGGGCCACAAATCCAGGGGCCAGGAGTGGTCCATTACAGGTCACCAACACCCTTGGGGTGATTTGCTAGCTGTTGCCCTCAATAGCTCCTTTGCACCTTCTTTAATTTGTCCCCTCATGGAAAAGGGGTTCTCCAAGGACACGGACACAGCAATGCCAGCCCCTGGGGCAGGGAGCAGGCAGTCACTGTGCCAGGGGCTGGTGAAGAGCCTCTGAGCACTGCAGCTGCTTGAGGATGGACACGTGGGCCTGGGGAAGTTCAGATGAGAGGCAGGAGGCCGAGAGACTTTGGGGATCCACAGGAGGAAAAACCTGGTGGGTGGCTGCAGGCTTTTCCCTGTGAGGGGAAGAGGCCAGCCACAGGCTGCAGTACCAGCTGGGCAGGCAAGGTGTGACTGGCAAGCAACCTGAGTGGGGGTCTTGGTAGCAGTAAGTGATGGGGACGTAACAGTGGAAGATAAGAACACCTGGAAGTTGTGGACTGTGATCCAGAAATCTGGCTACTTGAAAGTTATCAAGAGACAGAAAATAATCATTTAGATTCCTCTCTTCTTAACCATCCCTGTCATGTTACCTTGGCCCAATGCACCAAGTTCCTCTCATCTAAATAAACCAAACCACTGACAACCATCGGCCGCTGAAAAAAACCCAACAAACTGATCTCAGCTTTCTAATTGTTCCACCCCCAATAAAGAGAAAACTAACAAACCTTTTCAACAAAACCTCTAAATTATCCCCTTTTCCTTCAGCAACCACCTACAACACATGCACATAACTGGTGGCTGCATTGCAGACACCATCTGTTCCAGCACAACAGCAACTCACCCACTTCTACCCACTCGGCATAACCAGAATTTAACACTGCATGCTGTGTGTGCAGGGGAGGCACATGTGTTGCCAGTGATGGAGTAGAGCAAACTAGGATAAGGAAGGGACAATCACTGCTAGAGGGGGAGCAGGATGCAGTTGAGATGAACCCTTTGCTTCGTGAGAACGCCAAGTTGTCTACACTCAAGAAGAGGGGGAGGCGTGATTCATCCTTGGAAAACCAAACATTTCACCATCTTGTAAACTGCTTAGTCCTGATGCAGCCACCCAACCCTGTTGCTACCTTACCACCAGCTACAGGCAGTAAATACAATTGTTTTTAGTGTGAAACTTCTCCAGTGCAGAATCCTAGAATGGTTCGGGTTGGAAGGGACCTTAAAGATCATCTAGTTCCAAGCCCCCTGCCATGGACGTGGACACCTCCCACTAGACCAGGTTGCTCAAAGCCCCATCCAGCCTGGCCTTGAACACTTCCAGGGATGGGGTATCCACAACTTCTCTGGGCAACCTGTGCCAGTGCTTCACCACCTTTACAGCAAAGAATTTCTTCCTAATACCCAGTCTAAATCTACCCTCTTTCAGGTTGAAACTGTTACCCCTTGTCCTATCGTTACACTCCCTGATAAAAAGTCCCTCCCCATCCTTCCTGTAGGCCCCCTTTAGGTACTGGAAGGCTGCTGTAAGGTCTCCTCGGAGCCTCCACAGAGTATTTTTCCACAAGTACGGCATCCCATGGAACATGCGTAAATCATTCTGGAAGCTGGCATCATCCCTGGCATGGGCAGAGGACCACAACTCAGGCTGCAAGTTCAGTTCCCTGATCTTGCAGTTTTGCTCTGGGGCCATGAGCACCACACAGTCTCTGCACCTAACCTTACCTATTCGGAGAACAGATATAAAATAACTGCGTCTCTCACTATTGTAAACGAAACTTTGCTTGGCAAGAAGATACAAGATGTTCACAGTACCTTGTGCATTGGGTAGGTATTCTTTCACAAAATTTCAGCTATTGCTACCGGTCCGTCCCCCCTCTCCCCACCCATAAATAGGGAATACAAAAAAGCTAGCAAGGTCCTTGCATTAGAAAAGTGGAATTTTTTTTGGTATGAACTTTTTAAACCATCAGTGCAGTTCCCATTAAGATCCCATTTCCATGAAACAACAGGATCACACCGACAACAAGTTTTCTGCCCAGGGTTTCACTTCTCTTTCCAGAAAGGGCTCTGCACTATGTGAGCTTCCTCTCAAGGCACATTGCCAGTGCTTTACTTCCAGTTTCTATGACTTCTCCTTTCTTGCTTGCTATACTTCGATAATCCAGGCTCTATACAATACCATTCCCTTTGCACTTGGATGCTTTGGAAACACTCCCTGTTCACATGGCTCAACTTCTGCTCCTAAAACGTCTGCTGAAATTATTTGTGGCATCATTTCTATTACTGACCAGTTATTAAAACAGAGTACATTTACTTGTTTCCGCATTTAGTCTGACTAGAAGGAGGATGTCATACACCTGCTTCCTTATATATCATCATTTGGCTGATTGTGCACCTATAAACTGTTTTGTCTCTCGTCTGAACTAGCTTGAAAGCCCTTTAGAAGTGCGATTGCATTTGATGCTTGACGCTGTGCAAATAACTATCCTAATTGTATCACATGATAAACTTGGATAATAACTGGTTTGATTAAGGAAATAAGACATGATACGTAAGTAAACCTGTTTAAATATATGCCGAATGCAATCATGGCTACATAAAGTATTTTATTTTTCCTGTTCTCTGCCGTCTAAACTCCCTCAAATATCAGGAAATCACTTTTCTAAGTGATTTCCCTAAAACAGTCCTCAATCTACATAACCTTGTAATGACAAGAAAGCAAACAGTTTACACAGATGGCAATGAAGAAAGAAATATTCAGTGCTAATTGAACAAGTAAATCTATGCATGTATTACAGGAATCTGCAAAAGCAAACACTACGCATATAAATAATAAAACCAGGTTACATACAGATTTTTTTTCAATAATGTGAATCAAGTTTTTACTTTAGTACAAAGATTACTGTGACACAGTAGGAAAAAAAAGCACTCCTTATTGATACATTATTTATATTATCTGTATTGCCATCCTCATCTTAGCCTCCCCCGTTCTTAATTCTGTTTATGGTTGAGATGTCAAACTGAATTTATGCCTTCTCTGCCCTTTTTTGGAGCTACTTTTGTTATTCACTTCTATGTCAACTTTTATTTTTATATATATATATGCACACACACGCGCGCGCATATATATATATATATATATCTTCCTCTATATACACCCCCTTCCTATCCACTTGATAAAGAAAGAGACAGTATTTGAAAGTAATGCCATTTAAGCAAATCTTTAAAACTCCTCTTGTAATAGCAGTTGCTAAGATGGGGTTTCTTAGTTACACAGCTCAGGAGCTTTAAATTATTTTCCCCTTTTTAAACCAGGCCAGTTCTGAGCACTCACTGCTGTATCTGTCAAGTTGAGTAACAGCGGACAAAGAGGAAAATAACGATATGACCTGCATCAGGCTATGAAAGAACAGACTGCTTTATAGGAGGGAAGAAACCTTCCCACCCCAAAGGAAGTTTTCCCCTGCCACAGGGACTGCATCTGAACTGCCTGTTCTCCTTAATAAAAAAATAATCTAAGGGGAATGGGGAGAAGGAGGAGGAGGAAGCAGCTCCTTTCAAATTGTCATCCTCCTGCTTCTGCAGAAGGTCTAATCACATTTTGGTCCTGCACTGTTCTGCGTAGCATCTAGGCTCTGTTTAGTCCTAACTTTACTCGAGCTGGAAGTTCTGCTTCTCTTCAGTTCCTGCTTTACTCTTCAAAAGTAGGCACGTTATTCCCTGTATAAGGAAGAGCTCCTGCAGAGAGGTGGCGTATTCCCAGCCGTATGCCTGAGAGCTGGAGACTCTTGCCCGTGCTCTGGCATCTCATTTGATGCTGCGGGCAGAGCTACAGCAGTAGCAGAGGTGGAATATCACAGTAAATTTACTGCAAGCAATTCTCACAGAGGACAAAAATGACATTCTCTATTCAAAATGCAAGTGTCCTCAGCAATAAGATCTCCGAGGAACACTTAAGCAAAGGGAGGAGATTTTCTTGGAATACTATTTAAACTTAAAATAAAGCCCAGCAGCACAGGTGAAAATAATGCAGCCGTGACTCTTCTGAACTAAAAATGACACTTGCAGCCAGTCTGGATCCAGCAACAAGTATCTTCAAAGGCAAAAGGCACTCCAGAAGGCTGGAGTCACCACATCCTTTTAGGCTAAGTATTATACATAAGCAAGTTGGCCCCTTTTGAAACGGGCAAGCTTATGCTAACTTGGAATCTGCATAAACGAACGTTAAGCTCAAGAGCTACGCTACATTTACATTATATTTGTATTAATTCCTCTGAACTTGTATAAGAAGAGCTATCCAGATTAGAGCTGAGGACCCACATACTCAAGAAGGACAGTAAATCCCTTTGTAGTTTGCGAGGAGGAATATTTTTTTTTTTTTTTTTTCATTTTAAATGAGAATTTATCAGGTCTAAAAAGATCAGGGCATTTGTACTGACACAGAAAGCTCCAAAGGCCAACGTTAAACTTAAGTAGGACCAAATCCATTAGCAATCAGTACTCCTACGGTATTCTGTGGGGTACACAGTGCTGCTTTTCATACACCCCCCCATCCCAGTATTACCATCAGCATTACTGACACCTTAGCCCACACCATCATGTGTGCCAGTGCAACCCGAGTGCCTCTGATACAGCTCTGCTTGAGACAGAGCGCTAGTGCTCAGCAAAATTTTTCTATCATCAGGGCCGAATAATTTATTTTTTAAATTTTAGTTGTTGCATGGAAGAACTAAAAGCTCCCGTTGTGGACAATGATGCATCTTCTATGGGTGGGTGCTAAACTCAATGAAACAGGAAAAATAAATCAGAATACCTCTGCTTTAAAATACCTGTGTTGCGCGTGTCTGAGGTCCCCAACAGCAGTGTCAGACTAACACATAAGACTGCACAAGTTACACCGAGTCTGGCCTTTTAGCATGCTCCAGTGAAATATTGACGTTCCTCATCCCTGGAGACGGACTTAGGAAACTGAACTGGCTCTGAACCCAGAGATGAGCAGCAGTGATCTCAGTCTCCCCAAACACCTTCCAGTTACTCTCACATGTTCCTTCTTTTTAACAAATGGAAAACTTTGAATTTTGTCATTCAAATGAAAAGACAAGCTTTCTTAGCAGATTAGCTTTTGCACATGCTACCATCGCGTATTTATTTTTTAGTACATGGAAATCAATTTAGTTATATTATACTAGGACTGGCCAAAAAAAAGAACTTTAATCCCAAATCAAGATGAAATTGGATATTTTATGATTTTTATGATATTTGTTGAAATATTTTACTTTGAGTACTGCAAGGAACGTAAGCTAAATTGAGTCACTGCTTGAAAATTTTTATATCACTGAAATATGGCACCAAAAAACTATACGTGGAAATAATACATATATTGGGAAATGCCAGTTTGACATATATATTCCCAATTGTCTTTGCCTGACATGAGTTACATAAAGATACCTCCTGGCTTCCTGGCAGAGCACCCTGTTCCTCCATGGCATTGACAGTACCATCAGGATTTTAAAAGACTGAGTCGCACATAGGAATGGAATACCTTGGTGCTTTGCATTGTCTGAAATCACACCTCATTAAGCACATTAAGGCCCTCTTCTTCCCAATAACAATCAGCTGTGCAAGTCTGGATGGTACAACCATGGACTTCGAGTCTACTTCTGCCTTATCTCCTCTAAAAGGCTCTTCTGCACCCTATCCTGCTAATAAGCTGGAAAACACCGGCACATCTTTCTGTAAGGTGTTCCGTATGGATTTCCAGCAAAACCTTCATCTTGGTAGCTTTATATGCACCCATAAGAGATTCCAGCCTCCATACATATCCCATGTCTGAGCTGTCCAGATGGTTGGGTTTGGCCTTGTACTTTCTTTCACTAAGATTTCATTGAATTCATAGCTTCCTCGTGAAGGATTACTGGCCTCAAGCTTAAAAAGACTAACAAGTAGCTAGAGCCATGTCTTGTAAACAGCAAGAAGTGCTTGCTAACAACCATCCCATTTCTTAACTGATTCCCAAACATATTTTAAGGTCAATGCTCTATCCATCTGGTAGCATTTGATTCAATCTTCAATGTGTTTTCTATTTTAAAACCTATAAACTTGCATTTTACATACACATGTAAACAGAAATAATTCAAGAACAGCATCACTAGGCTCTGGTTTGTTATGAAAACGTGACAACCACCCTGGAGTAACAGGGTGTAGAAGACATGACTACTTGGGCGCCTCTGGCAAGTACCGTGAGGACATGGGAAATCCCAAAAGGAAGGGTAGCCTGCACATTTTATACATAGTACCAAAAAAGAAAATCTATGCTCAAACAGTTGTTTATGTGGCCTTGCATCTCATGAGTGCAAAGGTTTAATGTCTAATTAATTGAGACAATCCTCTTTTATAAAAATCATTGCAAGTGAAATAATCCTAAGAATTTGTGGCATACTTTGTTGCTTTACTTTTCCAGCAACCTATTTATGAATTACACACTGTATCTATACAGAGCAGACAGTTTCCATACATATTTGCTTGCTTAGATAAAATTCAAGCTGCAGCCATGTGTGATTTTATTTAAAAGGATTAAAAAGGTCAGTAACTTTTTTATGCAAGAATAAAGCCACAGTAAAACCATGTAGCCAAAACTGCTTTATTTCACCATTAGCCATATAACCAATAAGCATAAAATGGTGACTCTAATGTTTCTGTTCAAAACAGTTCCAAACCCAAGAAAACTATACTGAAAACATTAACCAATACTTTATTCCTATAAAAATAAAAAAAGAAAAATGATACATTCATTTCAAGATGTGTCTACATTTTTAAACAATAAATTAAGCTTTGTAATATCAACATCAATTTACATTTCAAATGATTTAGAAGAAAAGTACAGCTTAAGATACAAAATAAACTCCTTACCTTCCAAATACAAATACATTCTTTTATTCCTTTAATGCACTGGCACCTAAGATCTCAAAAGAAGAAAACAAGAGTGCTACAGAAACAACCATTAAAAAAAAAAAATATCCAGAGTCACTGAATGGATATTATCTTCCAAGCTTTTTCTACGTCTCTGACAAAAATGCTAACTGAACATATATGGAAAATACAAACCTAGTTACTAGAATAGTGGAACCTTTTGCAAAGCTTCCAAAAAAAAAAAACACCCAAAAAACCAAAAGACCAAACCAAAAAACAACCAACCTAACTTTGGCTTTCCCAGCTGTTAGGTAATTTATTCCAGTACTATTAAGCGCATTTCTGTATCAGTTGCAATGAAGGTCAGTTTTAACCAATCATCATTTGTTATTATGAATGCCTGGGTGATTTTCAAAGCCTTGACAGGACTGTCCCCACTATTTATCTTGTATTTCTCTATTAAGGTTACACAATGAAGTGTGAAAACCTAAATAAATCATGTTTAGTACTCATTGCACAGGTCACAGGAACGTAAGCATTGATACTTGTAATTTATTTTCCAAAATCTGGATTTGAAATATATTTACATTTAAGCGCATATACTGATTTCCCACCTAATTTCTACAGACAGTAATTTAATTTCTATTAAAAACTAGGAAAGCAACAGTTATACCAGGTTTTCATTCATGTATGTGAAGCTCTGAATTAGAAGGGCACTGATCAAGAATAACTCAACTGCTAACATGCTAACCTGCTGCTTAATTGAAGCAAATGAAGCCCATGAAAATTAACACTGCTGGTCTGAGCCTTTTTTTCCTGCACTGAACATAGGGCTTCACTGCTCTCGCAAACTCACATAGATACACTTCACGGTACTTTAGACTACTCAGGTGAGAAAATACAACTAAGGTCAATACAACCCCACTACGGTCAATACAGACTGCTGATGTACTGAGCAAGCTTTCAGTCTCCTCCCTAAGGAAGCCAGCCCTTTCTCCTTCCATTCTGCAGTAAGGACTTCCGAACCAGGACTGCAACCAACCTTTCACAAGAAAGCTGAGAAATTAATCAGGCGGTTAGGTCAATGTTGACTTGTCTGTACTTTAACTTCCACTGCTTATACTGCTTACTAGTTGAGAACCAGTTTGGTTTATGACCGCGTAATATGCGCCCACAACAAAGATACTCACTTCTAGCAGCTTGCTTTTTAATTTTTTTTTTTTTACTGAGAAACTATTTTTTTTTCCATTGTAAAAGTGTGTTTTGTATAGATTTCAGCAAATAGTCTGTCCTTACTTGAGGATTCAGATTTTAATGTGTTGTTTGTTTTTTTTTTTCAAAGCATCAGTTCTAGCATAGCACAAGATGACTTCCCAATGCTTGGAAGAGCAAGCTCCAAAGACTTCCTATTTACATAATGCTTATTCTGCAAAAGGCTGATAGAAATATCCTAGACAAATTGCAGTTGGTAACTGATGTTAGGGTAATGGCTCTAATAGATCTAGCAAAGCATCTGTTTCCTCTTAGCACGCGTTGCAACCTCACTAGTTATCCAGCCACATTCAGGTTCCATTTATGTCTCAAAAGGACACCAAATGAAAACAGTCAAAATAATTTTTAGAAGGAAGAGATTTTAGTTTTGTTTAATGTTACTAAAAAGGACAAAGCAGTAAATCAGGTAAAAGTTCAATTTAAAATTCTTTTCTAGGTCAGTTTGACAAAAATTAAATCCCATCAACAGTAGGGCTCTTTACTAAAGAAATTTCTCCAAGAGAAATGATGCATCTAAAACACAGAAGAGTGTTCCGTAAAGGAAAAAAATCTTGCATTTCCTACCCCTACCTTAGCTGTTAAAAATATTTTTATCCTCGCTATTTTTTTTCTTTTTTTTAAGTAAACCCCAGGTCTTACCTGCCCTGCATAAAACATTTCCTACATGCTCTTTCAAAATATCTTCACGGTTTTTACCACTGTTAGCAGCACTGTTTAAATTCCTCAGAGAGGAGCTCAGTCCAGGCTGGTCTGAACACCACACTGCACCTCCAGCAGTAAGTAACATCCTGTCTTGAGCAACAGCAACATCACCATCACTTGGCCTGTCTATGACAAAGCCAGTTTTACAGTTGTGGGAAACCTCAAAGTGTTTTTATATGGTAAGACAATGACAAGTCTAGAAATGACATCATGGAAGCCAAGAAAAGAGAAGTTGAGCAACTAACAGTAAACTGAAGCGTTTCATTAATGTCTATTAAAATCAATGCTTTAATGTTTTAAGTTAAATTTCATTAAACATTCAACACCTGCAGCTAACTCAAAGTAACACAATCTAAGACTCTTATCCAAGTAGTCTGCAACAAAATTAGGAGAGTCAATAAAGGCACATTCTAGTCCCCATTCCCAAAGCCGCCTCTTGAGATGAATTTGTCTTTTTTGGCAAAAAAAAAAAAGAATAAAGGACAATAGTCAGTGGTCTCTTAACTGCAGCCAAAACTAAACAAAGTTTCAACAGTCCACAAAATTTGCTTTTTCCATTATATTCCTGGTCCTCAACGATTGCTCTTGATACCACTGGTCAAATCAGGCCACTGATGTCACAGGGTTAGTCTGAGCTGAGAAATGGTTAAATCTATCAATGTCATGGGCTACTCCTTCCTTTTAATTCAGAGAAACTTAACATTTTGTATTTTTATTTTTTAAAGACACAAATTTCAGCGATTGTGGATACTATTGTTTGAAGCCTGTGCAGCTACTGAACAACTGGAACATTAAATATGTTAAAGTAAACTGGAAGCAAATCATACTGCATTAGATTGCTATATTTAAACTGCTAATATAATACTATTGTTAAAACAGACAATAATCTGAGATGGCTTAACACTATCAGTGTCAGAACTTAAATGCGAGAGAACCCATTTAATCAAAACATTATGTTTTATATAATGAATTAATCATTCACTCGGCTTTCAACTGCCTTTGTTCAAAGTATTTCATGACACAACTTTACCTTCCATATAGTTTCAATTAATAAATGCTTTTAACCAAGTAGACTAATTGCAGGTTACCAATTGAAATAGAAGGATTTCCCAACGCGCATTCTTTCTGGGAAGACTTTATAGGAATGAGGAAAATAAACTTGTACTTAAATGCTACATTTCAGAATATAACGATAAATCCATTATCAGTGAAACAACTATGTTTAAATTTTAATTGATTGAATATGAACCATGCATATCTATTTTCAACATTTTCAATCAGTGGACCATTTATGCATTTAGTCTGACAGATAAGAACACTATCTACAGGGAAGAACTTTTGTTGTAAAACAGTATTATATTATGCTTGTAATAAAGCAAATGTATAGTTCATTTGATATTTCAGGACTACAGTTCTTTTGAAATATACATATATTTTTAACCAAATATTGCATAGTAGAAAAAAGGATGGAAAAAAGAGAACCAACTGTTAAAAAAATAATGAGTGTATATGAAGAGCTATTGCTGAATTTTTAGGTACATTTTGATTGCATATGTTTCAGTACCAACACCTAAAAGACAGGATTATTGAAAGCAAAACCCTGGATTACAAAATTTTTTTCTTTTTTTTCTTTTTTTTTTTTGCAAAACACCACCACTGTTCAAGGTTTGGTTGTATTTTAATGTCTCATATTTCATACATCCTGTTACACAAAAGGCATTAATGGTTTACGGCACCGTTTTTCTTATTGTCAATACATGGTAAGATCTCTCCCTCCCACCTCCTTCTCACAAGCGTTCCCCTGTGGTATTTCTGAAGACATTCTGAATAGGCATTTTAGTTACTTCCGTAGCAAATATAAAGCCATTCAGTTAAAATTTGAGTAATTCTGAAGCATAAATGTTAGTGTATTTCACAGTGATGAAAACCTCAAAGGCTTAGTACTCCCTCTTCATCCACCGCCATGCTAGAAATTTGGAATACTTATTGTCACGATCACACAAGCACAGGCAAAACTGAGGTTAAACTGTTTATGAAAGTTATGCAGAATCTTGACTTCACAGCATTTTCTGCTATTTGCCAATTGCTTGACAGTTAACAATTTTGTGTTAGGAGTTTTAACCCCTACCAAAAAAACCCACCCAACCCCGAATCTATCAACTCTGTGTCTTTTTAATTTCCTAATTCTCGTGGAAACAAAAGCCAGCATTAAGAAGATGTTTTCATAGTTATGCTTCCACTGCAAGATCCAATCTAAGGCATACATCATTCAGTGCAAAGTCATCACACACTACAGAGAGAAGACAAAACCCCCTTCATTCTCCTCTATGGACCCTACAGGTACATGTGCAAAACCCAGCAAGACTGAAATAAAGATGGACACGAAGTACAAGATACTTGCGTAGTTAATATTTGCTCTATGGTTTTACAAAAAATAATAATAATCAAATATTACAGAGATTACTATTTTTATAGCTTTGAGCAGTCTCTCAGTGGCCAGCAATTTCAAATAAGTTATTAAAATCCAAGTAAGATTTCATGAATGATACTACCAAACCCATTTAAGCTTACCAGAGCAAGAGCAGCATTTGTCACAATATGACCATCATCATTTCACACACTAATACAAGTCAAGCTTCCACCATGTATCTTGAGACTGGAGTTACACAAGGAATAAATTTACAGCGTTTTGGTAAATACATATTCAACATGAAAAAAAACATAAATAGCTATAGGAATATAGCAATAACCTTGAACACAAATAAACCTAAAGTTTAATCAAGTACTTCCCTGAAAGATATCACAAAGAGATGCTCTAAACATTTTTCTTACTATTTATTTTTTTTGCTTTTTTTCCTCCTTGCTTATTTCACTTCTTGACAAACTATTAACTGCGAGTCATGCTAACTGCAAGGGATGACTTTGAGACCTGGGCACAACAAAACTTAAAAAAAAAAAAAGGAAAGAAAAAAAATGTTTTAACAG
Source organism: Stercorarius parasiticus (assembly GCA_013396915.1). Taxonomy (NCBI): domain Eukaryota; kingdom Metazoa; phylum Chordata; class Aves; order Charadriiformes; family Stercorariidae; genus Stercorarius; species Stercorarius parasiticus. The sequence goes on along the minus strand of VWZL01004326.1, from coordinate 214,023 downwards.
AAAGGCACACAGAAAAGGGAGGCTATTGTTAACCACCCAGCAGGCACAGATTCTTTAGTGGCCACTACTCCTCATGTGGGAAAGAGACACTAGTTTTTCTCATTGCTCAATATTCTAACAGCAGCAGGCAGCCTGCACTTGTACAACAGTTTTTCACATGCATTTTTCAAAAAAGCTTCCCAAGCAACATGTGCAGGTCCAGTATCATTTTACATTTGGAGTCACAGACAGATTGAATGACCTGATGCAGTTTAGCAAGTTAAGAGTGAACCAGAGTTATGGTCTCTTGCCTTCCATTCTCTAACCAATCAAGCAAGAGGGTAATGATCTGAAGTATTACAAAAACTTCAGTGAAAGTGAAATCTGGAATGCAGTATATAAGAATGAGCACAAACCTATCCACCCTTCAACCCGACAAAGCCAAGAAGCTTTTCCACGTTGCCAATTACAACTCTTTTGATCAATAAATAGTAACCAGGTATCTTCTTTACCTATAACAAATAATGGGATCTTGAAGAAAGGACCAAGTCTACAGAAGAGAAGTGTCAGCAACTTAGCATATCCTACATTCACTTTTCAGCTGTTTCCTGGGGAAAAAACATAACCTTCTGGTAACATGAGAGATGCATATTGTACAGCTGTGGCAGTTTCTATAATGAAACTCCACATATAAATGACAATATCCATAATACAAACCATAATTCTAAAATATACTTGAATATGTGTGTGTGTATATATATATATCTCTCTCTAAAAAGAAAATTATCTAATTTTCTTTTATACACGTATAAACATCTGATAATATGCCCCATAAATTTTTTTCCTTATTTAGGACTAATCTTTTAAATAACAGAGTTTTAAACAGTCCCTTAGAATATTTTTTTTTTTAAATACTATTCAAAAACAAAGAACTATCTCAGGGTAATCAAAAAGCGCACACAAAATAAATTAACATCATACAAATGTGGTTATATTGTTCAGAAATTTCCCATTTGAAATGAAATGGAGACCAGTGTACCTCAGGGTGAATTATTCATCAATGTACAAATTCATTCTCTCTTTCCATGTAAATCTTCACGGGAATTTATCTGCATTTCCATAAAGCAAGAAACACAGTAAATCCGCAGAACTCTTGCAAAAGGGAGTTGTGTCTCACTGGATAAGAGCGGTTCTTGCTGAAGGGCAGCAAGTCAACATTTTATCAATATCTGAACACTAGCAACACCTGTGCCCTTGTAAGCTTCACACCTTGAATTAGCAGCAACATATTTGAAGGGTTCAGTAGTAATTTTTCTTCCAGTATTGGATTAGACTACTTTGCATATACAGTTAGCCAAAAGTCTAGTACTTGTGTGCAACATTAATCCGCATTTACATTTGAGAACTCATAAATACACATGGAAACAAAAGTGAAAGAATTAAACCTCGTTTTAAGTTAAAATGTTTTCAGTCCACATATAAAAACAGCAGTGAAAAACAAGTATAGAGGAGACGGACAGCAGAAACAGAAGAGTACAGTAAATAAAACTGTAAGAAGCAGGTCACTGTTAAAAGGGCAAGTTGCCATTAAAATTGATGAACAGAAGATGTAGACTGTACCATCTGCATAAATGCTTAAATGCAGCATTATTTTGCACATCACATACAGTAGATGTGATTTCTAAGAAGCATATTATAACAGCTGGCATACTTACTAATAGATTTATGGTAACTGAATACTTAATTTCTCCAGTTCTTAATGTACAGTAGTTATGCATTATCCTTTAAAGCTCTCCATCAGCCTTTTAGAAGTCAAGGTTACATTTCCATAAATATTTAGTGTCCCAATAAGAAAGTTACAAATATTCACCTTCAATGAACTTTCATACAATACAAAGATATCAAATACCTTCTTAAGCCAAATCATTGCAATACTATTAGTTTTCTTTTTGCATTTTCAAAAGAAACACAAGGACCTTTGTAACGTAAAAAAGTAAAGGGTGTTTTAAGGCAGTAAAAGATATCTATTAAGGTTTCCATGATTGTTTATGGTGTCTATGTGAATAAAGCATATTACACACAATTGCTCTCATACATTTATCTACATGACTTTGTTATACTGTACATGATTTAGTAATCTTCTTGAGAAATTTAAAGTGCCACAGTTCAAATGTGCTCATCTGTCTTTTCATGGGCTTCTAGTCCATTCTAGTTGCTTTCAGAAATGAGCCCTTGCTTTACTTAAAGAGCAGTCTTTTCGGGGGAAAAAAGAATTCATCCTTCACTGCTGTGCTAACTGGAATCCAGTGGTCGAACCAATCCTTCTTTGTAAACACGAAGAATAGCTTCACAAACAAATTTGTATTGACTCTGTATGAGAGAAAAAAAAATAAATAGATGATTAAACTCCTGATCATAGAGTAGTATCTAATAGGACTAACAGTCACACTGTTTCCTTTTCTCCTGGACAACGACAGGAGAGGAGATCCAAAGATGGAAGAAGAAAATCCAACTCTCCTGGATGTGTTCACAGTAAACAAAGGTAACATTTACTCTTCTTGAAGGACAAGCATTAAAAGTCTCACACCAAGAAAAACAGAATCCCCAAATTTAAAAGAACACATGCTTAAGTCTCAGGGAATAGGATTTATTTGTAAAAGCTATGCAAATGTATATGATTCTTCTGACTTGAAGTTCAACTAGTTATTTATGTTCTTCATACCTCTCATCTACTTTTTGGTACTGTTATCCGATTATTACAAGTATTCTAACGTTGCCAATCCTGCAGTTACTGGACACATTTAAGTTACGTAACCAAAACCACATTTAAAGTTACCGTATAAGATATATAGGTCCAGGTGTCTTGCTAAAACTTGTGCTACTAGCACAAGCCTGAGAACACAAGATGATGGAAATCTAAAAGAATTTACAAACATCAAAGCATACCTCCCCTCTTCTCTGACAGTATTTTTCATTATTGTCAAAACGCCCAAATGAACACCTTTCTCCAAAACTCCACGTCATATATTCAGAGAAGCGCAGCTTCACATTTTCTAAATCCTTTTTCACACTTTTGAAATGTTCTCCCAGCCACCCTTGTATGTCAGCTCTCATCAACTCTCCAGGAGCATCTGGAAACATTCCCCCAATATCTGCCCCAAAGGACTGGCCTAAAAGATAACACTTGGACGACCTTAGGTTGCATTTAAATATCAGTACTTAGGAACATTATCCTTGTCCATAACATGCAATACATTTTCTCTTAAGTACAGAAAAACTTAAGGAAAACTGGGGGATGGAAATTAATTTTCTGCATCTCGATTTTCTTGCCTTTTCTCTCATCCTTTCAGTCAACTACTCCCACTTTCAATACCACTGTTCTTTTGTCTTTATTTCTTAATTACCTTGACTTTTCTCTTGTTATTGTCATTTGCATATTTCTACTGCCTGAACAAGCTAAGTGTGATATTTAGCTCTCTGTTCAACACTTCTGTTAACTCCTTTGTGCAATCAAGGTACTGAACAAATAAGAATGAGGACTTCAGCGTTGCTTCCTCTGACTCAGACTCTGACTACTTGTTTTCTTTGCTCTTATCTGTTGCATGTATTCTTACTGCTCACTCAGCTGATAACTAGTTCTATTATGTATGTCCTAAAGCACTGCTTTCTGTATTGCTTAGTATCTCTAATTTCTCTTTAATGGAACATAATGGTTAGTTTTTCTGGTTTGTTTTTTTTTGTTTTTTTTTTTTTTTAAATGAAAGGCCATACAGTTACACAGATTTTGTTATAGCGTTATTATTTTGGTCAAAGCTTTTGTTTTGCTGTTCTTGATGACCAAATTGCAGGTCTTTGAGGAACTACAGCTTTCACATGAGTAACAGCAGACACTAAACTGACCTGTTAATAGTTCTGATGAGTCCATTCTTACTGAGAATGCTCTGTCTGATAATAACTCACAACATGCATCTGGCTATATGTATCATCTTAGAATTGAAGCACACCCACAACCCCCACAGGGCAGCTGAACATGCTTCAGGCAAGGTTGAAGGCTATTACAACTGAACAATCCCTAATGGCTTCTCCCACAAGCCCTAAGCTGCATATCAAATATAAGCAGTGGGGCTAGCTGGAACGCAGGCATGGGAATGCTATAGAGGGCCCAGGATAGATCAAAATGTCAACATGCAGCTCTCTGATATTCTGCTTTCTCACAGTTGAGTGCTTGTTTCTGTGTCTCATTTACAGCACAGTATGCCATTTCTGTTCATTGGCTTTTCACAACAGTATCTGCATACTTCAGAAATAGCAAGTGAATTTAGTTTCACAGTATTGCTGCTACAGATCAGCCCTCTCCTGATTGTGCTTATGGTGAACTGGGGAACGCAGTAAGCAAGGTAAAGAATCCTATTTTAGATACTCAGTCTTCTACACTTGGGGGCTGATTGTCAGTTTATTTATCACTATTGCCCATATCCTTCAATCACATTAAACTGTAGAGCGCAAGGACAATTCCCGCTGATTTCTGTTGTAACAAGAGGGACTCGGCCTTCTGCCAAGCGGAAGTTTACTTCAGGTTCTCATGTCTGATTCCCAAAAAGATGACCACCTCTGGAACGTTTAAGCCTGAACTTGCTCATTTCATTTTACAAACTGGGGGGTATGGACAGGTACAACTCCAGAAGTCAACATTCAGCTTCCTTAACCTTAAGGCTAGCATTTCTCATCTCATGACATCCTGTGTCATAAGCTCAGCTTCCATTTCCGCAAGGAATAGGCAGGGGACTGTTCAGACAACTTCCTCCTCAGTGCCGATGTACTTCCAGAGAGTGCACTCATACTGCAATGATCGACGAGTCCCAGCAGCATGGGTGAACAATCTCTGTTCACAGAGCACTCTGTTACACAAGCAACCGTAATTCCTGACGCTTTCACACTCTTTGATAACACAAGACTTTCCCCCATCTATCAATCATAATGCTGGCTCCTGTAGTCATTAACCTGTTAATGAATATAATTTGTTTTCTCAAGTTACCTCCTTCCTTCCCTTGATCAAGTGCAAACCAAAGCATTTTCTTTTGAAGATGAGACAGAAACATCCAATTTAACTGTTGACTTTGTGGGTCTAAACCCTTTTACTTCTATTTGCCATAGGGCATTTAGCTCTCTGAGACAACCCACACTTAATATTCTGTCATCCAACCTCTACCCAAGAAAGTAGAGCCTCCCCATCCTTCATCCTTGGTCTCTAACATCAGTATGTTTATTTCCAAAGCTGACACAAAATTACCCCCACAATCTCAAATTGTCTTTGAATCAATTCCATCTTAAAATCATTCAGTTATTGATACTACCCAGCTTCTCCTGAATTTCATTCTTGCCCTTAGTTTTTCCAAACTGGAGTAGTGGCACAATTTAAAAAAAATACATATATTGTTACTATCGAATTTCTACTCCTAAAGTGGCTTTTTGAAAAGCCACTTCCCATCTTCAAATCATACCACAAGCTCATCAGTTTTACCTTTGCTTTAATAATTTCCTATAAGGCTCCGTACTAGAATGAAAAGCGAGAAATTATTCTAGTTTCTTGCAGAGAATATAGACAGAAGACCATGAACAGATGGTTTGGGCAAGTCTAACCTTGTGTGTTCTAACTACTTGCAATGTATAGAAATCAGTTATCTTTTAATTGCAAGGTAAGAAATATTTACAAAAAAGTTAAATACACACCTCACAAGCAAAGCAGCCTTTGCCACCATGCTATTTATGCCAAATGTAGGAAGCGTGAAATATAATGGCAACTGAAGATGCATACAACTAGATCACTTAAAAAAACTTTTGGATCTGTTTTAGAACTGGACAAGTGCAGCATATATACAGAAAATGAGGCTCCCTCTCCATCACTTACTGATGTTTGCACCATCATAGCTCGCTGGTCTCTCATTTTTCGTACAATATCCAGTGGATAAACAGGCTGGTTTCTTTCAATTAAGCACATGGCTGTTTCCATAGTGACCAATACTCCAGTGCGACCGATTCCAGCGCTGTGAAATGTAACAGAAAAACAGTCTATAAAATTAGGTTTTTGCAATGCACTAGATTCATATCACAGTCTTAATACCAGGATGCTAAATAGCCTTAGAAATTACAGAAAGACCTTAATAAAATTAGAACAGAGTGCGAAGCTTATCTTCAAAACAACTTCAGCAATATTTCCTGCCAATTATTAAAAAAAAATTGAATTTTTATATAAATAAAAAACCTTACTTAAAGTAAATGCATTTTTAACTATTACAACTGCTTACAAATCTAAATGTACTGTTTGGTATTTTTGACCGAAAAAGGTAAGAGCTAACCGACTGCTTTTTCACAGGCACTTGAACAGTAGAAAAAAAAAAAGACAACTTTGCAGTACTATTCAAAATGAGGTTACAAAGGTGGTAGAGGATAAAAATGGAGAACAACTTACATTGCAGAATATCAGCTGAGTGATAATTATGTGACTAAGCCATTTCACCATAAGTTTGCAGGAGAAAGGGAGAGAAAAGAAACTCGTCCTTTAGGTAGAGCACCAGCACTTCTGTCCTCAACAGTGAACGCTAGTATTGCACAGTTTAACATTTTCATCTAATTCAAGGAGTCTCCTGTCTTGCAGACAAACTTTTCAAAGCAAATGCTTATTCTAAGGCTGAAGCAAGTCTATAATCAGAATTTTAAAACAAGTACCTGCAGTGAACAAGGACCGGCTCATTCTCTATTCTCTTTGGCCTCATACAGGTCACAAACTCCAAAAAGTCCATGGAGTCATCAGGCACACCATGATCAGGCCAAGCAACATACTGGAGATGGGTGACGGTGTGTTGTTGTTCTGTCTAAAATACAGTAAGGTTTTCAAAAAGTATTATGATTCCTGTATTAATGTTTACTAGATACAAGTCATACTTTTCACAGTAAGCATATTCTGCAGGTGCTGTAAGATGCACGTGACATAGAAAATGTTAGTATAAATATGAAATTCTTCAAAAGCATGCAAAAGGCATAACATTTTCTAAATAAATGAGTTACCAAGGTCAATGTTTGTGATCTAAACGGATTTTCTGGTTTTTAGTTTATTGACTGTTGACCTATTATACCTTGAAATGAATGATTGACCTGAGGTAAAATGCTATAAGACTTATGCCTAATAGTACTATATAATAGTTTAGAACAGGACAGAAGAAACAGCTGAAAACAGCACAATAGCAATTCAGAACATCAAAATAACAGGGTCTTGGACTACACAATCACAGCACAACAGGATGGTAATGAGACTATACATACGCTATAGCACTGAGGAATGCTATGCTTGCACACTGGTTCAGTTCCGTAAGGTGCATATCACCTGTTCAATGTAGCACATTAGGTCCTCCCATAAAAAAAAAATGGAATGCAATTTCCATTTTTATCTCATTCTGCAATCCAAATCAATCTCTCAAAGTACAACTGCACATCTATTCTAAATATTCATGTCTGTGTGTACTTACAGATTCTGTTTATATTATAAAGTTGCCTGCAAGATTTGCTAACACTGGCTTCTGTTAGAAAACTATATATACAGTGTTCATACATACATATTCATTGTACATATATGAATGATTTCTGTACGACCCACAGAAGAACATTTTTCTTTATGGAAGCAATTTAATTAGTCAAAAGATTCTGCTGTATGAAGAGCTCTTTTTTCATTCAATTTACATTAAAAAAGATGGTTTTACAGAAGTTCTTTCAGTTTATCTCTTTGTTAACTTTGATCATGAAATCACTTAAACATCTTTAACTTCAGATTGGGCTCAACTGCCATGTTACAGATGTAACCAATGACTAGGGTAGGAAGGAAAAAACCTAAGACACTCCTGAGCTCTGCTGCATCATGCAATGAGGATGTCTCACTCTTTACAACCCAAGACAAATCTTCACATTGTTCCTTTATTTATTCCACACATTTAGCAACAGTTAAACTGTTAGCTGCATTTTATTGATGTCCATTACTAGACTTAACATTTGACATCCTACTGAAACAAAACTCTCCTTTATCACTTTACTGCAGCCCAGAAGGCCAACTGCATCTTGGGCTGCATCAAAAACAGCATGGCCAGCAGGTCAAGGGAGGTGATTCTGCCCCTCTACTCTGCTCTGGTGAGACCCCACTTGGAGTACTGCATCCAGCTCTGGAGCCCCCAACACAAGAAGGACACGGACCTGTTGGAGCAGGTCCTGAGGAGGGCCACAAAAATTATCAGGGGGCTGGAGCACCTCTCCTAAAAGGACAGGCTGAGAGAGTTGGGGTTATTCAGCCTGGAGAACAGAAGGCTCCAGGTAGACATTATAGTGGCCGTTCAGTACGTAAAGGGGGCTTATAAAAAGATGTCCCTTATAAAAAAGGGACAAACTTTTTAGTAGGGCCTGTTGTGATAGGATGAGGGGTAATGGTTTTAAACTAATTAGATTTAGACTAGGTATCAGGAAGAAATTTTTTTTACAATGAGGGTGGTGAAACACTGGAACAGGTTGCCCAGAGAGGTGGTAGATGGCCCATCCCTGGAAACATTCAAGGTCAGGTTGGACGGGGTTTTGAGCAACTTGATCCAGTTGAAGATGTTCCTGCTCATTGCAGGAAGGGTTGAAATAGATGACCTTTAAAGGTCCCTTCCAACCCAAACTACTCTATGATCACTGTATTAGTCTATAAAAGCTGGCCTCTCCCTAGTGGTTAACACAAGAATGTTTTCATGATGCCAGTGACTTTAAGAGTTTTTTTTTCCTTTTCACTTAAGTGCACAACAACTGAAATATATGACCTGTTTTAGATGCCTTCAACTGCTTGCTTTCCTCTTCCACTTGAGGAAGTGGTTCCACTCCCAGGGAACAGGCTAGTAAGATACAGAAGACAGAATAACTACTGCCTATGTACCAATTAGAGTCCTAGGAAATGCATTTATTCCAGTCAAAGTAATTGCAGAAACTTACAATCACCACCAAGGACGTGCAGATAAACAACACAGCTCATACTTCGCTTCTTTAAGGTAGAGCCTGAGCAATCACAATTAAAAGGTCTACCATAAGACCCAAGTGGACAACATAACCTAATTTTAGTGACCAAGCTTGCTGTAATACAAATTGCATTGGGATCCATCATCCAGGTCGTCAAAATAACCCACAATGACCAGTATCTCTGCAAGAAAAAGCATGGCCTTTTTCTACTCAGCTTTGTTGCCATTACGCAGTTGAGCTTGATCAAATGATTACGCTTTAATTTTTTCTGAAATGCCACAGACTGAAAAAAATATAAAAACATGACAAAAAAAGTCATTAAAATGTCCTCTTCTGCAAATCTGCGCGTGCTTAATCAAAACCTCTTCAAAAGAGAAATGAGATAACTCAGCAATTACATGTAACAGTTCGAGCTGATTCTCTTAAATCAGAGACATCTGAATTACAGCATTCAGGTGAAACAAAGACTTGATTCATTCCAAAATTACCCAAAAGTGAGTATCCAGTCACTTCCCATATGCTCCAAGAATTTCAAGCCATACATCATGGAAAAGTGCCAGTGGCACACCTGAGAACCACTAACACTGATCTGTAGCATCAAAAGCCATTTTAAAAGCTCAGAAAAAAGAGTTAACAACTTTTACTTATCAGTAATTCAGACTCAAATATAGCGAGTTGCATATTTTTTTTTTTTTAAATAGTTCATAGTCATTAAATACAACAAGCAGGTCACATAAGACTTAATTGGAGTAAGAATACACTGCGAGATCATGCACTTAGTCCTCAGGGATGTTTCTTTTGGTGTGGTCATCTTCATTTTCTGTTACAGGCCCTATTTGTCCCTAGAGACCAACATAGCTGTTTGTTAATTATTCCAGGTATGCCTCAAGCTTCAGTATAGTTTTCTAGTTATTTGTGTTTTGATATAATCAGTTTTGATTCTTTTGGTTTGGCTGAGATGACTTAAATTGTTAAAACTTGACAACTGCATCAGTTGCTTTTCAAAATCCGGAAGTATTTTAAAATACTTCATTTCTTATTAGTAAGATAAACCTGTTGTAAACAGTAGTTATATGAATATGTTAGAGCTATTTTTTCTAATTTTAATACTTTTATGTCTCACACAGAAGATATCAAATCACTACTCTAACAAAGTCCAGATTTTCTTAAAACTTTTTTTAGTGTTGGTGTTGTGTTGGTTTGTGGGTCGTTTGTTTTTTGTTTTTTTTTAAATATAAAACTCTTCAAGTCTTTATAGTCATAATGAAAGTCAACTTTTAAATTCAGAAAATGCCAGCTAAATACCACCACACATGGAAATAACTTGCATTAAAAGACCATCACGGTTACTAAAATCTAGCACTCATACATTTAAAAAGTGCTAGATTCATAGTTATTGGTCCCATAGTTAGCCTCACTGTACATATCCTATTAACAATACTTAAACACACCATTTTTGCCAGACCCTGCTTCTTTGTACAAACCTGGTAATGGAAAATAAGTGGTAGTTTCTCACTATACTCAAGCTGCTGTCCAAACTGTTATTCTCTGCAAGTCAGCTTAAATCCTTTCCACAAATTTATATTTTTTGCACAGAGGTTTTCAATGCCAATCATTATTGTAGCATCTTAATGACAGATAAATTGAGAATTTATCTTTATAAAAATCTGGCTTTATTAGTTCTTTTATAAGTCTAAACTTACAGAAAGCGAGACAGCAAGAGTTGTTCATGGCCCGGATGCTATTTTTGCCTAACTTGATATTATACACCTTGTTGTTCCTAAAATATTTACTGTTTTTTGCACTCACAGTGATTTCAATTGAATTTATGGATTTGGCATTTCCAAAAATCAGCTTAAAATGATGGATTAAAAACAAAAAAAGGGTCCAAACAACTTACAGACTCCAGTGATACTTCCAGATTATGTAATTTGCCCAATTTATCATTGGCCATTTGGTCAACATTTAGCTGTTCCACAGCGTTGACCTACATTTACTTAGCAAGCAGCTACAGAGGCCTAAGACATCATACCTGTCACAAGGAATTTGCTACTGTCCTTCTGACAATGGTTATTGTTGCTGCAAAGGTGTCATGAAAAAAAAAAAGTACTTGTACCTACCCCTCCAGTGCAAATTCAAGACATCTTCCTGCAAAAGCAACTTAATTTTTGCTCAAAAACACAAAGGTAAAGACACATGATCTTTTCTAATAAGTCTGCCATTGGGACTGCAACTCTCGACAAAGTATAGGGCTGTTGGAGCTAACGCTTCAAATAGGTGCTGTAACACTTGCAAAACAGTCTCATTGTCAAGACCTTCAGCCACAACAATATCCATTCTTCATTTTTCTGAAGTTTTCAGACTTGTTTATTATAATTTATCATTCTCCTAAAATGACTCTCCCTGATTAATAAAACAATCAAGTGTTCTTCAGAAAAAACAACACATACAGCTTAGAATGATAATACTCATATAGAAAGAAGGAAATGTAGGCTTGAAAAGTCAGCCTCATTTTGACTTCTCTTAAAATCCAAGCAATTGATTTTACATTTCACCTTTTCAGTTAATGTCCTTTTTGGTCTAGGTTATAATACAATCTTCAATAAAAAAAAGAGAGAAGAAATTTCACCATGTAGGACTACATTAACCTTGAAATGGTCCTATTCTCAGAAGGAAAAGGTATGCTCTATGCTCTACACACAAGCGTACCTTGAAAACTGAGACTCAGTGATCAGAGTTAAAGCTTAGTTTCTTAAGAGAGATAGTTTGGCAGTGGCATTTGGCACTTCTTTGGACTACTGTTGCCACCTCATTATGCTTCTGTACACCCTTGCCATAACACTTTTAATATACTTTCGTTCTTCAGCTCTTTGCTATTCAAACCCAACTCATTTTCTTCTACCACAAGTGTTTTGACAGAACAGAACATATTCAGTGCAGATACTTTTCACAGAAACCTTTAAAATACCTCTGCAGTGCGACAGGTTTGTTCAAGACATTTATGAGATGGTCAAATTTATATTGATTTCTTTGGAAAGAGGAAACACAAGGTCTTGTTTAATATGTAGAAGCAAAAGTTTCAGCAAAACAATCTAAGAATCTTTAACATGAGCAAACTCAATATTTCCCCCCACAAACTGTTGTATAACATGTATCTGTCAATCTTCAAATGGCATGGAAAGCCTCAGCCCAAACAATTAAGACGTGTAATGATTAGAGAGATTCTATTTTCAGCTGTTTATAGCAGAATCAAGTGTTCTTCAGATCATTTACATTGGTCCCTTTATTTCATCTAATATCAATTTAACACAGTCACTACAGGGTCTACATGCCAGCCATTCCTAAACAGAAAGATATCTGTCATTCTTCATCTTGCAATTTTACCTCCCTTCAATAAACAGCAATACCCTTTCTTAGCAAAATAGATTTTTGCTTAATTTTCAATTTGTTTGAATTGCTGCATCAATTTATTTTCTTTTTCCCAAAACATTCTTTCCATCATTGTGGTAGCCATGGAAAGTGGCAGCTTTAAAATGAAAAGGAAGCTTCTCTCCCCAAATCTCTCTATTTGCATTGCCATTGTCTACACTATCATGTTAAACAGTCCACATGATGACACAAGGAATTGTCCTAATTACCTTGACCTGCATTGTTTAAAAGGGGTAGGTGCTTTTGTAGTGCTCACTCCTCATTCATTATAGCAATGGTACAACTTGTCTTTAGAGGATGAAATGCAATCAATTTTTAAACATCTTTAATTTCTTTTCTTTTGGTTTGAATTATTTATTTTAGTTAATAAAACAAATCAGGTGGGAGAATGACAGGGCACTTTGGAAACAACTAATGACGTGTGGCAATAGCTAATATAAGATGTGGAAGAATAAAAAACCTAAAACTTCCCAAATTACTATTCTTCAAAGTCATGTGAATAATTAACTTCAGCAGGTATCATCTCCACAGCCTTGCTAAGTTCCACTGCTGGCTTCTAGTCACACTTAACTGATACCAAGAAAAAAAGCTTGTTTAGAGTCAGGGGAAACAGGAGGTGGGGTGAAGGTTCGAAATATAACTGGATGAAATTACAGAATCACAGAATTGTAGGGGTTGGAAGGGACCTTTGGAGATCATCTGGTCCAACCCCCCAGCCAAAGCAGGGTCACCGAGAGCAGATTGCACAGGAACACATCCAGGTGGGTTTTGAATGTCTCCAGAGCAGGAGACTCCACCACCTCTCTGGGCAGCCTGTTCCAGTGCTCTGCCACCCTCAAAGTAAAGAAGTTTTTCCTCATGTTCAGGTGGAACTCTCTGTGTTCCAGCTTGTGTCCATTGCTCCTTGTCCTGTCACCAGGCACCACTGAGAAGAGCCTGACCCTATCATCTTGACACCTTTAGATATTTATAAGCATTGATAAGATCCCCTCTCAGTCTTCTCTTCCCCAGGCTAAACAGACCCAGGTCTCTCAGCCTTTCCTCATAAGAGAGGTGCTCCAGTCCCTTGATCATCTTTGTAGCCCTCCGCTGGACTCCCTCCAGCAGTTCCCTGTCCTTCTTGAACCAGGGAGCCCAGAACTGGACACACTACTCCAGATGCATCCTCACCAGGGCAGAGTAGAGGGGGAGAACCACCTCCCTCGACCTGCTTGCCACACTCTTTTTAACGCACCCCAGGATGCCCTTGGCCTTCTTGGCCACGAGGGTGCATTGCTGGCTCATGGTCATCCTGTTGTCCACCAGGACTCAAAGGTCTCTCTGTACAGAGCTGCTCTCCAGCAGGTCAGCCCCTAATCTGTACCAGTGTATGGGGTTATTCCTGCCTAGGTGAGATTTAATGTGCAATGATAAGTTGCAAGGCAATTATCTTAAAGGAAATTGAATGAAAGTTTGCTTCAGGCTTCCCCTGCTATTTTTCCAGTGATTAAAAAGAAACATTTATGTTGTTTTACAAGATAGTGCACTGTGTGATGAATTTTCCACTCACATTACACCATTTGTTTCCTTTGGTCTGTTTGTTTTGGTCCCCAACGTGTTTTGTAGCCTTTTTTAAAAATTAAAAAAAACCCACAAAACAAACCCCACCAAAAAAACCACAAAACCCCAACCTCAAACCCCCAAACTTAGTGCTTTATTTGCTTTTCTTTCATTTTGCTACAGGATTGCTTTCAATCTTGTTCTTGAATAGAAAAGGCAGGAAATTAATCCATATTTCATTTCATGAGGCTTAGAAAGGTTACAAATATTTCACATTTGCAGTCATTTGCTGATCTTCAGTTACAGGTAAAGAAGCACTGAGTTAAACTGTGTCGGAAAAATCCTAAAAAGTTTCTTGTTCCTCAACTCTTCTGAACATATATGAACAAAAGGCCAAGGACATCATTTCATAAACTTCCCTTTTGAGCTATTTTCCCCTAAAGGCAGATTTGAAATCTGTGCAACTTAATTCACAGAAAATTCTTTCACAAATATGCCTTTCCAAGAGAAATCAAGTCTCTTGTGAGTTTGGCAGCTTTATCTGTTTCACTATTAAAAGCTACTTGTCTTCAAAAAGACCAGCCCAATGATGCTCACGTTAGTCCAGGGAATAATAAAACCCTGGTTTGAATTCAGATGACTTTTTATGTATTCTTCAAAGAATACAACAACAATATCTGTGAGAGCTAGTACATATAAACTTTACTCAAACACAAGATGCCTCCAGAAGAATACATTTGGTCAGCTTTAAGAAAACAGCTCAAATGGCATGGAAAACTAGAAGACACTTCAGTGTTTCAGAGAGTTCTTTTGCTATGTTTTAACAAGCTACAAAGGCTTTTAATTTCCATCTGAAATGCAAAATGCACAGAGTTAGTTAGAGCGTGTTTCAATTGAGATAGAAGGTTTTTTTTTCTTTTTTAAAATCTGACTAAAGATGATGAAAAAGAGCTGGTGAGACCCTGCATCTTGTCTCAAAACAACACTACGACGACTCACTTTTTTCTTAGCTGTTCTAGCTGCATGTGCCATTAATCAAGTGACCCATATTTCATCCTTGAAAGAGCAGTTACTTAGGAAAAACTCTCATTAAAAAAAATCAAAATGCCTGTGAAGAATCAGTGACTGTAAAACTGTTTACAGAAAAGCACTAAACGTCTTTATGAAGCTTATTACAATACCTGTACAGCATAATGTATTACAGAACTTCAAAAGGTATGGTTTTGAAGAAGCTCTAAAGAAATTATCATGCTATGTGATTCATATAATATATACATATTCATTTTATTAAAATGTCTCTGTATATATATACACACACACACGTGTATATTCACACAGAGATGTACATGCTCAGACACAGAGTCTACATCTACCTGTCCATCCATGCTTGCTTGGGGATAATTAAGGATAACGAGCATTTACCTCAACATTTGTAATGACCATTTCTCTAACAACATAAGCAATCGTACAATCTTCAGAGTGGCATCTGACACGAAAGCTGCCATATTCCATTACATCTGGTGGATCAGGCCAATACTGATGACATTTGGTCTGTAAAGAAAATTAAGCACACATCAAGAGTGTATACAAGCACTTCTGTTTCCAACCTCCCCTCCTATACTAGCGTTCAGGGAGTTCAAGGAGTGGTATAAAATATATTTTGGTTTGTTGGTGAGCTGTTTACATCCAAACTGGAAAATACCATGACAAAATAGGCTAATTATCTATAAATTTTTATTTTAGTCATTTATAATAAAAATTCAGGTAAATTGGATGCAAGATGCTTTCTGTCTGGTACTTATCTGCTATTCCTAAAATGATTTCTCAAAGCATAATGCAGGAGGAGAAACAGATGGATTTATTCCACCTTAAGAAAAGTGTAGGAGGTGAATTTATAACTAACTCCAGCCACTTAATAGCAGGTTATAGCAAAGACAGCCACACTTTTCTTGAAAGTGAACAATGAAAGGATAAGATGTGACTGAAAAAAAGATACAAAAGGGAAATTCTTATTAGATGTTGGCAAAAAATTTCTGTGATGGTGGTCAACGAAAGAAACAAGATGCCCTATGAGGCTGTGGAATCGCCATCCATGGAAATAATCAAAACTTAACTGACATGACATTGTGCAATCTGCATGAAGTTCAAAGATGCCCCTGCTTTGACCAGAGAGGAGTGGACCAGATATCTCCACAAGTCCCTTCAACCCTGAGTTATTCTTAGATCTTGAAGCAAGGTCATGCTGGAGTGCAAAAAGTAGTGTGAACTTTAGTTCATGTGAGTGTCATTTGTCAAAGAGACATATATTTCTTTTCTATGCCAGATGCAAGACTGAGGACAGAAATCTTCTCTTAAATGACTAATTGTATCTAAATGCTAAAGTTATAAACAAAAGCCCAGAAACATACTTATTGATGCAGGAAAGTATAATTTGCCCTCTGCCTCACACAGCTTTCATGCAAGGCCATAATGGCTTAACCTTCAAGTCTACCAACATGTGACAAGCAAAGTCATACATGTATGTGAATGCACCTGATGTAGTGTACATGCGATTTGGGGTACCCGAAAATACAAGTGAGAGCTGAAGTGCAATACAATATTAAAATTAAACTTATGAAATATCCCATCTTTTCTAAAAGAAAATAGATCAATTCCGCATACTACCATAAAGAACTATTTTCGCTCTTGTCTTCCATTGATGATAGTATGAGCCCGATCTTCAGATCCCTACCACTCTATTGCTGAAATTATAAAGTCCTCCTTTTTCTGGTTCATCTTCTAAAGGCAGATAAGATAGGTACATCTAGACAGCATACATGTAACTTTTGTGGAAGTAATCCTAATGCCAATATCTAGTCCTCAATTTAAAAGGTAAGCTTAGAGCAGTGCTAATGACAGAAAGTTTGCTACCTCATTTCCCTCCTAACCAAAGGCTGAAACATTGTGGAATAGACTGAAATTGGAAAAGCATTCCAGTGAGATACTGAAGAGAGATCAAGTTTGCCCATCAACATAAAGGCTTAAATGTTTCATTGCAGTAATTAAATATTCTTATCTTCCACTTCTGCAACTCTAATCTTGTAAATAATTGCCATCATGTGACAAATATAAACCAAGTAGTTTCCAAGTACCAGTCCACTGGACATATGAGAAAGGCATATTAAAGAAAGTCCAACTGAGCTTTAAGAAAATCCAAGGGATCCATAAAAAACAATCTTGACACAACTCCCCAGACACTGCACCGAAAACTTTACTTAATTATGTGTGACCACAACAGCTGAGCTACAATTGTCCTCTTCACTGCCTATACATTTTAATAATAATAGTTACTAACTCCAAAAGAAACCAAATTGATATTCCCATCATGTTTATATTTCAGCTTTAGTTAATTTGGACTCTCTATCAACTTATCAATGTTGCCTGTGCCACCTACAACATTTTTTTGTCTGTAACTTCTTTTTAAACTAATACAGAATGGCAAGAGCTGGAAATTTTGAAATGTCAAAATTTCTTAATTCTATCTTTCTTAGGGCTCAATTTTTAATGGCTTGAAATCTAAATCTTAACCATCATGCCTGAAACTTTTACTGTAGTATCTTATCTGTAATACTTTCCCCTTTAAATTTAAGCCAAAATAACGTATTGAACTGTTCTAAAAAAGGAACATTACTGGGGAAAAAAAAGTTTTTTATCATACAATACAAATCTTAACACCATTGAAAAGAGATATTCTAGAATGTAAAATCTCCAGGGTTTTGGGAAAAGGTTTGACATATGGCAATGGGGATACTCTGCAAGAACATACATCTTTTTCTATCCCTGAAAATTCACCCACAAACTGGGCAAACATAAATCATCTCTGAAAGTAAACAAAACTTAGAAAAAGTGTCTGGTGTATTAAGGTACCTGCAGAATGGTCAGAAGGTAGTAACAAATCCACTTGAAGGTTCCAACTCACTGGGCAAAGTACAGACTAGTACTAACCTGCGTTTCTCAATAGAAGGAAGAAAAAGCAGGAAGCTACGAAGGGAGCATTTTATGACAGATGATGTTCAATATTATCTGCCTCCATGAACAGCTACGTAATCTGACCATGGTTAAAATCTGTTGCTTTTCAGCTTTCACACTTCTTTCATACAATGAGGAATTATATCGTTGCTTAACTGTCCTTACTTATGCCTCAATCATTATGCTGTTTAGGACCTCAAATCCTCACTCTCTTGCTTTCAAAACACGTTGGTTTTTGACTGGGATGTCAGATAAATATGACAGTGTAGGATAGATCATACAGGAAATAAAGAGAAAGGCTACACTGAAGGCATACAAGAGTCATTATCACCACTACCTCTTAAAAGAGAGTGTTCAGTTTTCAGTTTCTAAACCTTCAAAAACAATCCCTGTATGTACATTAAAAATCTATAAACTTAATCTTTAAAACTACAAAGGATAACTTGAATCAAAGAACAACAGAATACACCATATACTGCTTTAATTTTCAGTGTATTATTATGAAATTAATGGAGTGCTAGAATTTATTTTAACAGACTTAAAAGAATTATCGAAGCAATTCTAGGAAAGAACCTATGACATATATAAAAGTAAGTAGGTTAAATTCTGACCACCAGCATACTAAAACTAGAAAATACTGCAATGGCAGACTCTTGTTTGAAGCCAGATTGCAAGTTTTGCTCAACCTGCTCAATGTTTCCAGATGTCTGCTTAATTGTCAGGAGAGCAAGTGCCACATGGAGCCCAGCTCTCGGGGGGGAAAAAAAATGACAGCACACAGTACCTGGCTGATCAGCAAAACAGAATCAATTTCTGAGTGATTTCTGTTTATCAGACAGCTGGTTTGTTTCAAAGAAGCATAACAAAAAGAAAGTTGCAGAGTATCTGTTCCTCTAAGTAACTCAGAAAGCCTGGCATTCAGAGAAATGATTCAACAGAATAAGCTGGCCTATTTTAGGGTTATTTAATCAAAACAACAGGAGAAAAAAGTTTAAAGGCACAGTACGTTTCTTCAGCATACAAAGAACCTGAACGCTTACCCGTCCTCGTTCAGTGAGAGTTGTTAACATGATGATCAGTGACAACTTGTGATCCCAGACTACTTGCCAGAAGTGTGCACATGTGTGTGGAAGAGGACCCTGAGTAGCAATGTACCTGTTCACAATGCCCACAGAAGGAATTTCCATCTATAAAGAGAAAGAAAAATACCATATGAAGTTTGCTCTCACTACTGAAGTACTATCTTTCTTTAATTCAGCATTTCATTCAGAGTTGAGGGAATATTAAGGCAGCAAGCTGAGTAATAAGACAATCAAGATCACAATTTGTCATGTGAAAAATCTTTAAATGTTTAAATTAAATCACATGTGTACTATAGATACTATAGTCCTTCATGCTGAACTAGGAAGAGATGATTAATAGTGAAAATGTACTTGAAAACTTGAAACTGCAAAGCTTTCCAAATTTTCTTCAATATTTAGTAAGAAATAATGGCAAGGTATACCAAAAATACACTAGCAAAAGCTGATTATTGCCTGATACTAGACACAGTAAGTTAATAGTTAATTCTGTGATTTAGGCGTTTAGCTTAAATATCTGACACGAACATACATATACTTTCCCCTCTTCTCCCTGTCTCCCAGCCTACACAGATGATTAGGTCAATCAGGGCCCTGCTTTATTTTCTGGACCCTACATAGCATAGTTGGTAGGCCATAAGTGGTTCTAGAGGAAAAAAGGCTTAGTTTTAAGCTGCAGGAGACATCCTCAGCATTTGCAGTATATCAAAAGGTAAAAGAATTTTTACTGGTTAAAGACCCTGCACATATCACAGTGTATACCACATACTTGCATCTACTGTGTATCAAGATGGCCATTTGTTTCACAAGAGACACTTCATCTTTTACATTATGAATCTTCACATCTTTTACGCTTACAAATCCCAAAAATATAAAACGAAACCCCCTTATTTCTTAAAAAGGGTAAATTTAGTCTGCTATTGTAATACAGAAAGTGACCAAACGCAGGTTTTTGTATGACTTACATTCACATAATTTGCATTAATGTAATCTTCATCTCCTTGCAATATTATCCTTGTGGCATCATCTGCACATACAAAAAAATAATGAAGAGGGAATCAAATTAGCAATTACAGGGCATACTTCCCTTCTAGTAAGTCAAAAAACTGAGGAATTGCAGACACGAACAGCAGATACAAACCAAAATAGATAACCATTTAGAAAATAAAATGAACAATTATATGACTTTGGTTATATAATGAAATCTTTAATGAAGAAGTCCAATACAACAGGTTTAGAAGCTATCATTTAGAGGATAAAGCAAAATCGGCAGAAAGTCTGTACTTAATACTCACATGGTAGAACATCTTTGTATCTGTTCTTGTCCATATTCTGAGGTACCTTTGCACATGTAACAGCCAATCCTGGTTTCTTCCTATAAAGTTGCTGCAAGACAGAATTAAAAATGGTAGGATTTTGAGGGATGCAATTATGCTATACACACACTAAGTAGATTCACATGAAAACACACAGACTGAAAAAAAAAAACCCTAAGTTACTTTCTTTAAGCTTTCTGCTAGCCATCTGCAAAATTCACTTGAGAGATTCTTGGATTTTTTAACATGACAAGAATTTCTGTTACTAGTAGCCCATCATCATCTCTAGAAGAATTTCTAGGAAAAAAGACAGCAAGTGTAAGAGTCATTGATACAAACTGTTTCCCTGCAAGGTTGTCTTTTTCTTATAAAACTGTGTGCCAGAAGGAAATCAGAGGTTGAAGGTGGACGAAGTGAACAATAAAAGCCATCAGAAGAAAAAAAAAGCTGCAGACTGATATTTTCTGGAATTAACTGTAATACAAAAAATTCAAACAAACTTCTGTTCTCTGGACTAAAGCCATCATATTCAACCCTGCAAGTACCTGAAAAAACAAAGCTTCAATGCATCACAATCTCTTAACATGTGACTCTTCTTCTTTTGGGCGAACCCCTATCTTGCAAACTTTATCTTGAGTAAATGTAGGCATCCAAGTGTAAAACCAAAACCAAATTTTAAGGTCAAAATGCATTACATGCATTGTACAAAACAATACAAGGTACAGAGGGGCAAAAAACATAACAACAACATCAAGAAATGCAATTATACAACTACAGTTTTTCTGTATTAAATATACATGAAAGCAACTTACAACTGGGTTATTAACATGGCTATGCCAAAGTTATATATACTTCATTGAACATTTACCAGAGAGCTCATTATATCTTCCATGTTTAATGAACATTTAGAATATGGTTCCATACATAAAATGGAACGAAAAAAATAGCAGGCTAAAATCCTCTATGTCGGTTGAGAGAAAAGGAACAACACACAAAAGGTTTATTCTACGGTAGGATTTACTGAACCCTAAGACTCGGTGTCACAGCTCACCATGTTTTTCGACTTGAACAACATAAACAAGCCATGTGAAAAGAGAACTTGACAACATATGTAACAACCAAACAGGTTCTATCAGTTATAACTCAAGTTCCATTTTTACTAGAGCCAAGTTGTGATTTCTACTTTTTTTTGGGAGACAGGAAAGAATAATTCAATGTTAAGTAACAATTCTGGAGCTTCATTATTGTTGCCTGGCAAAAAGTCATTTGCCATTGACAGACTTCTTAAAATTCTGCTGAAGTGGAGGAAGATATTTTGGAAAAACTTGATTATTCATAGTTTACTGGCTAATTATTTACTGTTTTACTAATGTGAATGGAGGGTTTGAGAGCCATCAAAGCCGATGAGGTGACACTGCAATTTTCTCTGCTTCTGAAGATCACTAAACAATGAACTCAAAGCTGTCCCCTAGTTTATTAGATTTCAAAAACGTTTTGCGCTTTTTTGGTGACATCAGTACTATCCTTCTATAAATGCTGTCAGGAAGAAGGTCATAAAAGATCAAATATCCTATAAAGATTATTACAGGTTGTGCACAAATTTAGTCAGCAACTTTGATGATTAACAAAGCATTGAAAGGTTAGTTCATAGCTTTTGAGTTACTGTTTCAATAGCCAACAGACTCATTACTATTGCTGCATCGCAACCAGTGCTGTGGATTTTGGAAAGCAGCTATGAACCTTAGTCTACAATTCATTAAAAAAAGGGGAATCTTAACTCTCAGAAATCTTGGAAACAAAGCAAACCTCATAAAAAGTAGTGGTTATGCAACAAGCAATACCACAACTCTTCAGCCACCACCATTAAATCTTAGGGCATTTGAAAAACCAGTGAAGGAAAAATATCAAGATGGGGAAAAATCATATGGCTGTTCTACAGTTTTTGGCACCAGAACGGGTTAGTCCAGAAGTCAACAATGTGAAATTTGCAAGTCATAATAACCAGGGTTTCTCCAAAGTTACTACAAATGTTTAGATCCGTAAGAGCAAAACAAGCACAATCATGCGTACACTGTACTACTCCCTTGCCACTTGAGAAGCAGATAAATTATTTTTTGGAACTTCTTACACTAACACTGAAGGAACTAATTTAATAAACTATAAAAACATTTTATTAGTCAGTTTTCTATAACATTTCTTGCTAACACATTGAAGAACATGACAAACATTTATTCATTAATCTATACAGCAATCTTCTAAGTTTCATCCTGTATACAGGGTAATCTCACCTATGAGGTAATCTGTCCAGGAGGTAACCATCAGTGCTTTAGATCACTAGGGAGAAACACCACAGAACTGGACATTACAAATGTCCTGGAAATGGAACTAAACACTCCAACACTTTCATATCAACCTCTAAGAGCAGATGTTGATGAATGGTCAAGTTTCTCCTGCTATTCCATAAAAGAAGGCCACAAGAGAACCTGAAACCCTAATGTAAGGTATAAGAGATGTTTTAGAAGTGCCACTGAGTGACACGTAAAAAGAAAAAAAGTACAAGACTGACCTCTGTCAAACCCTCACTATTCTACACAACAAAATAATTAAGAAAAAAAAATATTAATTTAGTGAGCTTTGGGTACTTGAGCTAAAAACATGTTCATTAAAACACGTTTTTCTCACCAGATGATGTTTTATGCAAGACTGGTAACTAATTCTTCCCTGTAATAAGTACTGAAGGGTAAAACTGCTGGGCAAGTCATATTCTTGCTCTCTTGAGATAAGACTGAATGGAAGCAATGAGATTTCCAATTGATTAAGCTCTTACATTACTTGCTAGTCACAGCTATTGGTCTATATTAATGGCATTTGAGAGCTGAGTATTACCTACCTCAAACTGAATAAGGACAGACCCACTTTCCAGCCCTTTCCTTAGCTGCTCCATAGACTCCTCCAGTGTATCGCCACCATAATCAGAACAGATAGGAAGAAGAGATTCTGGGAGATTGTGGGAATCAGCTTCGTCTTCTGATTTAGGCTCCACAAACTGTTTAACTACTGAAAGATGTATTGAAAATTAGAATTGGTTACATACAGCATTGATGTGTTTTCAACACACATTAAAATTTACCAGCTTGCAAGAACAACAAAGCCTGCAAAGACAGGGCCTCAGGAAAGCAATCAGCAACACATTTAACTGCATTTCTTTATATACTATATTACCGTGGAAACTACTAAGACTAAAATGTCCTTACAACCTTTCAGAAAACAGAACTCCTCCAGGTGCCTATCTATGAAAGCAAAGATCTTGACTTCCAAGCACAAAGTGTTTTCCTGCAACTTAGTCCTACAGAATGGACATCCACCATGGTAAAATACAAATGAGTATTGCCTAAAATAAGTTTAGACCACAATTAATGGAATATCTCTGTAAGAAGCTTACGTAAGTTTGGACCCTCAAGAGCAAAATGAACACAAACATACTCACATTGTACCATTGCCATTCACCTTGCCATTAGAGGAGCAACTGAATTACCTTTTGCAATTTCTTACGCTAACATTGAAGGCACTAACTTAAGCTACAAAAAAAAATTATTAGTCAGTTTTCTATGACATTCCTTGCTAACATGTTGATGAACATGACAAACATTAATGAATTAATCTACAGAGCAGTTCTGTCTCTATGAATGCTATTATATCACCAAACGTGTTCACCTGTGGTTATTCTCTGCAACCATCAGAATGGCTCATACCTGCCAAAATAACTTCAGAAAATGGGGAGCTGTTCATACTCATGCCTATATAAATGACTGGCATGGGGCCACAGGTTATCTTTAGCTAAGAGCAGACTTCTCTTATCTGCAAGTAGGAAGGGGACTAGAAAAGTTAAGGGAAAACTAAATGCTGCATAGAGACAGCAGAAAGGCCTATAATAATAGGTGCAGGACTGTTTAGGGAAAACAAGACCAAGAGCACATCTGTATTCCTAGAAACACAAAAAATTTTAAATAAAGTAAATGCTACAGAAGTACATATTTAGGCAGTTTTATTCCCTCCTGTTTCCCAGTGATGCATAATCCCTTGAGATTTTTCAGCTTTAATGTAATCAGAAACTCTGTGCAAAGCCCTTCCATAATCGTGTGTGTTAAGATCTTACCAGAGCTCTTAAGGAAAGTAAATCATAAACTAGAAGCTCTTGGGATCTGCATGTATTTAAATATGGAGCAAGCAAAACCAAACTGGATGGGTTCCCCAAATTTTAAATATACAGGCTTAAGACCCTGCATATTTCAGAGATTGTCTCCTGTTTGCTGGCAGCAGTTGAGCAAGTAGTCAGCACAGGTTAAGCTCAGTATTGTCACAAAATGTCTACTGTAAGAATGAAAAGAAAAGAAAAAAGCCAACAAACCGAAACCCAAAAGCAGCTTATTTGACTTCTTTAATTGTATAATTGTGCTGAGGAACTGCCCATGGGTATTTGCAAACCCTCAACTGGGGATTTGTGAAATTATGCCATATCTAGAAAAAAACCCCAAACAAACAAAAAAACACTTTTTCAAGGGACTATTTGTTCTCACAGATTTTTAGACTTAAAAAATAAGAAGAAATTCTAACTTGATATATTCTTTGTTGCAGTGGTAAGAACTTACATAGTTAAAACTATTTGTACTACTAGTTCAAATGCAGGGAGATCTACTTTTTAGCACAAACCTATTCCCAGTGCACTGAGAACACATTTATGTAAACAGAAGAGGGTATACCACCAAGCATAAGAGCAACAGTCTCAAAAACATTAAAAGTGAATAAAATTAGCCCAGTTACCTTTCCGCCTGACCAAAAGTGCAAGCTCTCTCGTGTGAGATTCTCTGCTGGCTTTTATGAACATGACCACCTGGTCATGCGTGTGCTCCGAGATATCTCGGCCATTAATTAATACTATCTGATCACCTTCATTCAGTTTTGGAATGCATTTATCAGCCTGTTTCAAGACCAAAGAAACACATTAATGTCATTGCATCCAGTCATGTAAGCAGGAACACATCAGGATATTAAGTTCATCACGTAAGCAAAGCCTTCAGAGTTCTCCTGAAAAGGTTTCATCTTCTGTATCAGAAGTTCTATCAGACGATTCAGATCTAAAGCTGTCTTTCTTGCTTCAAAGCCCCTCAATGAAGATGAGAAACAGTTCAAACAGCATATTGATAGCCATAAAAAGAATTCATATTTATCAAACAGCCATCATCAGATTGGTCTTAAAAATCAGATTTCAGACTCCAAGCCTCAACAAACACTGGTTATAGCCATTTACAAATGAATTTCTGGAAAAAGTGTTTTGGGGACATGAGATAACGCCCTTCAGTTTTTATGCAGTGAATACTGAGAAGTCCAAACATGATTTTGATGAATATAATTTAAATAATATGACATTCCCCAGGCATGCACTTTTTAAGATTTAAAGAAATCTATACACATTTCATATTTTTGTTATTTATCACATTCTTGTTTGGTGGATATGAAACGATATCTACAAATAGAGAACATTCTTTCTCACTTCATTCACTGAAAGTTTTAATAAGAAGGTGTGGGTAAGTATTCAACCTATGATGCTCGAGTACCCTGTATTTGTGACAAATTCTTTTGTTACCTGTGCTGCAGCTAACACTAAACCAAAGTTTTCCTCATCACACATGAAAATTTGCATTATGTCTTGTCTTGGACACAACAATTCAGATTGTTTGGCTTTTTTCTGTCACATCTCTTGCTCTAAGTCCAGTGCAACTCAAACTACGACCAGTATAAGAAGATGACGCTACAAAGATGATTAAGGGAGGAGAGCTGAGAGTGTTTAGCCTAGAAGAAGATGATGCTACAAAGATGATTAAGGAGAGAGCTGAGAGTGTTTAGCCTAGAGAGGAGAAGGGTCAGGGTGGGATCTTGTCAATGTATACCAATACTTGAAGGGAAGATGGAGCCAGGTTCTCTTCAGTGGCAAACAATGACAGGACAAAGAGGCAATGGGTACAAACTAAAACACAGGAGGCTCCATCTGAACATCAGCAAGCGCTTTTTTTACTGTGAGGGTGACTGAGCTCTGGAGCAGGCTGCCCAGAGACATAGTGGAGTCTCCCACCTTGGAGTATTCAAAAGCCATCTGGACATGGTCCTGGGCAACTTGCTCTAGGTGACCCTTGAGGAGAGGGGGTTGGACAAGATTACCCTCCAGGTCCCTTCCAACCATCTGTGATTCTGTAATATGAATGTGCAGGATTCTACAACCTTTGAGTGTCAAGTAGCATAACAATTTTGTTTTCCTTGCTGTCCTAATATTTTATTTTGTCTAGGAAATAAACAGCTACACAAGAGTGATATAATTACCTATACACTCTATTTCATTTGTTATATAAATGAGACAGACCCTTACTGTTATTCTCTATTCGTAGTTGTTCCCTGCATTTCCTTAGTGCCTGTACAGGTTCCTCAAACTTTATTCATCCAATATTATTAGCCCTAACAAAAAGGCATCACCAACCCCCAAAATGTGAACAAGATGTTCTAATTGGACTTGATCCTGGTTATGCCTTGCACTGGTGGCTCCTAAAGCAAGTTTATCAGTGATGTACTATATTACCAAGTAAAAAGTAGGAGACGGAAAGGAGAATGAAAGAGCCAACAAGAAAAAAAAAGCAGAATAAAAAAAGAGAGAGGCAAGGATATGAAAAAGAAAATAAATTGGGGTCCACTTGTGTCAGAGAATAACGTAAAAGGAAAGAAAACTTAAGACATGTATTAGTGCCACGAAACAGATAAAGGAAAAGGGAATAAGAGAGATGTATGCAAGAGGAAAAAATCCCAAGCAGAAAGCCTGCTTAAAAGTTTTAAAACGGAATAGTTTCCCCCAACTTTTTCCAAAGAAATAATGAAGGAAAATAATGAAGAACAGGGAAGATTGACAATGATTAATAAAAAAAGACAAATGTAAACAGAGAAAGAACGTTAATTAGGAACAGCCATGGTGCTCTTTAACACTGATTTAAGTAGGTATTCACAGCTCCCCACAAAACTCCCTTGCCATATATTCTACAATTTACAAAGGCAAGAGTGAAGAATGCAACTATGAATGATTGATTGATTTAATCACTCTGAAATATTATTGAGATAAAAACTATTCTCTCTGAAATATAATTATTTTAAAAGCTAAGTGACATAAAGACCATATCAGGTCAGTCTAGCAGAGTCAAAAAGTCAACAAGAACATGGAGGGAATAGTTTCTGATCTCCTATATTTGCCTATAATTTAGATTTCTTGGCTGGTTGCTGGCTATTATTCTTTATTACAGAAGGAGATTAATATCTTTGCTCAAAGAAACTTTATTAATCATGTGACATGTTAATGCCTCCACTCTCTTACTTGAATCATCTGACTATAAAAAATATATCTTGAAGGAGAATTAATTCCTTCTATGTAAGCATAATTTGTAGATTTTTCAGATACTGAGCTTTTCCAGACAATTAATTATGTCAAAGGCTTCCCGTCCCATTGACACATCCAATGTTTCATTTTATGCTAATCACCTTGTTATTGCTCCAAGAAGCATGCATACAGTTTTTCAATGAGAAGTTCTATTAAATAAAACTATAATGACTTCTTTAGCACCTTAGGACATTAATACCGTTTGTGAAAAAAATCAGTATAGGATTTTAGTTTAAAAAGAAAACCAAACAGATGCAATAAACAGTTGTCCTTTAGATATCATGCTCTCCCACAACAATTTTGGCTGCTCTGTCCTACAATCTTCCTGGCATACTAGATTATTCCTGTACTAGAGGGGGATTTTTAAAAGAACTTTAGGATGTGAAAGGGAAAATACTGCCTTATTTTGGCGAGTGGATTTGCTTCCCCTCCTCCACAAAAAATATGGTACTTTTTGTAGGAAAGTGGGAAAAAGTGACCTACAAACCTGAGAAATAATCTTAGCAAATAATATTACCAAACAGCATCCCTGAGGACAATTTACAAGGTAATAAGTGAATCTAGAGCAAGTTAAAATACTAGGCAAATACAATGAAGGAAAGGCATCATTGAGCTAAAATAATGTAAAAATGCATTCCATTGACTGCTTAATTTGAGTTTTCAAATATCAGCTTCATTTCATTAAACAGTCAAGAACAGGTGAAATTTAGTTTATGGGAAACAATGTAATCAATGTTAATACTGCTATGCTCTAAAAATAAGTCTATTTTTTTCCTCTTGCTGTAACATGATGTGATTTCTATAACGCTACTGTTGAGTATACCGTATTGGATAACTTTTTCCAATTTATTCCCTGACCCTTGATAACTTGCTCGCTTGGTGGCAAGCTTGGTCTCCTACTAAGGCTGGAGAGCTAATTGGCCACTTGCATCTATGCCTATGCCACTAACTGGAGACACTTAAATGAAGTCTGTAAGTTAGAAGACCGGTCCTTTTCCAATCCAAGAGAAAAAAAATCAAACCAGATCAATATTGATAATTTCCTACTACTCTTTTATTTCAATAATTATTGTAGTTCATAGAGGAGTGCTGTGCACTGCATAAGTCAAGCCACAAATCAACTTCTCAAACAATCTTGTTTATCTTGATTTACATCATGACACATAGGTATCAGTCCTGTGACTGCTATCAAATTTCAAAAGAGTCTACAAGACACAGAGTGCATCAGATTTTTAGGATTAAGCCAGCAACATTTCCTATCAAGTTTGCAGTGAAATTATTTTATGAGAGTTGGGAAATACACTTTGGAAGAAGGTGAGTGAAAAAAGATTTGAGATAGAACAGCATATGTCCTCATAAATTTATGCACTAATTATTTATTTAAAAAGTTACCAAGATGTTATATTACTATTATTTCACAATTCAGCAGAAGAATTCAATGGCTGTACTGATTCTCATGAGTGTTCTACCTAGTCCATAAATATTTCCACAAGCAAAAAATCCATGGCAAAATAAGAATCGAGCAAACATATTCTGCACCCTTTGTCCCCTAAAAGTATTTTCCCATCCTATAAATATTTTTAGCCCTAAGGATTTCCTCCGCCTATTGTGGTTTGTCTATTCAGTAACTGCTTGCAGGTTTTTCTCTCAACTATTTGTCCTCTCCTGATCACCTGCAAAATTATTTTAACCACAGCAGCCTCTGCCAAGGAGTTTCACAGGTCTATCTTATGCATGAAGAACTACTTCACTAAGCATGAAGATTCTTCACTAACTTAGTTTGATAGCCTGTAGTTCTTCTACTGGAATCCCCTGTGCACAGTGCTCCTAATCTTGCAGATCTCTACTACTTCTCCCTTACACTAGTTCTTTTTTTCTAGGCTGCAGGGGTCCAGACTATTCAATTCTTTAATGAGCACTGTTCCATATCTTCAGTCATTGCTCTTGCCCCTCATCAAACATTTTCCAGTTCAAGATGCACTTATTGAGATGACAGGGGGAAACAAACATGCCTTCCACTGGTATCTTGTTTGGCTAATGCTTCCACATCTTTTCATCTGTGGTTTAAGAGACTGCTGGTCAAATCAATTTCTAAAGAGAATAGTTCAGCTGCTATCTCATACTGGTTATGGGTTTCCCAGTTCCTATATATATGGACCTGTGGGAGTGGTGGAGGGAATAATAAAGGGAGGGATTAAAGGTCTTAAGAATTTACTTACAGGTGATCCTGGAGTTATTCTTGATACGACTAATGGCATTTTTTGATCCACGCCACCCTAGAGGAATGTCAAGTAATAACGATCGGAAGTATATCATTATAATAAGGATAAGCAGTATTTAAAACAAGTAATCACTTATTTTTGGTTTTATATGAACTTTATGCTCTGCCATTACAGGCAGGGGTAGTAAGACTGAATTTTCATCAGTAAATGGGGGGGGAGGGTGTGGTGGTTTTAATCGACTGATTTCCAGTAAACTAGACTCAGAGTCTTTGCTTGGCCATATATTTTAATAGTCAATAAACAGATCAAACACAGCATTTATTATAACCCTACCCTTCAAGCAAGCCTAATTCAACACTTGAACCCACAAGGTGGACAGTGTCCTTAGATGTTGTGATGAACCTGCAAGGGATCGGGTAGGATCAAAGCTCCAGACAACTGTACCCCTTATTCTCTTTACATGATGTTCTATCACTGCCCCACCAATAAATGCCCAAGATTAAACTCTGCCCCAGTTTTGATACTATGGCTACTTTACACTACTCTGTCTGCTTAAATGGAATTTCAGTGAGGGAATGTAAAAAATTTACCATAGTCAATTATCAACAGTAATTTCCATTTTCTTCATAAATTAATTTTCACCTTTCCAATATTATTTTTAATTGATATATTCATTTGGATAGTACAAACTATTTAACTTGTTTTATAATCCAGAGGTCCAATGTATAAAAGTTGATGCCTTCAATTAAACTTCCAAGTTCATATTTAAGCAGCCAAACAGGCAATCTGCTTTGGAAGTGTGGCACGTCCATAGCATATGCAACTAAAAGCCACAAAACTAACAGAGGCTTATTTCTGTAAATGTTGTTTTAGCATTTAAGGATTAGGCTGCCACTTCTAAAAACTCTCGGTCCATAGGAAATGCCTGTAGAATATACAGCTTTCTCCAAAACTTTGCATTAAAAATGAAAAACAATCATAAAATCAAAGCATAGCATCTCTACAAAGCATTTAAAAATAACTAAGAGATTGCTGTTTTACCTTTAGATTAAATCCAAACTTCCCGTCTTCATCTGGTATGATACGCACCAAAAGTAAATCTCCCTCAATTAGGTCATTCTGTAATACATAGAAAAAATCAAACCAAAACTTTTCCAATTTTTTAAAGAAAATAGCAGCAAATTAGAAAATAGCGCATCCAAATTTAGATGTGCTGACCAAGAATACTCTATGTAAATCCGTATTTAAAATAGGAAGAAGCTAATGTTACAGAATATACTCATGATTGTAACCTTTTAGATTGTGAAAATAGCAACACACATAACAGCAAATATGTTCTCTGCTTGCTCTGTCCTAACACTGTTACTCTCATCTTAGCTTTCTCAATTGATAGCTCCTATTAAAATTTTCAATGTCTTGTCTTTACTAAAGGAGACTTAGAAGGAAAAAAACGTTAAGCGCAACACATTTGAACCAATTCTGCTCTAAGGACTATGAAGTTACTACTTCTTCCCAGTTTTTCTCCAGTAAATGGGTGCATTGGTATCTTTGCAAGCGATCCACCAGTCAGAAGGATTAAAAGTTGACAGCAGCTACTGGACAGGCAGGTTAGGAGGCTGTTCAGCACCACTCTGGAACAGGCTGGAGAAAGGGGAGGAACGATCCACTACCATAATGCCAGCTGGGAGGAGCTACTCTAGCCAGCACAGAATTCAAAGGATGATGTTTAGTCATCCTAAAGAGGAGATGCCTGGGACAAAGCAGAGTTGTGCCTGCTATCAAGACATACAGTAGCTTGAGTTATCTGATCTTTCCTTGGAGGAATAAGATTTAATCACTTAAGTATTCCCATTCCACTAGAAACTTCCCCTGGTGATGCTTGTGGAAACCTGGACGCTATGGAAATCAACGTAGTTGACAGGATTGCCTATCATACTGTACACAATCTCGGATAAGCCTGAATAGTAAAGCAAGATTTATTGTTATTACTGCATAAAATATGCTCATCGTGGAACATAACCACACTTTTTGTTGGTTGTTAATTTACAGTTCAAAGCTACATTTAGTACCAGTTTTGACTTTAAAAGAAGGCAATTGGACATACCTTATCACAGTAGTACTGACAGGAATCTTCTGTCG
Organism: Stercorarius parasiticus; assembly: GCA_013396915.1. Taxonomy (NCBI): domain Eukaryota; kingdom Metazoa; phylum Chordata; class Aves; order Charadriiformes; family Stercorariidae; genus Stercorarius; species Stercorarius parasiticus. Next base: position 181,811 of record VWZL01004326.1, on the reverse strand, counting down.
AGTTACTTTTTGTAATATTGTCATATGTTTCTAAGAACTGTTTATCAACCCCGTCCAATGGGTAAGAGCCAGAAATGTTACCAACTCCATTGGGAGACTGAGCCAAGGCTTTAGGTGAGGTACGGGTCAGAGAACTCCGTGTCGGACTGTTTCCCAATACATTCCTTCATTTAAAAAACAAAAATAAATATTACAAAGGTATTGTTATCCAGATTTTTAAATTAAATAGCAAAACATACAAGTGTACGGCCCAGTTAAGAGCAAGCCAACTTTGTACTTTAGATTTAAAACCACTTCTTGAGGTGCAGGTTAACAGGATTGGGAGTATGATCTAAACCTATAATTTGATCAGCGAACATCCAGAAGAATGGACAAAACTAGAGTAGCAAAATCAAAATATTTGGATGTCATCCATGAAGTGCACTGTTGCTGTGGTACAGGAAATCACAGTAACAGGAAGAGAGCTGAACCCCAGGGAAAAGGCACTTCAGTTGCCAATCCTCCCCATGAAAACCTTCTGCCATGATTCCACTCTCATTCTTGCAAAGCACTTTTCATTCCTCCCTCTCATGAGTGCCATCTCAATTTTATCCCTCCACAAGAAGGTGCTTTGCAGAAAAGTCATGGCAAATTGCCAGAGAAATAGTGACAATGAAAGGTTTAATGACAGTTAATATATTCTGTCGTCAAGTTAGCTATAACCATGAAGGACCCAGAATTAAATGGGGGTGCAGACCTGGCCAAGTGAGTCGAGAACTTTAAAATTCAAGATAACATAAATGGGTAAGGAAACAAACACCTAAATTCTTAGAATTGGCCAAATTTCCCGGTCATGCTTCAGGACAATTCAAACATTCATTTCGTTACATGCCCTCTTCTGAAGAAGATGAAATGCAGACCTCTGTCTAATATAACTAAACCCCTTCTTTAATTAGATCAAACTCACAGATAGCATACCTATGAACAGATCCGTCTTTATAAACACTACATCGTACTTTGTGAAAACCTCTGTCCTGGGGAAAACCCAGGTGTAGCTCAGAGTGTTTCATATCACTAACTGTGTTGCTTATGGCAAAAACTGAGTCCTAGCTTCTTGTATTACCCAACTGCAGACAGACCTTGCACTTACATGACAGATCATCATGCTCAGTGGCAGTACTTCTTGCAAGAATACTCTGCACTGTTACTGACAACCCAGCACTGCAGCAAAGCATATTTGATCCTTGGAAGTACACGGGCTGTTAGTTGTTTATTGCAGTTTATCCCTAAAAGCAACATCAAATTCTCACAGGGTTAAAGTAGCAGAAGTATATGCAAGTAAACCCTGGCATTGAAATTTGTCAATTCAAACATTCATCTCTGCTCTGGTACTAGTCTAACTAGGTATGTGAGCTTTTCTGGACCGTTTCCAGCAGCAACTGCTAGCTGTCAACAAAGAAGTAATACTACACTATAGAGGAATGTAGCTTAGGTTTTTAACATACAGGACTTGCATTGAGGCAAACTTTAATAATGCAAACACTTATTTCTTGGCTTATGGAAATCTGACTGCAACAAACAAACATTCTGAAAGATGCCATCAAGGAAACTTATTCTTGCCATAATATTTCTGATGTCATTTTTATCTGATAGCTTCCAGGACACTTCATGATGCCTGTGAGGTCAATGGTAAGCAAGTAGGAACACTGTATATGTAAATACATCCTAATAAGTTTTTTCAGAACATAGCAATTTTCAAAAAAGCAAAACAAACAAAAAAAAATCACAACACACATTTCACTTACAAGTTGAGATTACAGATCATAATGATTTTTCAGTGTAAAAAAAATAACAATATCAGAAAAATATGACAATTTTTTTCAGTTAATGCCTTCTGGCACTATATAAAGAGTTACCAGATAAAATTACCAGGGGATTTTTGCATCATTAAGCTTTTACATCAGTTTTTAACCAACTTTTTTATTAATAGTGACTAGGGGTGTTTTAGGACTTAAGACTTTCCACACCCTGGTCAAAAAAAAATATTTTTTTTTTCCACAAATCTTTACAGTCTTCATTGTTTTATACATTTATTTGTGTCTTCTAACCATACAATACCAATACTATAGTAGAAAAGGTCAAAGAAAACTCACTTTGGTGATTCTTGTTCCGATGACCTGTTAAAAAAACAAAACAGTAAATGAATATAAGTTAAATCTTGAGGAAAACAAGAACTAAACTCTAATTAAAAAAAATAAAAATGCCTGCACAAAAGCCAAAAGGTGTGCTCACAGTAAATTAAAGAATACTTAATCCTGTGCTGAAAATCTGAATCAGACAATTATGGAATATATGAAACACTCAACAAAAATCCCAGGACAGCTCTAACCACTTCCACTTTTGGCACATGCCCAACTACAGGCAACACATACCTGCTACTGCAACTTGAACTATGTTGGAGTTTACAGAGGCAATTTAGTAAGACCCACTACATCATTTAAGAAAGTTTTAGATGTAGATCACAATGACTACAGATGTCACTGACTGTATTTTGTAAAAGTCAAATGTGGCAAAATCTCTATGTATAGGTAACAAGAAATGAGCATAGGCTGCTTCAGAAACATGAATTTTCTTACACATTCTCATAATGCAAGAGCAGAACAGATGTAGGCAGAAAACTTTAAGACCAAGCATAACTGAAGTAGAAGTGGTTACACAGATGAGGACAATCTAGCATGGAAAAGAAATCAAAATTTGCAGTACATAGAATTTTCCAAGGCATTCAATTAACTTCATCAGAAGTTACCTGAAACAATGAGCTAAACAATATTACATGAATTAAAACAATAGGTGTCATACTAAGATAAATTTTAAAGTAAAGGTTACCAAAAAGGTTCCTGCAAAGCAAAGGAAGTTTAAGGCAGATGGGATAGCTTTACAAATTTGATTAAGTAGTAACCAAAAAACCTGGAGTGATATAAGTCCATGCTGGAAAAATACAAATACAAGTAGTTTAGTTTGAATGCAGAATTGTTGAACTGTCAAGTTGTAGGAGGGAATTCACAGGATACAGTTAAAATTTCAACTGTTGTTCCCTAAAAACCCCTCAATACTAAGAATTATGTACTGTGTTTCATCAAAACTACAGTAAAAATAGCAGTAGTATCAGTCTAGTTAAGTTTCCTTACACATATTCTACAATATGAAGAAATTCTTCCTTGAGAGGTGGGGATGGTAAAGCTTGATTCCCTATGAATTTGTGGAGGTTTGGGTTGTGTGTACTTTAAAATTCTTTTTTAAAGCACTAAACTTTTAAAGCACTAAACTTCTTCCTAAACTGCAGTCATGCCCCCCTTCTGATTCCACTGACATCCATCATCCCCACCCTTCCACAAATACCTCTGTTTCTCCTTGTTTGCAAACCCCATAGCACCCCCAGCAGTGCACAGCAGATCCTTTGGGAACATGCATTCACTTGCTGCCTGATCAGCCCACATCTAAATGGAACAGACAACCATTGAACCTGTACTGTAATTGCTCAGTGAGAGGACAAGATCAGTTTAAGGGTTTTTTTTCTGCCTAGTCACTGACTTTCAATAATCTTGTAGAAAACTTCGTATCTTTGAAAACTCGACTCCTACATTAGATTTGACTGCAATCGTCCAGACATTCTGAAGTGGGAACAGAGGCAGACAGGCAGTGCAATGACATAAGCCTTATTTCCTTAGGAAGTCATGCTAAAAATAAAGACACATTGGATTTATTTTCGTTTAAGCTAATTGATTTCCTTCTGAGGCAAAGCACAATGAAACTGTACATCTTTTCTACATTTTGCCACAGTAGAGCTACAGCTCTATTACCAAATTCAACGTAGAATTCACATTGCTGTAAGTTAACCCCTTCCAAAAGCCTTCCCCAAAAATTTACAATCCGTAAAACTGTGATGCAAACAGACACAATATCCCTATCTTAATATATCTCCCCCTTTCCCCCCCAAGTAGAGCGAGGTCATTTGAAAAAGAAAACAACTTGTGTCTTCCATTCATATACCGTGTATAAACGTAAAGCAAATTTTTCATCATCTCACCAACACATTCAGAGACTTAGATGTGGGATATAAATTCTTAGTAATATTTGCTGAAGGTTTATCTGTTGGATTACTGCACTTCAATTCAAACACACCAGCTCTGAAAGAGTTACTGAATCACTCTATAACCTTTTAAAGTGAAAAAAGGTAACCAAAAATTTGACCTAGAAAGCAAACAAATTCAGTGCTTGACAGAATTCATCAGGGACAATGCAGCTGTGTCTTCCTAAAGTCTTTAGTAGCTCAGCATGCTATAGCTGCAGAATTTTGATCTCCGCAACTTAAATAGTATTTCTAACATTTAATTACTCACTGATACGTTAACATGAATAATTAGATGATCTTTTCTGGCTACACATTATTCCACGTTTTACTAACATATCTTCCTCATTTCACAACACAGGACAAGGACCATATTTTAAGTCAATAAAGAAGAACACTCACCAGACTAGCCATTCAACTTTTTCATCAAGAAAGAGCGCCCTTCCTTGCAAGGAGATTAAGCTTTCCATTGATGCAGCTAACAAGCACCACTTTAGAACTCTTCCTTACTCCACAATATATCTAAAATGATGCCATTTCAATCTTTCCTTCACTGTGGATTGCTCTGTTAGTGAGAATCTTTATAATAAAACTCTTTGCCCTGAAAAAAAAATAGTCTAACTTTCCTCTTCTGTCAAGAGGACAGAAAGAACAGGTCTTAAGGAGAGACCACTCCTCCCCATTTCAGTGTGCCCTACCAGGGAATTCTGCTATTCTGAGAACTGAGGATGATAAACTACAGCAGAGTAAAACCCCGAGAGAAAAGGGACAACTGAAACAATAGAACTGTAGCAAAACCCCCCCCTTTAAAAACAACTGAAGGAAACATCTGTAGGTTTATGCCCTTGTGGTGTTCTTCAAGTTCTTAAAGCTTCTTTTATTCTAACACCTGCAGGGCTGGGACGACCAAGTGTACCAGCACTTCTGTTACCACCTCTTTTCTGAGAGCTCACCATTAAAACTGGGATCATTATTCATCAGCCAAATAAGTAGAAAATATTTAGAGTTACACTTTTTTTGCTGCCTTTTAGAGAAATTTATATACAGAATGACTTGCACAGTTAATGTTCAGCATTTCTACAAACAAAATGACTGTGTAAGGCATCCACATAGATTCTTTGTACTGCATACTTAAGAGTACCATTACAGGAAAAACTTGCGGACTTCATGGTATACACAAGTTTTTCAGTGATTTTTCTATAAATTCCAAACATCCACATTTGTAAGCTGCTGCCATCACCCATATAAAAGGAAGATTTGAGTTACTCTGCATTGCCTTTACGGAGCATATTCCAGTTTACTGACTTTCCATCAATGTTTCATGTATTCTGATACTCTGCAACTGCTTGGCTTGCTGCAAAATTTGTCTTATCACAGATTTGCAATTCAACTTTGAGACTTTCTTTTTTGGATGTGAAATGACTGTTTTTTGAACTCGCAAGGAAAGCGTAGTACTTTTTAATAAGGATGTAGATTTAAAAAGAAAGGTTTACATGTAAGCAAAGCATATACATGTACTATTTTCACATATATTTGGGCAGAAAAGCATGGTAAAACTCATAAAAGTCTATTAGTAGTAGTCTTAAAACCCTAACTTGAAACTAACTGAAATGTTCTGAGATCCACTGCCTAGCATTAGAACAACATCTTCCTTGAGAAAGGCTGAAGTACATGAATAAAAGCAACAGACTCTTGTGAAATGAAGTTTATTGTAAGAACAAGGAACTGAACCCGTCTACATATGATTATAAATGAAGGATAAATAACTTGGTTTATTTTTTTTTTGTTTTAATTATTTGCAATTTTCTGTCAAGAAAGTAGTTACTAGGACTTGGCTGGATACATCTGAAGGGTACTTTCATCAACTGTACTGCTTTAAAAATTTTGTTCACAAAAGGAATTATGTTGTAGTTAAAATAATGATGTGTTCCCATAGTCCATTCACCAAATCTCACTATGCAGCTACAGTTTATTGTCTATCAGAACGGTAAGCTGAAAGAATTGAACAAATGCAGCATACGTTCAGGAAATCTATTTTCAGTGCAATACCTTCACCAGATGATGCATCACACTTACACCAGGAGCGTATATGCACTTCCAGAAATTCATAGCACAGTGCAAGTGAATTTCCGTTTTGTATACTAGTTCATCATTTCATTTCCTTCCCCTCCAACTCTGGCACTGTACGCATTATGTATGCCATCTATATCACCAGCAAAAGATAGTTTTAGAATGTAAGTTAAAGAGGTTTATAGCTCTGCAAGCATTTTAACTTTAAGAGAAAAGCTTATGTGGGAATATATTGCATTTATAATAGGTAGAATTGTAGACCAAAAGTAATTTAGGTTGGAAGTGATCTTGAGAGATCACCTAAACTCTTGTTCAAAGAACAGCCAACATCAAAGTTAGATGAGGATGTTCAGGTCCTTGTCATGTTGCATTTTGAGGTTTTCCAAAGATGGAAACACCTCTACCTTTCTGTCAATGTGTACGAGGTTTTAAATAATCTCAGTGGGATTTTTTTTCCCCCCCCTACTGTCTTTTGAGCATTTCCCTTGCTGTAACTTGTGTCCATTGCCTCACCTGTTTTTGCTGTGCATCTCCCAAGAACAGTTGGCTCCATATTCTTGATAATGCTCTTTTGGCAGAGTGAGACAACAATACGACCAGACCGCTCCTCAGTCCTCTTTGCGCTCCCACACTGAGTCTTCTGGTTCTCCTTATACATCATACTCTCTATAAATAACTAGCCAGATTTATCTCACCAATCAATGCATGACTTTAGGTATAAGATCTATAATGCCTCATCTGTCAGCATGTTTTTCTCACTGACTGATACTATACCTCACCACTTATAAATGTGTTAGGTCACTGAGTCTACTCTGAAAAACTACCAAAACTCTTGTTCCTAGGCAGTCTGACATTCTAAACCAAACAGACATCTTTGGTTTGTTTCATTACAGAGAAACTGAATACAGTTCAAGTAGGGAGACCCTCCACACATTGGTTACTTTTCCAAGCCAATAATATGGTTATTTTTTCCCTTAAAATAGCACCTTACATACATAGTTAAACTTATATATTCTTACTAACACATACCCTTCCTACTCAGAAAAGTGTGTTCAAAAAAGGGCATTAATAGGGCAAGCAACAGCTATACTAACATGCCAAACTATTCCACCTATGGTATAAAAACATTTTTAAAAAGCATAAGCTATTAAACCTGAATTTACAAGGTCAAAAATAAGCTCCATTCCTCACATAAAGGGGAAATTGGTCCTACACTAGTAACATGAATAAGATTATCTTGAACCGCAAAGAAACCTGCTTGTTTTAGTAACCCTTTGCTTCTACCACCTTCTTGTCAGAAAGAAACACCACCTTACTTTAATGAGACAACATTCAATTAACGGGCAAGTGTGGGTGTTGGTCTTCCCACAAAGCCAGATTAAAACCTTAAATTCATGAATAGGGAAAGAGGGAGGATACTCTTCCCTTTTCATAGAGACTGGCTAAAAGCCATGTACATTCCCACAACTGGTTTCTTAGACTTTAAGAGCATTAAACAACACAATGGTTTTCAGTTTTCATTTTTTGACATTCATTAATTCACTTTCATTTCTCATTTCACTGTGAAGTGTGAACATCTGTATCACACCTCATGCACCATAAGATGCTTGAAAAAAAGGAAAGGAACATATAGGAAAAATTACCGTTCAAAGCTCCTTAAATACTACTCAGTTACATGTCTGCATTTTCATGGCATACCTTGGACCTTGGTATTTTAAGTTCACCAAGTGTTTAAAATGCGTATTATTGAAACATTTAAGTCTACAGATTTTTACTTTACAACAAATATTTGAACATAAGGAAACAAGGAAACTCATTTTAGTAATTTCAATTTTCACTTATTTACTTGAAGGTAAAGGGTAAGCTAGTTTCTTTCCATTTTTTTTCTGTTCTTGTAACAGCTCATCAATGAAGTATCGTACACATTAACTACTGGGTGTGACAAACATTAAGTTACATTCCCTATATATTAGCTACATTTTAAGTTTATTTTAAAAAAAAAAAGTCAATACTGAGAACCAGAACTTGCACGGAGGATGGACAGTGCAGTCTTTCAAGACAAAAACTGCCAGCTGATACAAGATCAAGCATGTCAGAGTAGAAGACTCCAAAAGCCTATTGCGAGCCTAAAGCCTATTGCCCCAGTTAAAGCCAAATTAGATTTGAAGGTTACTGCTTAAATTTCTCAACCTGGTCCTGAAACAGTGCCACATACTTCAATATGACTACTTCAATTTTACTGTGGCCTTTTGCCCTCAAATGACACATTAGTGTACAGATTGCATTAGCGTCACAGAAAGGTGTATCAGTAATGATGATTTTTTTTTCTCTACACCAGTGAGGCTTTCCTCATTCCAAATTTGGCAACTCCAGTGGTACCCTTTATCAAGAAAAACTGCAACGGTGGTAATCTTCAGGTACCATACCAGGCTTAAAAAAGGGAAAATTGTGATCAAAAAGAATTCCCTGCACAAGTCCATCAGCCAGCCTTTAAAAATAACCAGCTATGGTTTAAACCTGTTAACACTGAAAGGGAAACATTTTTCTCAAAGGCAAGCTCTTCCAGGAGCTCATCCAGGCTACCTATCAGGATAGCAGATGGTCAGGATGGGTTGATGCCAGGTAGCCCATTGGTATGGCACAACTTTGAAAAAAAACCACCAAATTAAAGCAGCTTTTCAGCAGAGATAACTTTAGAAATAATAAAGCCTCATCATATAATTTGTTCTATTGTCTATCTTAAAGGAAAGCCCTAAAGCTTCATATTCATAACTATTGCCTAATGCATACCTCAGTGCTTAAGGACATCTGAAGATAAGGTATGGAACCTCACAGAACGGAGGTTTTCTACCTTGCTTAAAATAAGAAATGTAGTAAGTCAGTAGCAGCAGTGCTTCAATGAAGAAAATGTGAATCTCTGAAGAAAAACATCTTCAGGAAGCTGAAGTCAAGGCTAGGGAAAGCCAGTTTTAACTGAAAAACAATTATCAAACAAGTACACTTACTATTATGTTTTATCTCAATATTATTCTTGAAAACATTTAAAAAACAAAATAATAGTAGTAGCATGTGCATACATATGTAGACATGGGATAAATATAGTGACAGAGCAAGTACAACATATAGTTAGAAGATTATATTACCTGTTCTGAACTCGTGAGGCACAGTCATAACAAAAAGTGTGGTATAACACAGAAAGCCACCTGTAAGACTTCAGAAGGCTCAGTGTGGGCTCCATGTCTGTGTTTAGTGTTAATTTTTCAGTGGCAGTAGCAGTCAGATGAGCCGGACAGCAGCAGGGCAACAAAGAGGGGAAACAACTGACAGGGTCAGCTTTCTGCACAAAGACTGGGGAGCCCTGGGCTAAACAAAAGTCCTCTTGAAGTCCTCTTCAGCACTGTCTTTGATGACAGGTTTTGTATGCAGCTGTGATTTGAGATGGTTAGCTTAGGTAGGCAAACCTATTCATGCCCTGTGAATAAAGCTCTATTTAATATATGTTAATTTGAGACTAGAGCAATTTTTTGTCTATAATACATATGTAATAGACAGCTCCAATGTTTTCTGCAGACACTAATCTGAGAGAGAAAGATTGCTTCTTTTCACTTTGTCTTAGCCTCAAATTGTACTTAGATGTGAAAGTACCTTAGATAATTTGGGTAGCAGAAGCAGTCTAGCTACACTGACATGAGACTCAAAAGCTTGCCCTGGTTTTCTGTAGTTCACCTATACATGTGGTTTGCTCTATTTTGTAATTTTCTTTTTCCACTCATAGCCTGTAGGATATACCTCAAATTTCTGCTAGATGGTAGAATGTTCACACAAAATACATTTTTAAGACAATCACTGTATTCTTCAGGGAAACAATATAATAAACATCAAAATATTCTTGGCCCTTATCTCCAACATGATTATTTAGAAGCATTTAACAGTAAACACAGTTCTAGGTGTTGACAGGTCAACACAGTAGAACACATTTAAAGAAATGGAGGAAGAAATGTTAATAACTGATGTGTTTTATGCCCTCTAAACTAAGAGCTGTTCCACATAGTTTGTTTTCTAAATTGTGTAATGTTTTATAGAAAGAAAATAGAACTTGATTGATTCTCTTAAGTGAGTAAACACAGCAAGGAAGAAATCAATTTTTAAGAAAATAATTATGCTTGGTATTGCCAGGAGGTAAAAAATAGGTAAAAAAAATAGGAAAATAAGTGCAGGTTTATGTACTCTGCCAGTGGTGGCTTCTACAGTTCTGATACCCACCAAGGTTCCAAACATACCTTGGTAGGATTAGGTACACAGTATATCTTCTTATATAAATTTTAACTATATATTTGTCTCAACAAGCACTACATCACAACAGATCAGTTTGAAGGTAGGTCTATCTTGGACCACTTGTTGTTTTGACAAAAAAAGACGCAAGACATTACACAGGGTCTGAAGTGAAACAGGTGAAAACTATCCCCCCCCGAAATGTCGATGGCAGCCTGAACAATAGAGAAGAGCCATATCTCATGCTAACTGCAGCATGTACAGTCTTGAGCTTCAGACGCAGTAAATGAAATTGATGTAAGCATATGATGATGACAAAAATCAAGCAACTGCATGATTATAGTTAAGATTTGAGGTCCTAGACATAACAATTCAGCAATTAAAAACCAGCATCTTACAGTTGTTTGCTAGTAGCTCTCCAAAAACTTTCTGAATTTTTTTTCACATCAAAGCTATTAATTAGTTATAATTAGCATTAACTAATACCTCTTTTGATAGTCTCAGATGGCAGGCTAGCCAGTATAAAAAAAAGGGCATTTAAAGACAACATATGTTATCAGGACTATGAGAAGCTGCTCTTGGCTCTCCTCTAAGGAAAAAGAAAGCCAGATTTACAATTTCAATATTTTTCCATAAAATGTTAATCTCAAATTTTGTTAATGTCAAATCTACTAAACACCAGCATGGCAAAAATGAGTAAGTTGGTTTTATTAGTATTCTGCAAGGTGATTTATAGTTAATATCTAAATATTCCTGAAATGTGGCAAAAGTCCAGGACAAGTGTTTGTCCATATTTAATACTGAAGGTATGCAAGCTAAACTTCTGTTTTATAAAACAGATTTAGCTGATAGTGTTAGATCCCCTCTTCCAATAAAGCACTCAGGGAAAGAAAGATTTGACTACACATATATACACTTAATTTTACTTTACATCTTTCAACAGGGGGAGTGAGGCAAGTAATGACTACTCTAAGAATATAAAAGAAGAAAAATTGGAATGTGGACTAACATGAACTGCTGAAAACTGCAGCGTAGAGAAGAAACATGTTTTTGGTGTGGATGGTTACTGTATATTTTACCTTAATTGTTAAAAAGGAAAGTATTAATGACCATTTTACTTCACAAAAGTAACAGTACAAGAAAGGATCATTCATTCCATGCATTACATTCTCCTTCGAAAACACACACTTGAAATTTAAATTAATCAGATTTATGCAAGCATTTTTTCAGTTATCTGCAGAGTATCAAATATTATAAACACACCCAAGAAACCAAGATTGCATTGGCGATAAGACGTATAGAAAATTTGGTTTATATGAGCTAACGACAGTAATCATCTCCACAGTAAGTGATGTTACTCAGATACAGCATAGTCATTTAGCACTCAGAAAATAAATGAACAAATGCTATTTTCAAATTTAGAACATCCTATTTTCACTCTCTGAGAAACAGCACAAAAAGCAAGCCTTCCCACTCCATTCTCAGTAGGCATCAGAAGATGAAACAGGAAGGAAAGGAAAAAAAGTCCAGGGGAAGAAAGGAAAAAGGAAAATACAAGAAAAAAAACCCCAACAACATACTAAACTGTCACGACACAATCCGCCAGTCACACAACACAGCATGGTAATTTAGTTTTCTGTCTACAGCTTCTACCCTCATTATCTCCTTTTATGATCTGCCTCTCATTATTTTTACTAATAAAATACTTCTAAAAGTGTATAATCTGTAAACAGAAGACATGGCTTCCTATCTATGACTATTCACAACATCTAGAGGCATCACCTTTCTATATTATTATGGCTCCTACTGACACTACTAGTACTAAGGTTCTTCTGACTTCCAGTTGGAAAAGTAGAAAAACAATTTAAAACATCACAGTAACAATCTCCAAATATGCATATATGTTAGTTTTTCCCTGCTTTCATAGAAACCTCTCTGCTGTAATGTAGTAACAATACATAAGTAATAAACAACAATAAATTCATATTTGAAGAAAACAGTTTAAATCCACAGTTTAAAGCTACGGTTAGGACTCGTCTACCTCTGGGATAGTGTGCAGCTACTATCAGTTTCCATTAATACTTTGCTTGTCAAAAATACATACTGCCTTAAAGTTACTAGGGATCACTAGAAACTATTTTCCTTTTGTAACATTACGAAGGAACCTGCATTTTAATATATAATATTCTCCCCAGCTGAAAGTTTTAAAGTAGCTCTGTTTTCTTTTGGAGACTGAACAATTAATGACTTTGTACACTATTTCTGAAGTTAATATTGTGTTAGTCTGAAGTTACTCATTAAGAAATGCCTCTGTAAGATAAGAGTGAAGCCACACGTACAGTGTAATATAAGAGCAAACAAATAATCAGTGCACAAAGATAGATGCTTCAAGCCCTGGAAGCAAACCTAGCAGTGTTTAGAACACTTCAGGGGAGAACAAAGTTGGTCCTGAAGGAATACAGCAAAAATGCCTCAAGGCAAAAAGCAGAGACTGCCTTTAGACTAGCAACCTACAGTTCCTCTGGGGGAAAAGAAGATGGATGACTGCTAGCATTATTATGTTGTTGTGTTTACTCAAATGCAGTAACTCTTTCAACTGACGATGCTAAGCTGACAATGTGGAATATAAGTGAAATCTTAAAGGAGGTCAATAANTATTATTATTAATAATCTTATAAATATTTTAATATTACAGTTATGAACAGGCCTGCCTTAATAGCTTGTCTAATTTTACTGAGAACTCAACTACTGAGAATTGTTTAGGGATGAAGGGCTGGTTTATTTTTAACTGGTCATTTTGTATTTGCAGTTTAGCAATTTGTCAAAATAAAGCTGATGCAAACATAAAACTGAATTCATTTTAATATTATAACCGATGATGACGATTTTATACTAAAGCTGTTTGGTTTTTTATTCAGTGTTTTTTTTTAAAAAATCAAAATAGGCAACAAATTGTTTGCAGAAGTCCTTACCTCCTTTGTGGACTACGGTTCTGAGAGAACTCCGAATCACTATCCTTTGATGTTGGAGAGCCCTTATATGTATAAAAAACATCCTCCGTTTCAGTAATATAACTAATCTCATTTGTAAGGTTATCTACAGATGAGTGCCGTGGTTTACGAATTTCGTGACGTAGTCTAGGACTCCGCCTTAAAAATAAGGAACACAAACACAAGTTGGAAGTTCATAAAACGTTATCAAAGTGAAATTTCTATCCTATTGCAATCTACATCCCAAAATCTTCATGACAGGCCTACAGGTCTCACTTTAAATAATCAATTTTTAAACATTTTGTATGGTATACTAGGAAATCATACACTGCTAGGTTAAGTACACTGAACTGATTTGTTTTTTTCCCCCCTCTAAAATGCTACCTGTAATGTTAAAGTTCTAATCATAGGGTAATTCAGGTTGGAAGGGACCTATGGAGGTCATCTAGTCCAAGCTCCTGCTCAAAGCAGGGTCAGCTGAGGTCGGAAACGACTGCTTAAGGCTTTATCCAGTCAGATCTCAAAAAACTTGAGGGATAGGGAGAGACTGCACAGCTTCTCCAAACAACCACTGCTCAACTGTGCTTGTGATGAAGCCATTTTTAATTAGTCCAGATAGAGCTTCCCCTGTTTCAACATATACCTGTTGCTTCATCCTCCCACCATGCAACACTGAAGAACCTAGCTGGCCTCCTCTTAAGTATTGCCAGGCTGTTATTAGGCGTCCAGGAAACCCTTTCTTCTCCAGGCTGAACAAGTGCTCCAGCCTCCTGATTACCTTGGTGTCTGGTGGCCTTTGCTGAGCTCACTCCAATTTGTCAGCGTCTTTCTTGTATTAGAGGACACAAAAGTGTCTGCAGCATTCTAATAATGCCTAATGAATGCTGAGCAAAAGGGGAATAAATCACTTCCCTTGATCTACCATCTATGCTTCTGTTAATACCGCCAGGTTACTGTTGGACTTAGCTACCAGGGCACACCAGATAGCTCATGTACTGTTTGCTGCCTATGAAGATCACCAGGTCCTTTTCCAAAGAGCTGCATCACAGACAATACCATTGCACTGGGTTCTTCCTTCCCAGGACTTTGCATTTGTCTTCACTGAATTTCATGCAGTTCCTATTGGCCCATTTCTCCAGATTATCAAGATCCCTTTGGATAGCAGCCCTGCCCCCAAGCTGATTGACTCATCTCCCCAGTTTGGTGTCATCTGCAAACTTTATAAACAAACATTCCATTGCCTTCCCTAGGTCATAAAGATTTTAAGCAGGACAGGTCCCAAGACAGACCCCTGCAGTGGTCTACTTGCTATTGGCCTCCAGGTAGAGTATGACCCATTAACAACTCCCCTTTGAGTCCAGTCATCCAACCATTTTTTATTTTTTGTTAAACCATGTTGTTGTCCACCCTGTCAGAACGTAATGTCTTAACTTGGGTACAATATCTTGTCAGACTGTAGCAAAAGCCTTGCTAAAGTTGAAGTGACACCCACTCTTCTCCTGTCATCATATATATTCTCAGAATAACAATGTTTAAATATATATGTACACACTACATAATTATTCTGCTAAAGTACATACAATTAGAAAAGGTAGGAGGCTGGAAGGTATGGGGAAAGGCTGAAACTGGATTTACCAATTGGGGGTAACAGGAGGTGATCGAGATGGAAGGCTTTTGGTCTCTAGATGCTCAACCGATAAAGATCGTCTCATAGATGGGTTCCAAACCATCCCACCTATAACTTTTCTGCAGTACTGGCTGTTTACAGACCTGAAAAGAAATAAAAAGCTGTATATGAATTATTTTGCATAGAAAACTTAAATAAAATACGCTTATGGAAGTCAGTTTTATAATTCGTGTGTTTTAAAGAGTCCCCTGTGCTTATCCCTCCTTGCTAATGCATTTGCATTCTCAAAGAGCCATTTGCTGTCCTTCGCTTGTGTCAATAGAACTGTTAATCCCTGCTACAACACTAATCAGAAGCCTGGGTAAAAATAACTTTTTCTGAGAGTTATTTTTAACCCAATTGTGTTTAAGATGGAGGGGAAAACAGGAAATTCGGTATGTCCTATTGGCACTGAACTGAGTGCCTGACAAAACATGACTCAAATACAGACAAAAGATTCTAGACGTTCCCTGTTAAAATTCATAAAGGGGTAGTAATTCACTAATGGCTTCACTGAGCACAGGACTACTTTAACCATCTACCTGCTGCCTCAGCAAGTAAAAGCTACACCAGATCATTCTCTGTTTCCAGAAGGAAGCCACATTTGAGCGATGTGTTCCTTACAGGAATAAACCATGAGAGAAAGACCTGCCATGAAAAGGGGATCTCCAAGTCTGGACTGCTTCTTGTGACAAGAACCTGACAAGATAAGGTTTGCATCAGAATCTCAGCTAGGAAAGCAATAAAAATATCTTACTAGTGGAATTATACAGCATAAAGAATTTTTTTAAGTAAATAAAAATTGAGATAAACTAACTTGTATGCATCTTTTTACACAGCATTCCAAGACAGACAAGCAGAGAGATAAACTGCTCATCCTGAAGTTTACAGGTCTAGGATTTCTCATGGAAAAGTAGCAATTTATGAGATTACAGAGAAAGCACCTTTGGGTCTTTAAGTCTCAAGCTGTACATAATGGGTGGCTGTGATATGTGAGCTACAGAGCTGAAATGTCTTTATTTTACAGCGCATCAAAAAAAAAAAGGTTGCTTATGCTGTGGATATTACTCATGCTAATATAAAACCTTAAGTATGCTTTGCATTGTACTGCTTTTTGTTTATACTAGTAAAACAGAAAAAGTAACCTTGTATTCTGAAGTATATTACATATCTTGTTCATGATTTTAAAGCAAATTCATTCCTTCATCTTCTGAATGTGTACTTTTAAAGCTTCTCACAGTTTAAAAAACAATGAGGGAAAACTTAATATGAAGCATCTAGATGTCAAAATCAGTAACCCATGGATGTTTTTAAGTTTAGTAAACACACAGTCCATGAACTCAGGAGAAGCTTTTGCCTGTATTATCTATTTTATTTCTATAAGTCTTATGAATATCAATGACAAGGCACAAACTGCTCTGGCCTTCTAGAAAAACAAAGAGTTCTTTCAAAGAAGCCTTATATGGGTAGAGCGGAGAGGGAGAGTAGAAAAAAAGGGTGTCGTACAAAAAATGCACCTTGAAGAATTCCACATATTTTGCACCAGTCAATTTTCCTTTTTTACTAGTGCCTATTCATGCATTATCCAATGCAGGTGACTTTTGAGATGCAACCTAATTTGTGTGATGGAAGCCAGAGCCCTAACCTCACACCCTGACCACAGAACCACTTAAACAATATATTCTCTAGATATTTCAGTACATAACATAGCCTCCTGAACTCCAAGTAGCTGCTCTTCAGATGTCAAATACAAGGATATTTCTCAGCAAAGATACTGAAAGGCTAATGCCTTTCTGGAATGGACTGTCATATCTTGAGGTGACAGTTCCTTGCCCCTATCTATCACCAAGGTTATCCTTTGTGAAAGAATAGGTACACTTCTAGCTTTTCAACAAGGAATGAGAATATGCCTGAATTCAGCATTCAGTCCAGAAATGTTGAATGAACGTACCTCTCAGAATGTTGGAGATGTGATTCATCCTGCCCTTAGAATCAGGCTTACAACTCAGCAGCCTAACTTAAATGGAATTCCACTAGTACCTTAAGCTAAGAGAACCCAGAAGGGCACAGAGATGGGCAAATAAGAAATTGGACTAAAGGGTTGCAAGAGTTCAACTATTTGAACTGATGTAATAAACACTAGGGTATCTGCCTCACATGACTGTAAAAGAACATAGTACAAGAAAGCCAGAAATTCCAGAGGAAAACTTGTGATGGGGGGGTTTGTAGTTTTTTGTTTCTTTGGTTTTGTTTGTTTTACTCAATAGAAAATTTTGCTCCCTTTTGTATGGCAGAACGCAGAATCCCTTTTTCGGTTGTGTAGCTTCCACGTGAGCTCAGCACCATCCTTGAAAAGGAACATGGAAGCTCGTGTTGTCTCTTACAACATTCCACAATCACAAACAAGTAGGAAAGCAAATATTTTCAACATAAGACAGACAACTTCAGAAGTTACTTGTTCACACCTTTTCTTAAATCTTTGAGAAAATAATTTGTTGAGTGATAGTGACTAAGTTGATAGGAACTACTGAAAGTCTTCCAAAATTACTGTTGCTTCTTATGTACTTTTAACAGTCTCTGATAGCAAAGGTTGCTGAGTCATTTCTGCCTCACGTTGACCCTAAATTTAATGTTTGTTGCTGGCATAAATATGGCCAAAGAATGCATTAGTACAGAGGATATCGTTAAGCTGATGGACAATACCACAATTAACAGTTCTCCCTAGAGATTCATTAAGAGCCTAAGTAAGCAATTCACTAGAGAGAACGCCTCAGAACATGAAATTACTTAAGTCGTCTTTCTTAATAACTCAGTTCGACAATGAGAACTATCCTGCATATTACAGGCTATTAAGAAATTGTAACAGTAAAATTTGTCAAAAATCCAATGTTTTGTAAAAATTGGAATGATACTAAACTGGTATCCTTTGGAACTTGTACTGTTTTCTGTCTTAACAATACAAGGGCTGCGCAATGCCTGTGTGTACATGTGTATATACAAGCATCAGGATTTTGAATTTTTGTTTGCAAATTTGAGAGAAATAAAGGACTCCAGGACATGACAAGCCCACAAGCTTTGAGAAAGTCACCTCCTCAAAACCTTTACTATAGGAAGAACAAGTTCATATAACTCCATAGAGGAGCTAATTTTCAAAATACGGATCTGTAAAGCACTAGAAAATTAGATTACTGTTCATACAAGTACTTGTTTTACTCCCTTTAACTATGATCTAATACCAGGTGAAAATACGGAATTACACTCCAGCAGAAAACATAACATTTTATCAGCCTCCTAGTGTTGGACAGCCCTCGTGGGCGAAGTGCTTCATTTACAAGCAATACTAGTCCACGTGGTATGAATTTCTGCAGTGTCTAAAGAGACACGACAGTATGAAAACCCAGCCAGTCACCAAAGTCTGGGAAGCTATTTCATATATGATGACATCATTCAAAAACTGAAGCTTATCCAAATAGGAAAGAGAGAATCAGTCTGACAAATGTAAAGTTAAACTGTTACAGGAACACACTGCAAAAAAACCACAAACACCACCCACAAACAAAAAGAAAACAATAAAATATTCTCCAAAAATCATCAGAACAAGCAGGTTTCTAGAGCTGGCAGAGACTACAGACGACCAAATGACCAAAGAATCCTCCAAAATTTCTTTTTACTTTCTTTTTCATTCACTATTAAAATGAAAGATTTTTTGATATGTTTCATGACAGATTTTTTTTCAGGGGTGGGGTGGGGACAGGACACAGATGACACTATGGTGACACAAAACATGACACGTTTGTAGCTGAATTGCTGACACGTGAAAACAGAACAAATCAACACAATGAAAGAAATCACTGGGACTGATAGTTACAGAAAAATATCTAAAAGCCTCTAAGATGAAACAGCAGAACTACTTGAGTATAACCTCACACTTTAAACTAGTGATTTAATCTATTCAAGATTTCAAAAAGACATTTGCCAAGGTCCTTTAAACCCATAAAGAAACTAAAGAGCTAGAGAATAGGGTACTCACTTGGAGGAAATACCTGTTCACTTGTGACATAAAAGAGAGAATAGGAAAAAATGTTTTAGATTTATAGTGAAAAAAGATAAGCAGTGAAGTCTTAGAGGGATATCTGTTGGGGGCTCTTCTATTCAACATATTCACTAGTGATCAAGAGAAAAGAGTGAACAAAGTTTGCTGAAGATATCAGTCACAGAGGATGGCAAAAATAAAGGTCAGTTGTGAAGAAATGCAGCAGGACGTTACAACGTCAAGTGGCTAAACAAACTGGCAGATGAAGTTTCATGAAGTTAGGGCCCAGTTGGTGGATTCGGGAAGGAACAATCCCAACTTCATACAGCAAAATGAAAGGCTCTGAAGTATTACTTTCAGGGAACTAGATCTGAGGTACCACTATGAAAGTGGTATATAAATGCAATAAAACTCATCCATTTTGCACATCCTGCCTCACCCCATCCTCGCCCTTCAGTCCTTACCAGGGAACTGCAGACTGAACTTGCTCTTTGTGAACACCTTTGCTCGCAGAAGAACTTTCTTAGAAAACACGTATTCTCTATGATACACTTTGAAAGCGCAGAGAGGTTTCCTAGAGCAGGCTTCATTTTAAAGCAATTTTATATAATTTTCTGTCTATATATATATAGCAGAAACCAATGAGGCGAATAAAAGATTAGAAGTGTCACAAAAGATAACACAAGATATCTCAGATACTTGGATGGGACAAAGTTTTTCATCTCGATGCCAGTAACAAGTGGTTGGTATGACACACTCCAGAAATGGCCCTAACATATTAAATAATGTGTATATGACACTAAGGGATAAACAGTTCAAAACAAATCTGTTCTGCAAATTCTCTTATTGGATCATTAACTACATGACATTTTTACTTTCTAGTGTTTTTTATACCTTCAAACTGAAATAGCATGTTGAAAAAATACCAGTAGAACATACTTATATTCAAATACCTTTTAAGGAAATTATAAGAAAAAAATTTATTGTAACGATACGATATTGAAGAAACCAAAAGCACAGCTATATAACTTGTCAAGTGGTTCACATACAGACAGCTGTGGGCAGAACTGAACTCTCTCACTCCAACTTGAGCTATCACTGACACAAATCCTCCCCTTCCCATTACAAAGCAAAACATTCCTTTCACAGAATACTTACTTTGCTGGATTTCTAGAACCCAGAGTCCAATAATGTGACAATATCTTTTTTTCATGAGGTAGTGATTTCTTTGCCTGAAAAAACGTGTGATGCTCTACACAAGATTTCCATAGATTTTTGCATGCTCTGTAATTTAACATGTTGAAGGCAACAATATGCTCTCTGGATTCATTCTGTAACAGTAAGAAATACCATGTTTCAATATATACAAGCAGACCAAACACAGTAAACAAGCTCATAAAACAACAATAATTTTAGCTTAACTAAGAAAAATGCATTGGGCACGGGGCGGAGAGGGGGGGAAATCAGCATATAGTAGATTCTGAACCTGAGATGGCCAAAATAGCCCTGTGTCTCTATGAAATTCTAAACTGCAAAATGGACACTTTAAAAGTTTAAGCAATACTGAAAAATTATTAAGTTTTTCAGTTCCTAATCTTTACCATGTTAATGAAATATTTAAGTCTACAGTGGTAAAGACTCTGTATATTGAGCATAATATTAAACAACTAAATATAGTTTCAGGTTTCCAGTCAGATCTTGACCTCCTATGACACATGAAACTCAAACTTTCCGTTAAGGGTGCAATGTAGAAAGGAAAAAATCCTCAGTCTTTGAATTCAAACTCTTCACATAGGCTTCAATTCAATAACATTCTTTCAAGAGCCATAGTATGCAAAAAGCATCTGCTTGATAGTCTTTTAGAAGATACTAAAGATGTTAACAGTGATCCATCTTTGGGGAAAGAGAGTAGCTGTGATGGGACTGGAGCTGCTTTCTGGATGGATAACATGAGGCCACAATGAGGAGATCGAACGGAGGCAAAATACAAAGCTTGTGTGTCTTGGTGCAAACTCTTGTAACTTCAGTGCCAAAGTACTAGTGGAACACAGGTATAACAATTGTGTGACCCACATTTATGTCCACACCAATGTAGCACTTGAGATATTTCACACCCCAAGAGAGTTTTGCACAATATATAGCTTTGGTTAGTTAATATAGTTATTGATGCAAAGAAAGTGGAATGAAGAGTAAAGCAAAGAGGAGAAAGGAAGATAACAGGAGACCTCAGTTAATTGCTATCACAGCTCAGCACTTCAGTGAAAAAAAGCAAGTATTTGATTTCATCTCTCATCTTTTCCAGCTGCTCTGAATTATGACTGAACTTTGACACCTGAGCATACCCACTAATAGGCCTACCTTGCAAGTCATGATATTAAATTGATGCACCATTTTAAAGATGAAGAGCATTCTAGTGGGATACAAGGATCTAGTGCCTATCATACTACTCAACTCACATTCCTAAAAGAATGGTATTTTAATAATTACCAAGAAATGAGAATTAGAGAAATTTGTGACCATTAAGGCAGAGGGAACAATTTTCAATACCTAAAGTGAGTCTTGCTATTTCAGCATCAGGGAAAGACTTTGATCAGATATACATCTATTCCGTTCACAGAGAATTTGAAAGTATCTACAGCATAGCAAGTAAAAACATATTTTAACACGCAAAAAAATGAAGTTGTGTTTAAGCACTAGATAAGCACACTTGATATAAAGTTTCTCTGCTGGAAGCTTCAAAACGATGCCTGTAAACCAGCATAGTTCCTGTCCCTACCTTAAATCTTGCACCCTTCATTAAAGTCTACATGTGAGCATTTACAGCATTAGACATTCACTGATTCATCAGTCTTGCTCCTCAGTCCTTATGTAGCTCTTCAGTAGAAACAGAAATATTGCATACTTCTATCAAGCAGCTGATCAAACAACTGAAGCAGTGGCAGGGTAAAAGAGGAGGTGAGTAGCAGGGAGACAGTGAGACAAGGTGAGCCTTCAGAACAGGGGCATAAGGAAAGAAAAAAAGGAGTAAGAGAAATAAGGAGAATAAATCAATGAAACACGACACATCCAAAGTGACTGCAACTGCAAACTCACAGCCTTTGAGAACTTTCTGTAGATTTTTTGCAAAGAAATCTACATATGACATACAAAACAATGAAATGTTACAGAACTGTCACTATCAAGTAAAATCTTGACTACTAATATGTAGTATCTGCTCTGCTTTCCCCACCTTCTTTACTTCCAGCCTCATTTACCTATTCCCTCCTGCACTTCCAAGCAAAAATCTGATAAATCCAAAGACTGACATGATCTCGGTCATCTGCCCTCACAAATCCCTCAAGCGAGCCACCATTCTGGAGAAAACCTCTAGTAGTCCGGCTGCCCCCTCACTCCCATCGCACTGCGTCAGCAAGCTTTGCAAAGCAGTAACACTGAAGTACTGCAGGCATGCAGACTTGCTGCCCTAAATTTCAGGCACAGGGTGCTAACTAGCACGGATGGATGTATCTGGGGAATTAATAGCACACCCCGTCTTGCCTTCTCATATCTATTGAGAAAGAGTAAAAAGGTGATGCGACTGGTCTTATTTCTCCTGCAGTTTCTGTAGCTCTCTAAGCACGATAGAGTGTGCATTACCGTAACCTCCATGGGTTATGAAAGAAAGAACTATGATCGCTTAAGGGATTAGTTAAAAGAATCAAGGGCCCTGAACTGTCACCATTTAACAAAATCTTAACTGAACAAATTTTAAGAATGTTGCCCTCTTCAAAGGTGGCACACATCTCCAGAAAGAGAAATCCAACTTTTGACAGCAGTAAAGTCTTTATGCAATGAACACACATATTATACATGATCTTTGAGTCCAGCGACTGTTACATACTAACACTTTATTCCTCCATATTAAAAAAAAAAGTGTAAGTATGTGCATTTTACTATCCATTATTACTAACCTCTCTCAGAGTTCTGTTCCTATGTTTATTCTCACAGACACATTTGGAGATTGCTGTCAGTTGCCAATATTTGCATACTTAAAGACATTTTGAATTTAATAAGACTCCTTACCAGTGAATTTTTAGTCCTCAAACCTAGAAGAAGGTAATACTTGTGAGTGTCATACAATTACACTGAGTGTAACACAAATACAATTACACTCACAAGCTAGTAGAATGGTTTGCCAGCCACTCATTCATTTATATGGTGAAATAAATTTGAACAGACTGAGACAAGTTTACACATAAACAATATATTTAGAAACTTACAGCTTGCAGAATACTTAAGACCTCTCTATGGTGGATTAGGATACACCCTCTCAACAGAGAAAACAGTTTCTTTTGTGCATGCTATGTGCATAAGCATTTGTGCAGTAACACTATCTTGAGATACTAAATTTGTTTACAGAAGAACCCTGAAAACTAAGAACATGTACATACATGCATACTCCTCAAATTTGGGAGACACTCAAACTAGGGGGGTGGGGGCTGGGGGTAGGAGGAGGTTGGTGGTGGGTAGAAAAAAGGAAGGATGAAAATACTCTCCATTTGGGTTAAAAAAGCCTCCCAAGCAATCTGTGTTCATCACACCCTCTAATTGAGGACGGTCAAGAGATGTTCTTGTAACACAGCTCCTAGCAGTTTAAGAACTCATTTACCACAAGAGCCTTCATAAAGTTTAGGTATAAGTTAACGCTTACCTTTTACTATATGAGTTCTGTCCTCAACTGAATTAAAATATCTATATATCTGCTGGTCACTAATTTCCTAATTTTTCATGTCATATTAAATATTCTCTTCCTCAAAAGACAGCTTAATTTATCTGTTCATATTGTGGCAGTACAATACTGTAATCAAGATTATTCTTTTTTCAATTAAATAGCTTAATATTACAACCATTCTGCAAATAGCACACAGCATTATGAAGTCTGCTCTTAAATTTTCTACTGTACATCAGTTTTGTCAACGATGTTCACTTATTTTGCCAGCTCCTAAAGTGCTCCATGTTACACGCAGGAGGAGATACACTATCCCCCTTTCCAACCTCACATCTTTCAGCTGCAGACCTGTCCTTTTCTCCAGGTACCTTCCTTTCTCCCAGAAGTCTAAGGCCCGTAACCAGAAGCGACTTACACACAATCCTACTAGATGGGATAAGCAGATTCAGTAGATTCACTGCAGTGAGGCACTCTACTGGGCAGAGGAAACATGAAAGAAAAGAGCAGCAGATGCTGGCAAGAAAAGGGATTACAGGCCATATTACAAAATACTGGAGGAAAGGATGAAGATCTGCATTTCTCCCAGGTCTGCAAGGGGGAAGAAACCTGCATGGGTAAGACACAGTCCAACAGACTGAACGTGGAAAGATTCCATCCTGGAAAGGAAACAAAAATGGGAAATGGAGGGAGCATAAAAGGACCACAATAGCAAGGACAAATTAACAAAACAGAATTACAAAGGCAAGTTAAGACAACAGGGCCTTTTGTTGTCTTAACAATTAAGCCAAAAAAAAAATTGAATGTGACCACTTGAGCAAGACAAAATGAAATGACTACTTACATGTTTTTGCCGTTGTTGTATAAAAAACTTTTTCCTTTTAAAGGAAATTTTTAATATATTCACCCTAAAAGAAACAAACAGACTATGAAATACTAAACAATGTTTATAGGGGAAAAAAAAACGACAATGAAAAATAATACCATGTACAGCAAGCTTAAAAGATCATAGTTGTTAAATATTCAATGAATAATACGCAGCCATCTGCAAATAGGTGGCAAGAAATTCAAAGCAAAAATTTTAGCTAAGTAAAGGTCTTTTAAAAATTGAGATTTTTCCTCATTTACTCTTTAAATAGCTCACATAGCAATTCTCTCCCACCAAATCTATTCTTGAAGCAAAAACTTGATGACATCCTTTACTAAGCCACACAAATGTTAAATGTGTCAAGTTTGTATAACTTAAGAATCATATGACAACAGTGACTAAAGGAACAAAATTTAAGACCTTAATGACACAGCAAGGTTGGTCACACAGCACCTGAAATTTCCCAGAGACTTCACAGAATTGGCTTCATAATGTGAAAAATATTATGTACTTGTATTAATAACTAAACAGACATTGTAGTTAAAATCATAATTGTAGAAGGATGAAAATTGTAAGAATGAGTGTTAATATATTTTTGACTTCAATTATTAACATTGCTGCATAATTTATGTGGTAGTTTTATACAGAAATTAACACCTCTTTTTCTATATGAACATATTATGAATAAAGATTTTCTAAGGTAGGAATTGCAGTTGGAATTGGTGCTCAAGCAATTTTCATTTTAATTATATGCTTATCAGTTTTGCTAAATTATACAAACTTTTAGATACCCACACACCTTCCTACAGCAAAACAAGACTTGCCTAAAATACATAAGTTTTCTCTACAATCCTTCTACTTCAATAACCGAAAATTTACACATTTTGAAAAAAAGAATCATATAGATGCCTTGGGAAAGCTGTTTACGGTCTGATCAAATCATATCTGCCTGAAAAATACCAACACCATGAAAGGCTTTTGGAAGGTTGCTGCTAAAAGTCTCAGAATATTCTCTTCTCATCAATCGATAATGTTTCTCAGCACCTTAGATCTCATCAGGTATGACAATGGCGTATCATTCATTCCCCACTGCCCATGACAGAGATGTACTTTAATTTTAGAGCAACATTCCTCATTCATACAGGATTCGTATATTTGCCAGTTACAAACAAGAAAGGATGGAACAATCCTCCCCTCCTGCACAAAAGAAGTGGAAAACTGAATGTGGGCCCATTTCTGAAAATGCTTTTCTCCATCAGTTATATAACCACAAAGAAACAGGAATTTTATTCACAACATTCTTTGGTGACCAGGCAAACGGTTGTGCAGGTTACTAGAAAGTTTAAAGCATATCCACCACTCTGTCAGGCCAGCTCTTGAAATACTTGTACCGGTTGACTTGTTACCTCAAACGGTAATTATCTGTATTGCTCATCTAAAAGTTCTGGATTCTGAACTTCATGATAAATCATATAAACTTCCAGTTGTATTTACTGAGATGCAACTCATTTATCTATAAATCCTTTCTTAATCCTAGTGCTACTCCACCTGAACTAGTACCACTCAAGTTTTGCACTTCTGGTTCTTAACACATTTCTTAACTTAGATTGAAATTCAACATGTAAGTTTTTTGAGTCCTTCTCAGCTTACACAGTTACTGTCATGGTCTGCTTTTACCCTAACATAGAGCCATCAGAAATGCAGGACACGGAAAAATAACCTTGCAGAGTAAAAAAAAACACTCCACCCAACAACAAAAACGATGCCAACATCCAGAAATACTAAAACTCTCTCACAATCCCTCTTTTTTTTATTTTTTAAAAAAAAACCAACCAAGCAAAAAAAACCAACCAACCATGATTCGCTTCATGACCACATAATCACTTCAAGTCAAATCACGGTTTTAAGTCTCTTTATTTTGACTCTCCTCTAAGTAGAGCATCCCTCTCAATTCCATTCATTCTTCTTAAAGCACAACTAAACCTATTTAATTCAGTGACAAAGAACACTTGCTAATCTGACAGTTTTATTTAACATTAACTAAAAATCATTTGCAATGTTACGCCTACATATTGAGTGAATGTTCGCATTATAGCACAATCCACCAAAAAATCTAAGAGATTAAGGTATCACAGAATTTCGATTTAACAAATGCTTGAAGATACCACATCCAAAACATGACCTGAATAGAATGCAGTTATTCTAACTAGTGTCTCAGCTGCCCTTATCACTCACCAATAATCTGTCCAGTGATTATGCAACATTCACAAATGATTCACTTTCACAGTTTACTTGTAAAATGCTCAATACTTGTAGCATATTAATAATGATACATCTTTTGGGTCCTGTCTTCCTGTCATTCACGAGGGTCAAAATAGATTTGTCACTTACTGGGCAAGAGAATTATTCATTTCTGATCAAATTGACAGTTCTGTGCTAGCACTTAGTACTAATAGCTGGTATTTTTGACTTGAAGCAAAAATGTTTCTGTAGCTGAAAGTCTTATACTTTAACATTGGAAGATTCAGCCAGAAAGGTTCTGTCAAAATTTGCTATGTAAGATTCTGTCAAATTGTTTTTTACATTTTAACTAGCAATGTAGAATGCATTCCTCTAGCAGTTTCTCTGAAGTTTTCAAAGCAGAGAAACTGCATTCCCTGAACAGCATTTAATACACAACCTTAATGCTGCTGATGTAGAGAACACTTGTGTGTTTTTGCCATTGAGATATTTTACTTGCAAAATGCACTTGGAAATTACCATAAAACAGTTGAGCACTCCCAAGAATAACTTTCCAGAGCGTATAAAGTACTGTGTTAAATCCAGTTATTTTTTAAACCTGCCTTGACTTGCATTGCCTCTGGCTGATCAGTCAGCTCCTTACGTAGGTTGCTTTGATTGAAAATCCTCCTTTTGCCAAGGCAGTACTCTCTCACTGCCTCTATTCCTGAAAACTTTTGGTCCCCTTTGACTGCTACCATATGGCACAGTTGTATTGTTGTCATCCACTAATGCTGCGCAGTATTTTACTAAGTTTTGGAAAGAGTGCTTTGATGGTGTTTGCTGCCACCTTGAGTTCTACCACGTTTATGGTGAATCTCGTTCAGACGGTAGGAAAAACTACTTACTATATATGGTGTTACATAAAAACCTAAATACTATTTCAATTACCTGAACAAGGTTTGGTTTGGTTTCCCCCCCCACCCCGTTCTCAGGCATACTGCTCTGTAAGGAATCTCCTTACCTGCACACCTTCAGTGCAACCAAGATACATTAAAACTCCAGGCATTACAGAAATATATCCTGCTTTGAAGTCTAAAAAGAAATTGAAAGTGTACACTACAAATATAGCACAGGCTACTCTGTTCCAGTGGCTTTCCTTGTTTGCTTGTTTTCAGGGGGCATGGAACGGACACCATTCCTGCATGAAGATTATGACTAACTCATTCAAGAAGCCAGAAATAAAATATCAGAAAGTTATCCCTATGCAGTGAGTATTGCTCCTTTCAAGCTGAGAAGATATTTTTAGAGAGAGAGTAGGAAAGCTTGCATTAGGTGTCAGCTGAAAATATTGCTGCCTAAACCTCGTATTTCATAGTGGAAATTCTTTGAACTGAAAAATCTGTGGGTTTTTTTTCCCCTCCATTTCTTTTCATAAATGAGAATAGTTTTTTGTAAATAACGTTTTAGCATCTGAGTTTTATTCCCGTGTGCTCTCCAGGAGTAAAAGTAGCACAGGAAGTTGTGGACTTCTCCTGTCCTGTGTGCTACAAAGCTCTCTATCCCTTCCCTAAAAATCATATAGTCCTGGATTTTAAAATGCCATTGTTATGGTTTTCAGGATTACTATTATCCATTCATACCTTAGGTCACTAAATTGGCACAAAATGACTTGCAGAAGATAGAAAATGTGCCTTCAGCTGGCAGTTTTTAAAACTTGCAGCTGTTTAAAGAAGCTGAGAGATTGACATGTGAAAGGGCAGAACTGAGGGCACAAATATAAAAGGTGAAATTCTTTCATGCTTTAGTGTGCACTAGAGATGGAAAAATACAAGATGTCAGTGCTGTATGACAGCATTATTGACATACATTTAGGATGGTTACAGTATATCCAAGTGAGTTGTAAGACAGCTCACTGCAAAGAAAAAAAAAATCCAGAGACTGTGCAGTACATTTTCCAATAAAGATAACCTGAAACCTATTTTATTGCTGTACCATAGGAAATATCTGTTAGGTTGGGTTCATAATGAAAGGATGGAATGACTCAAGTATTTAAGGAATGTTGCTAAGCAGCACCTTTTTATATAATTAAGGAGCTAAAAGCAAGTACAACCCACTAAAATACGCTTTTCTGTCATGATTAAGAAAACGTTCTCCAGAAAAACCGTTACAAATTATAAGAGGAAATTATGCATAACATGATAAAGCTATAATTTTATCAAGTATACAAAATAAAATTCATACTTATCTTAAAAAAGAAAGACCAGAAAAATTATTTCTCATCCAATCCAAAAACCTTAAGGAACGACCCAGCCTCCACATAATTTCTAATTTATGTTATCATTTTTAGTATGGTATAAATAACAAAGCCCATAAATACTATAAACGATTATATCTTAACTAATTTCTAATGTCCTTCATGTTAGACATCTTGCGCACATTGCTTCTTCATAGAGATTATTTTCTACAGCGCTATCATGCATTCGAATTCAAAGGTCTCTCCCTTGGAGACTCCAAAACCTGTTAACATTATACAGCCTTGTTTAATGACATTTAAAAAATTGTCTAAGTTATATTATCCTAGTTCCAGTAAATATGAAACTCCAAATAACTAATTTTACATTTATCTTCTGAGAAGCAAATATCTTCTTCCTGAATGACAGGATAAAATGATCAGACCGTTAGCTGTTAAGCTTTACTAGTAATATTGATTTAAAAAAAATATTATTTGGTATTACAGAAGCAAATTTCTCAGACCACAGGGTCCTCCTAATCATGTACTGAGACCTGTATGTGAATTAACTTCATCAAGACTTCACACAGTGCAAGGAATCCAAAAGTCTTAGAGAATTAAAAGCCTAGGCAACAGGTTTCATTTTTATCTCAATGCAAGGAAATACCATGATACCCCAATAAAGAACAGGTTCATGTATTGTAGGCTCATTTGGAATAAATGTTAAAGCAAATGGAAATAAGATTGAAGAGACCAGAAATATTTCTCTACTAGTAAAGGAATTTACCAAGGATAGAAGCTTGTGCAGATGAGTTTTCTATACACAGCAATTCCTCCCGATGCAATCCCAATCATGAGATCTAGGTTATGGAGATCCTGGAAAAAAAAAAACCCAAAACACCCAAAAAAAACAACTTTAAGAACTCAGATGCAGTTTGTCCCATTTATCTACTTATAAATTCATTTTCAAGTTTTCTATACTCAAATTACTACTCCTGAGGCAGAAATTCAATCACTTATTTGGATTTTTTTTTCCCCCCATGCATCTCTTTCTTCAACATTATCTACTAGGTATTATAAACTTCTACTCATTAAAACAAATTGCAATGCTCATCTTACTATACTAGATATTCTTTAGGTCAGTATCAGACTAAAGTTTCAAGTACAGCCTTATTAATTTAACCATGGGAAAGAAGTTGAAGTACTTTCCGAGATCAGTCAGGTAAACTTCACAGAATTTTGGGTACCGAACATAAATGTCCTGATTCTAAACTGTTTAAAAAGACAAAGGAAATAATTCCTTATTTTTTCCAAAAAAGTCTTACCAACAAAGACTGGGCAGAGGTAACCACAATTCTGCATATCAGAGTATGCTAGAGGAATATTATTCATGTAATATTTGATACACTAAACCGAATTCATTGTTAATTAAAACAAAAACTGTGCATTAGCTTAACATGCTCAACTGGAAAAATGCATCCATAAATTTATAATCCTTTATATGTACTGAGATACTCAAGAGGAAACACATGCTTACATAAAAGCAAACACTTGGTCAATTTGACTCTAAACCCAAACTGATGTTACAAAAGCTACAAATCTTAGCTTCCTATTTCTCTATTATCAACATGTACTAATACATTATTACACGAATTTCTAAACAGAGCTGAACACATGCAAGTGTAGAACCCAGGTTTGACTCAAAAGTAGTTTCAGACTATTTTGTAAAGGATGGCAAAGGGTAATGGATTCTCTTAAAAACTTCAGTAGCTTAGCTTCTCCTCTAGATGGTAGTCTGTGTTCAGGTAATATACAGTTTTCTTGTATGTCCAATCCCAATTTCTTTATATTAGTAAAGTACAGAAGAATAGAACAGGTAGCACGTTCTCTAACAATACCGTGGAAAGTCTACAATGAATGCTTTAAAAACAGTTGAAAAGAAGCACAATACAGGCATAGGAATGAATGAAGCTGAGTCTAATTTGCAGTGTGCTTTATAAACCTCCATCGAAATCCCACAACATTTCATAGAGAATGAGCATAACCTATTTAACACACTGAACACTGACAGGATGAGAGGAACACCAGTCCTACCTCTGAGAGAATAATAAGAGAAAATCATTAGGTAGGTAGCAGTCCAAATACACTAAACATCAAAGTAGCCCAGAAACACCTGAAATTATTACTTATCCTCAGCAACTTTCTGCCCCACTTCGCCAAGAACTGCTGCTAGAGGAGCTGGTTGAATCTCCATCGGAAGAAGCTCACAAACTGCCAGTTTATGCCAGCGTAAACAGGAATCCAGAAATGACACCCCTTTATTTTAATACTTGGGGAGAAAACTGAGGTATTTCAGGAGATTAATTGCATGTAATTTAGCTGCCCCTGCCATGATAGGGCCAACCTAAAGCAGGGCAGAAACCCATATTATTTAGAACTCGGAAATTACTCCAGGTTTCTGCTTTTTAAAAAAAAAAAAAAAAAAGAAAATCAATACTGGATGAAAAAACAGCTTTAGAAGAAAAGGCTGATGAACTACATGATTTAGCAGAAATAAAGGATTAGCTAAACACTTGATCGGGATTAATTAGGCTAAACTACCCTACTTTCTCTGGAAGCTTTGTAAGAACAAAGTTCATTCCCCACTCCCCTTTGACCCAGTCCAAAACATTAGCCTCCTGTGCTATTTTGTTATAGTTAATTCTCTTGTGTTACACCTAAGAAATCTGAAAACAAGACTTTGGACTAGCATAAACAAAAAGGGTCTCTTAGAGTAATGATGATATGGATGTGCAGTTATTTCCCTTTTAAAACATTTATGCTGTTAAATTGCACAACTGAAAAATAATATGCATATATTTTTCTTTTTATCTGTTTCTTTATGGAGATAATAAAAAAATAATAAAGATAAAAATGATCATGCCAAGCATCTAGCTAGTTAAATACTGATTCTCATTCGATTTAATTTACAATTACCATCTGGATTTTTGTAGATATGGAAATAATATTGATCTTATCTTCATCTCTCTGAGTAAATATGAAAGATGAGTTAATATCAGACTAACTTTTGAGCCAATGAGACAGTGGTTCAGAGTCAAAGTAGATTAGGAATTCAAGAAATCTCAATACAGTTTTCAGGTATTGAATTCACTCTCCTGAGTTTCTTGCTACTATTTCATTTTTTAATATTACAATTTTAGCAGTTCAGATTTATCCTCAGAGAAAAGCAGAAGTGTTTGCATATCAAAAATGAGCTTGTATTAATTCACTAATGGAAGTTTCATGTTTAGCAAGTTGCTACAAAGAAAGCTCACACTCAACTTCTGCAAAATATTTATCTTGGTACCATAAAATATTAAAATTCAGAAAACTAGGTATTCATCTGGTCTTCAAGAAACATTATCCAAAAGTATCCTGTTTTCAACGACCAGTACAAACGGATCAGCTTCTTTTGGCCATTAGTATAAGAGTCAGCTGTTACCTGGTTCCTCTGCATACACAATCTAAGAGGACTAAGACTATCGTAACAGCAAAGAGATGAATCATAATGATCCACAGAGATAAAGCCTTTCAAAAAGACACAGTTTAACTAGTTCCCACTAGGTCTGTTCAAATTGCTGGGATCTGACAAATCTGGAGGGGTGATTTAAGAGTAGTGCTAAGTAGGGGAAGGATATCAGGAGGCATGGCAAACATACCTGCCAAAGCTGGGGTATAACATGGAACCCTCTGTGAAGCAGCAGCATATTGGGGAGGAAGTATCTAACCTTCACTACAAGCTTCAGAAACAGACTGTTTCAAACTTCAGAAAATTGTCATTTACAGCCAACATGGGCTACCAGCAGAGACCAAATGTTGAGGAGTATTCTGCAGGACTGCTGCAGCACAGGCAGAGCACTCTGCAAATGGAAGACTACCCACCAGAAGACCATGCCTAGAACGTCCACTCTGATACAATCCAGTGCTGTCACTTTTCTTATAGGCCTTCAGGGGCATAATCAATGATAACGTGTTGGTTGAAAGGTTTGCCTCATGGCATTCAGTCCAAACAATGACTTGTAAATGATGTTTTGGAATTAAGAAGATCCAGAGACAACCAATCATACCTCTACTAATAACCCTCCCATCTGTTTCCAGCCCTTTACAGCCAGAGGATTTCCTGTATCAGAAGCTTTTTGTATGTTTAATGTACTCCAGTGATCATTCTTCCACTGAACTGCCTAACTGCTCTTGATACGTATTTCACCCTGGTCATCCATTAAAACAGCAATAATCCCCACAGTTCAATTTCAGCCATATGGAAAAAGTTCCTTTTGCTTAAACCTGTCTCTTTTGAGGGAGACTCGAGCTCCTTAAATTTTTCACTACCAAAGAAAATAAAAAATTATTCGTTATTCATGCTCTCCATGCTGTTCACCTGCTACAGAATGCTCTTCCTTAAAACATTCATGATTGTTATCCTTCTCTGTACTTTTCTTATTCCATTACCTACTTTGAGATAAGGAAGGGAGAGGAAGAACAAAACTCAACATCCAGATTATATCAAAGCACATATTTAAAAGGTGGCATAACATTTTCTATTTTGCTGTCTATTTCCTTCCTAGCAGCTTCTAATTGTCTAGATGTTCAGTCCAAGTGCTAGGAAAAACAGACCACTTCCAATACTTTCATCCTTCAAAAATTGTGATAAAAATATTAATTTAGATTGAAACAGTAGCAAGACAGTCTGCATCTTAGCAGCCTGGAATAGATGAGGCTTTGATTCAAATCTTACTTTATTTTATTCAGATCATAGAGTTTGGTGTCAGGCAGAGGCTCATGACTAATATTCTGACAACCTGTGAGCCCTAGGTCATTAAATATGAAATAGTGCACTGGTGAACAAAAAATAAAAATACACTGTTTAAGCAGATATCTCCAGAAGGTATTTCTATTCAGATAGAGCAGCCCAGTACGCTGCAATGAAACTTCATTTAGTTGAAAATGCCTGAACGCGCTGTAAACTATCCTCACTGCTTGGCACTGGTATGACCACTACTGATGTTCTGCATGTAATTTGGTGGCCTACAACTCTGGAAGGATGTTGGAAGTTGAAAAGCTTTAAGAAACAGCATCCCATTTATATTAAGCGAATAGCCTCATGGTGAAAGTCTTGGAACTTAAGTTGGTTTATCAAAATACTAGGCTACAACAGAAGTCAAATTGCATAGACTGGTCAAGTTAAGTGCATGTAGGGAATCTCAAGTGTGACAGTAAAGGGTTCTTAACTAAAGAGGAAAGGTAACAGATGACCCAATGGACAGACAATGAACCTAGACGTCAGATTTAATAAGATGCCCATTTAAAGGTAAGGTAACCACCTTATCATAAATCTGAAGGCTTT
Source organism: Stercorarius parasiticus (assembly GCA_013396915.1). Classification (NCBI taxonomy): domain Eukaryota; kingdom Metazoa; phylum Chordata; class Aves; order Charadriiformes; family Stercorariidae; genus Stercorarius; species Stercorarius parasiticus. Next base: position 147,263 of record VWZL01004326.1, on the reverse strand, counting down.
TACATTGTGAGAAGACTTAAGAACATAAGAAATTTGGTCACGTACACTAGATTACTTACCTACAACCAATCCATGTGAACCAAGGTATCTATCACCTTTAACAGTTGTCATATAACAGTTGCCTCTCCTGATACTTGTATCAGATGGTATGAGCACAGACAATTCATATTTTGATCACCTCAGTTATTTCCTTTCTTTTGTACTTTTCCCCATCCTTAAAAGAGGGCTCTACTTTTTGAGCATTGTATTTCATGAATATCAATGTAATAATAGTGGCTTTAAAAAAGATTACTTTAGGAATTCTTAAAGATCTAATGCAACTCCCACTTATTTGTGGTAGCATAAAGAAAAAACAGAATAAAACATCACACTGAAGGAAGAAAATGACCTTTTCTATTCCTTCCATCATTACAGAAATTGATGATTTTTTCATTAAAATTCTCAGAGTCAGGATTATTAACATATCTCAGAAAAATGTTAGGAAAAACAGTAGTCATCTTCGTTTAGGAAATCAATCATCTGCACTACACTTCATTAAGTTTTTATACTACAAGCTTTGTGCCAAAATAATTTGCTATTACATAAAAGCACAAATGGTAACTTGCACACTAGGATGCAATTAAAAAAAGTATTTTGGGGATTCGTCTCAGACAGCTAGTATAATCAAATAATTAAATCCCAGCAGCCAGTGAAATACTAGGACGTGTTTCTTATCAATGCACACTCTGTATCTGACAGGTTTTTTTATGTGTCACCACACATTTTTAGTGGTCATCTTTCACGCTGTTAAATACTGCTTAGATTTAGCCTGCAGTCAGAGAATACAGGAATGAAAAAAGAAAAATCTCTATATTCTTAACGCCGTGTTAGAAATTCAGAGAAGGTAAACTGTTAAAACACCTGCCAACTACATCATAGCAGTAAACAGAGCATTCATTTTCTTTCATGCTAAGATGTTCATAAACTTTAGTAAAAATATTAAGTAAAATATATTGCAGTATTGAAACAATTTATCTTAAAAACACATTATTGCTCTTTTGAGGAGATCTAGCTTATTTGGTTGAAATTTCAGCACCTATGTTACACAGAAATTATTGAAAGATTACCCGACTCTTTAGTTAAAAAGAACACATGATAAAGCCAATACTTAAATGCTACTGGGTTTACTGCTATTAAGTTCATGTAAAAAAAGGCTTATAATTTTTTTTTCCAAGTGAAAAAAATCACAACGTAAACATACTCTACCACTGTGCAATTCCACTCCATAGAATTCAAGTGTTCGTGCTATATTTATATAGCAGGACTCTGCTTCAGATTGCTTGAGGCCACTAAAAGAGGGGGAAAAAAATAAATATGAATCATAGTCAAAAATAAGACATGATATTAAATTTATTCCAAACGCAGAAAAACAGAAGAATCCCACAGCCTAGTGTCTGACAAATAAACCTCGCTTACTAGTGCCACAAGTTCTTCACTGGTGAAAGCCGTCCTAAACTCCTCTCAAAAAATTGAGAAAATTATACAAAGTTTTATTACCTTAGCCATTCTGGACCTGTTCTTTTTGGAAAAATAATTTATATCTGTTTTGCTTAAAGGGATGAGGAAACAATTCCCCTATAAAAGCTTCCTTTATAACAAGAGGCTTTATCTGTAAATATTCTATATTGCGTAGTCTTCTCAGAAAGAAGTCATTTAGAAGAAAGATTAGAAGCAGGAATCTACTAAAAAAACAAGGGGGAGAAAGAAGATTAAATAAATTAAAGTTATGAAACTCACCGAGGAAAACCTGAGTTTATCTACAATCTGTAAGTCCTAGCATACTTTTTTCTCCCACTGCTAGATGTGAAATGTGCTGCAAGACTTACAAAGATTCCATCTTCTGGTCTTCTAGAAAGCTTCTACAATTCTGAGACTTTTTTTTTTCCCCCCAGAGACAAAACCTCAAAAATCCCCACACCCTCAAATAAAAAGTTTATATATTTTCATGGAAGGGCTACATGGAATCTACTAGGAGTTTTAAAAACCAAAGAATCCAACAGTAATCCCTACCTAGTTGGTTCTCCCATGAAGCCTACTAATTATTCATCTGAGAACACAATGCGGCCTAAACAAGATTCCTTCAGCCATGATAATGAAAGTAGCCCCTTCCAACAAATTGCAGTGCCAAGACCAGTCAAGAATCGATGAGACAAGAGGCAGTTCTAACGTGGAATGTGCCATAACCTATTGACATTGTGCTGTGTCCACAGTGATCCTGGTTTCACAGCACAGATCAGTGATTTAAGCACTACAGTGTGTTCGAGTAACTGTAAGAACAGACGCTGAGGGATGTGTGTAATATCTACACACATCTAAGTAGAAAAGACATCCAATATCATCCTATTATATCTGCTACTAAGTGCAAGTAAAAACAAATCTTTGCTAGGTAAGTTTCCACATAAGGCAGTAATTCTCATTTTTAAAAGGGGCTTTACCTCAAAAGATGAGCATCTAAATACTTCCAATTACACAGAATCACATATCCATCCTTTCAAATTCCAGGCCATCAAAATACTACACCCTGGAACAGCCACTCTAGGAAATACTACAATATTAGCAGGCCTTATCTCTTTCACTGTGTCAGAAAGGTAGAGGAAAAAAAACAAAACACAAAATGACCATTTTATTACACAGCAGGATGCTGAATGTTTGCAAAAGTATATTATTTTCAGTTTTTAAAATTTTGATCAAGAACTTGTTCAGAAAGATGGGAAAAGTCTGTTGCATACTGACAAACTTTATTTCTCAATTTGTATACACCATGTACACCACACCAATCAAGCCTTATGTCTTGAAGGGGCAACAAGAAAAGGTATCTCAGCACAGACTTAGGTGTTTTTTCTTGTGGTTCTTAGACCTCCCTACTCAATTAGAGATGAAATAAAACCTTGAGGTCCCTAAGCTGGTGGTAGTTACTTGTCAAGATAAACAAGCAAGAGGAAACTTGGTGAGAAACAAGCAAGAGGAAACTGGTCTTGATATCTCCTTTCAATTTTTACAGCTGCTGATACCCAAGGGCTAACAAACATCATCTGGAATATAAGCATCATATGAAGTTTCAAATGCATCCTTCTCCTCAAACCGATGGCTAGATCTAGCAAGCACTACAAAAACATTACCAATTTGGATAATATCCACATCCTAAGACCTCAGACTTCTTATGTACTAAGTAAAAAATGGTAAGAAAACCTTGTTAGAATGAACTAACTACTTACAGAAAAATCCCCCTATGCATTTAGGGATGAACACAGAAGGAAAATTTCTGAAACTATACCAGTTTAATATAACAGCACTTGCTTTCTCAATGGCTACTTACTGTTCACTGAATATTGTCTAACATGAACACGTTCATGGAACTACTTTCTCAGATTTTCCAAAACTGCACAAAAACTAGCTAAAAAAACCTCGCATTGTGCTACAATATACAAGACATAATATGTCCCCCACAACATCCTGGTCTCTAAATTGGAAAGGCATGGATTTGATGGATGGGCCACTTGGTGGATAAGAAACTGGATAGATGGCCGCACTCAAAGGGTTGCAGTCAATGGCTCAACGTCCATGTGGGAACCAGTAACAGGTGGCCTTCCTCAGGGGTCAGTACTGTGACTGGTGCTGTTTAACATCTTTGTCGGCAACATGGACAGTGGCATAGAGTGCAGCCTCAGAAAGTTGGCCCATGACACCAAGCTGTGTGGTGCGGTCGACACACTGGAGGGAAGGGATGCCATCCAGAGGACCCTGACAGGCTTGAGAGGTGGGCCCATGCAAACCTCATGAAGTTCAACCAGGCCAAGTGCAAGGTCCTGCACCTGGGTCATGGCAATCCCAGGCACAAATACAGGTTGGGCAGAGAATGGCTTGAGAGCAGCCCTGAGGAGGAGGACTTGGGGGTGCTGGTGGACGAGAAGCTCAACATGAGCTGGCAATGTGCACTCACAGCCCAGAAAGGCAACCACATCCTGGGCTGCATCAAAAGCAGCATGGCCAGCAGATCGAGGGAGGCAATTCTGCCCCTCTACTCTGCTCTGGTGAGACCCCCATCCTTCGTGGACGCAATAGTCCAGGTGGGAGGGACTCTTTATCAGGGAGTGTAATGATAGGATGAGGGGTAATGGTTTCAAACTGAAGAAGGGTAGATTTAGACTAGATATTAGGAAGAAATTCTGTACTGTGAGGGTGGTGAGACACTGGCACAGGTTGCCCAGGGAGGTTGTGGAAGCCCCATCCCTGGAAGTGTTCAAGGCCAGGCTGGATGGGGCTTTGAGCAGCCTGGTCTAGTGGGAGGTGTCCCTTCCCATGGCAGGGGGGTTGGAACCAGATGATCTTTAAGGTCCCTTCCAACCCAAACCATTCTATGACTCTATGGTTCCTCAAGTCTATATCATGTTTCAGCAATTCTAGCCTTTTAATTTTCCTTTGTGGAAGTTTCCCAAAGGGAAACCCCCCCAAGGGATACTAAAGAATGAAAAGTGATAGATGTTTACAGGGCTGGCTTTGCAATCCTGTAATCTAAGAATGCAAGTTTAAAAGGGATAATAATTTACAGATATCCCATATGGTCTACAACAAATAGTATTTACTCCAGTTCAGCAGAAATCTCGTTCTAAAACAACATTGTTCTCCTCAAACTGTAAGAAGATAAATTCTCCTTTACTGTCTTTCCTTCTCAGAAGGCTTGGTGAACACAAGAACCATTCTTGTCAGGTATGTTACTGGCACTGATCTAGTCAAAACCATGTCTCAGACATAAGTATTCACTATGAATGCCAAAGGAAGATGCAAGAAATACTGCCAGGATATACTATAGTTTGTCTGCCCCTCCTTGCACTCCGAAAAAAACAGGCACAAAGAGTTGAGTTTCAAAAAAGGTGTTAAAACAATAAGGAAACATTTTTCCCAGCCCTGTCTACTCAAGTATTTTCATTCAGAACTTCATTACCACCACCTACCTGAATTCAAACACAGCAGTTAAATTTCTCAGTCATCAAGGCTTCAGTCTACCAAAAAGACTCAATGAAAGCATCAATTTCACTGAAAGGACCCAGAAAAGAAAGAAGTCTTTCCAACAGACCCTACCACACCTTTGTCTGGACCAATGGTAACTTCTAGTCTTTTCTCTGCAGGACATAACCGATTTTATACTGCTGGCTAGGAGACCACTAAATACATGAGTTCTACCCAACCACTTCAAGACTCTTCAGAATCTTCCCTCAGTGGTCTCCAAGACTACTGATTCCTAAAGACAAGCAGATTTATTCATGCCAGTCTGCAAGTCCCCCTCTAAACATTTCTGAGCCTACTGGAAACTGCAAATTAATTTGGAAGGAGTAGAGGCCTCAGCTGTTGTGTTCCTGAACATGAACCGCTAGGAAAGCGGTCCAGATTAGTACCTACACAGAGGGAATGACTGCAGTTTGAGTTGAGTGGCTACCTCTCTTTTGCCCCATAAATGACAAAGCAACATGCATGTTCTGGACTGCTAGGCAGCACACAAGAACTTCAGAACTCCTGATTACACCCACTATCAGTAAAGAAACAAGAGGGAGAGTACTGAAAGATGACAAAAAAAAAAGTTAAGGAATATCAGGGGGAGATGAAAATGGAGATATTTCAGAATATAAATCAAAGAAACTGGGAAAGTGGGGAAATAGCTCTGCTGCAGTAAAGATACAGACAAAGAGAACAAGTCCACAGAGATTTGGATTTCATTTGCCCGAATGCTCACAGACAATTTTTTAGGTTGGCATATTTGCATTCAGCTTGCCAGTATCTGATCAACACCACTAATTCTAAAGCTGCAGTCTCAGAAGAGACAAATCAGCAGGGTAAGAAAGAGTAATTAGCAGCGGACCGACTAGAATAATCTGTTGTAGCCTTTATATTACACTCAGGAGAGTGGAGAGAAAGCACAATGTTAATTGAAGTGTTTCATGGTTGGGTGGGGGTCCCCATAGATAGACACAAAAGAAAAGATCTATAGGATTTGAAAAATGGTCAAATGTTCTTGATCCAAAAATCCCTCAAACATCTGGTACAGCATTCTAGATTGTTGCCATTAACAATGTATAATGTGGACTGATCTACTGGTTGTTATAGCTAGAAATTTATTTAAATGTTTTAACACATGGGCATCATACTCTGCATATGATTAGTCAAGCACCTACATGACAAAACCGAGTATTTCATTTAGTAGAAGCTATATGAAATAAAACCATCTGTTGTAATGACACTAAGAACTTGAATCTTCCTTTTGGCATCTTTTTTTTTTTTTTCTTTAAAAACTCAAGAGGTGAGAGAGAACTAAAAATTAATGTTACCTGTGTTGCTCATGTAGCGATTCTACTTTGGTAAGAAAATCTTTGTTCTGCTCTGGTATAAAGTTGTAATTTGACAGGTATCCTGAATGATGTACTGAAGCATTATAGTCTCCAAGTTGTGCTGTTAGGAAACAAGAAACACATATACAGTTTTCATAGTTAATTGATTATTATTTAGAAGGAATTCCTTCTCCTTATTAAAACATGTACGCATATGGGGAAATGCGGGAATTACGAATTATTTCACAACAGACTAGAAGTGTTGAACACAGGGAACTGTATGACATCAGTGAAAAAAAGATTTTTTTCAAAAAACCTTTACCTTAACTATGATCTCAGGCACTGAATGATTTAGTACTTTATTTAATTACTTATATAGCCCCACTTTTGCATCACAAGCTGTAACACCACCAGAGAGGCCTTAAATGCCACATTAGCACAGACGTGCAGTAATGTAACATTACAGGAAATCAAATTGCTTCAGTAAGAGATGGCAAATGAAATCAAGTTGATTGACATTTACTTGACTATAACATATTAGAAGTCTTCAACAAGATCTGTCACTTAGAAAGCATCTAGTCTTCAAACTGTCAGGTATAAGTTGTTCAAACTACCAACTGTGGCTCTGTCCTAACAATTCAAGTGTTAATCTTGCCTCAGCTGAACATGAGTTACTTAAAGCACGAGAAATAACTGCTGATTTACACATAACATTACCAAGCTGCTACCAAAAGTAAATAAACTTTAAAAAAAAAAGTTTTATCCCTTCAAAAATGATACTAATTAGTAAATAATTTTAAATAGTTACTAGATAAAACGCTAATTCTTATCCACTGTTGGTGGTATAGTTGGTGGAAACGAAATGAAAGTATAAATGACCATAAGTTTATAGCCTCAGTCTATGCAAGTTTTCTTTAAAAGCTAGGTCAGCATTAAGTTTGTATCCCAGAAAACATACATAAACCTTTTACATGTTATAAAGATGCAAGGTCTGGGGCAGCAGGGAGGTTGCTTTACATAAAGTACTTGCCTATTTGCCACAAATTTACCTAGTTTCAATTAAGCAAGTAATTCAAACCCCATATTCCATGAAATCTGTGTTTTCATTAAGTAGTTGAAGAGATTAAACCCTAAAAATGATGGTATGTTTAAGCAAATCACTAGAACCTGTACTAATCTGCTTTTTCCCTAAGGAGCACGAAAGACTTACTATAGAGCATTAAAGCTTCCCAGAAGTTACTAGTATGACTTGTAAATTAACACAAAAGAAAGTACTTGTATAGACTGCAAACAATTCAGCATAGAAAGCTCCTCAACTAAAATCAAAGTTAAAGAACACACTTTTACGAACAATACTATCACCATTATTTTCCAGAAAAGGCAAAGCATGAAAGAACGATTTAAATGATTCAGGCTGACGGGTGGGGGAAGTTGTGGACTTCAGAACTTACTGCTACAATAACTATGGAGTATCTTTAACACAGGGGATAACTAATATTGAACATATAACATTCAAAAAGCATGATTTCTGTGGACTAGAAAATGGAACTACTGTGATACAAAACAATTCCCAGGCAAATGTGGTCAGAAACTAATACAGTTCCACAACTAGTTGTCAACATCAAGGGAAATAATTAAATGAAAAAAGAAAGTGGAATGATAAACAGTAAGTAATTTACTGTAGCGGTAGATGAGATGTCCCTGCAATGCTTAACCCTTTCTTTTTAAAGGTAGCCTGAATTTTAAATTAGTTAGCAAAATGGCTGGCAAAAGACTAAATATTTACCCTTAGAACCAAAACACATATCTGAACACTTCTGTCAAATAGTATCTCTCTGAAGAAGAAAACAAAACAAAACAAAAAAACAAGACAGAAGATCCAGAAGTATAACAAGACACTGAAATAAGTTTTAGGAACTTCTATATATTAACAAAAGTTCAAGTCTCTGACAAGACGAGGGCAATAACAATGAAATAATAAAATAAAAACTTTTTAAACAAAGCAGGTATGTTAGTAACAGTGTAAAAATAAAGCACATAGTTTCACAGATGACAGTAGTTGATTGAAGACTTTCCTTTATGAGCCATTAACACAACCCATCTTTTCTATGAAACACAGTCTGCATTTTTAGGGTTTGTTGGAGCTAGCTTGAACTACATTCTTGTCAACAGGAAGAGACCAGATTGCCAGGAATAAGACAACTTAATTGTCCACTTCAATTTTATTTGCATTAGGTAAAAAAAATTTTTACTGTAGTTTTACCTTCTCTAAAGAGGGCAACTGCTGTTCCTTCATGAGTTATGAGGTAGAGTCTTCTTGCTCATCTTCCAAATATGGAGCTTGCTCTGGTCTTTTTTCATCTTCCTTCTAGCTACCTGAGATCATGTCAACAAGGGGAGCCATTTAGAGCACTACTTGCTTCTCCAACTCCCCCACCAACTGTCACAGTTGAAGAGAAACTATAAATGCTGACTGGTAGACATCGTGGAAGACTAATGCTCTTGTGCAGGATTTAATTATGCAAGTAGGGAAAAAAAAAAAGGTTAGGGCATATCAAGACCTCAGTAAGAAGAAAAACCTTTGAGGTTTCTACCTCTTTACTGGATTTCTCCAGGAGAGAGCAGAGGGGCAAGAAATATTAAAGGCCTATGTCTAATCTGAGTTGCTCCTGACAGTTTCTGTTGTGATCACATGAGCCAGCACATACCGACTCAATGAGGATAAAGTTAAAAAAGGGAAAGATTATTTTTACCTTTCTCCATTCTAGCCAACTGTTGCTCTTTAATTCATTATAACTGGAAATGAATACAGAGTAAAATGGAAGAAAATGGAACCAAAGAGGAGTTAAAAAAACCCCAAACAGTTATTTGAATATCAGATTCTTGTACTTTAGAGTTCTGTAGCTAATATGAAAGGCTTTAAAGAAGGGAATGTGATGACCATTCATTTAGAGGGCATATTCAATAAAAAGAGGTCATTTATTTTATAAAGTCTTAGCAAAAGAACAGCGCAATAGCCAGGTAGCCACAGAATAATTTCCAATGGATTAAGTCCCATGTTGACCTACCAAAACAGCAGTTATACAAGCTCTCAAGTATTTAGAAATTCTTACTGTTTTTGAGAAACAAATAAAGATCTGGAGATCTTATATCTTTACACAGTATTTTAACTGCCTGTGCCTTACTGAAGCATTATCGAAGCCTAAAAAAGCCATCTTTTTCAGACTTTGTAAAAAGAGTTTGTTCAGTTAGAACAGTGTGATGGGCATATATATTTTTGTCTGTTTCTCCTGGCAGCAGAAAGACTTTTGTGCAGGAAGGCATCAAACGGCCTAATTAAAATGAAAAAAAAAAGTACACAGTTTTACAAGATTCAGACACAGAGGGAGGGAAGACCAGGAACAAGCGTATTCATGTAGCACTGATAGACTTCAATAGGAATTCTCTGGGTACACATGAATCTTCCCTAGAAGTACCAGATATATTGCTGCATTAAGGGGAAGAAAAAAAAAAGAAAAAAGAAAAAAGAAAGAGCTTTATACTGGTAAGATCTGACATATGGAAAGAAAAAAAGCCATTGATGCCAACAACTCTTACAGTAATTACTGAGGCTTCATTTTTTCATTGGTCAGTTGTCTTATATATTAGGGTAAGGCAGCACTGATTTCATTTCTGCCTTCCATTACCCCAAAGGGAGGGTGCAATAAAGAGAGAGCCAGACTCTTCTTTGAGTTGCAAACCAAAGGGATGACAACAGAAATGCCCGATTTATATATCCCAACTACGTGACATCCTTTAAAGTACAGAAGACAAGTTGGTCTCCAATTTTACAGAGTTTGCTTGTAAACAATAATAAAAAAATTACATACAAATTAATATCACGAGAACCTATTTCTGCATATGAGCATTTCAACTAACTACAGAGGTCAGAAGGCAAACATATGAATTGCCATTGGCTAAGCATGATGGGAAACCTGTTATAGATAAGATGGACAATTTGGTCCAAAGGAATGCCTACAAAAACTAGTCCTTGAATACAGGTTTAATATCAACTTTCTAAAGACCTGAGAAGTGTACCAGAAAAAAAAAAATCAAGTAGTTTGACTTTAAATTCATAAGTTTTTGCAGGATTGCATATTTTAGGTGACATGAATAAAGCACAAAAGTGAACCGAGTTGCCTGGTTTTAAAAGAGAATACTTACATAAGCAGATCAGGTTCCCAGTGGAACAGAAAATAACCAAACAATGGGACAAGTCTAGCATACGAGTTATAGAACTAATTTAACTTCTATCAAGGAGTAAAAATCCTCAGGTATAAAGTTACAACCCAGGATGAAAACATAGTTAGGGTCACATGACTAGCCTCCAAATTAGGACAGCAATAGTGACTGACATGCTGAGACAAGAGTGAAATATAATATTAAAGGCTAACAATAAGTTTATCTTCATATGAACACTGAGGTACAAAAAGAAAAGAAACTTCCTAATCTGTACAGTTCAATCAGTTTAGACATTTTAAATAACCACTTTGTGCCACAAATAGAGAACAGAAGAAAGACAATGCACCGCACACCATAAAGTAAAGCAGTTACTGTTTCTCAACAGTAACTACAAAGTATTCAGGTATGAAAATGCTTCTGTAACCGAAAAATAATTCATTACTGCAGAATTCAGTTTCAAAGAACCAACATAAAAGTGTAAACATTTATTAAAGACTGAAAAGGAGCACTGAAATGAGCAAAACCCATGTAGATGTAAAAATTAAAGACACCATGTTGAAAATGGTTATCAGAGAGAGACTCCAAAAAGGAACAAAACCCTTATAAGTGGATGCTGAGAGAAGGAAAGGGTTTCAACAAGTAGAACCTGCATCCAAATAAGGACAAGAGCACAAACTCTAACCCACTCAAGCACTGAGTAACAGTGACATCCCTACTGGACAAGTAGAACCAGCTACCATGTGGAT
>VWZL01004326.1:97514-135910 GCA_013396915.1 Stercorarius parasiticus | reverse complement strand
AAGGAAATAATGCTTCACATTCAAGAGCCCTTAAAAAAAGGTTCAATCTAGAGATGACTGTAAATAGCTGCTTATGACCACTTATGACAACTGGTCACTTTGTGGTAAGACAGAACAAGAAATCAGGCATTAATAAAAACAAAGGAACATTCGCAAAAAAAAAAAATTCTAAAGATACATACACAATGTTGGTCTCCAAGTTATCTATTACCACTCAAGAAAGAAAAATGGGTCAGTCATTGTAATAACTTTCATTAGAAAAAACCATAAAAATTAAAAATCAGGAGCTCAAAACCCAGCCACAGTTAAACAGCAACAAAAAAAAAAACAACACAAGGAAAAGGAAAAAACAAATTAGAAAATATAAGTTATACTGAGTTGCTATTTCTGCATCTCAAATACAACATATACTTCAGAAACCATACAGTCACAATCAGAAAAAGTACTGAGAAAAGCAAAGTGTAATCCAAAGTACAGAGAGTATTCATTTTGAAAAAGTATGGGGATAAAAGACTTACGGGAAGAGTTATTAGTACTCCCAAAACATTAAGAGGTTTTGCAGAACTAATGCATCTTTAAACTACTCTGATATTCTGTCATGTATGTTGTCTCAGCATTCACCACCACTCATTATCATAAGTATAACACTGTATTACATGGACTTTGACCCTGGGTAACTGTTCTTTTCCCCTTTTTAGTTAGGTTACACAAAAAATATTTAATAGGACCATCCACCTTAAACATACAGAAGAATAGTATCAAGTCTACGAATTACTGTAGAAAGTCAGCTCCTTCAGTTACAGCACTGGCCAATATCCCAATCTAGCGTCCTCCACTTCAGAGATTACAGCATCGTATTTGTTTTGAAGTATTAAAGATTCAAAAAATTATTTGTGGCATAGTGGAAGAACACCAAACAAACAATACATGAAGTAATGATCTTCTAAAGTGGCCTCTGTGTTGCCTAGCACAACTGTAAAATATAATTAAGGGAAAAGAGTCCAAACCAGATGGAGAGCTGCTGTATACAAACTATCAGGACAGTCTTAGAAGAGCTGTTGAAACAAAGATGCTAGCAAGCTCAAGAGCAGCAATCTAGACCACAGTAAACTATGTGGAAGAAAACAGGCATGTATTTCAATTAATCTTTCCAAGCAGATTCTTGTATTGGGAGTTTCATCATACACATAACACTCTGGTACTGACGATGGCAGGTACTGTAAGACACGATAAAAGGTACTTGTGACTGAACAGCATTGCTGTAGGCTTCAGAAGAACAGGAGGGGCACACACAATCCTTAGACTACCCAACACATCTGGTAAATAATTTCAAACACTGGTAATTCAGATCAAAGTTCTCTTTACTCATCCAGTCTGATTTTGGTTCTGAGGCATAAGGGCTACAGGTGCCCTGGAGAGTAGCAGGAACCTAACTGACCTCTAAGCAAATCTCTCAGCTTACATGATGTCCTTCTGAGCACTATTTCACTTCAAAAAAAGCACAGGTGGGGAGAACACACAGAGAAAAATACCCAAATGCTAGCTATGAAAAGAGGTAGGTGTGCGTAAATTAGGAAGTCTGACATTTCAATGTAATTTCTGTAAACAGAGAGAGGGGCAAAATGAAGGCAAGTTAGAAGAGTCAGGCAAGAGGAAAGCTGATGAGGGAATTATGTGGTGCAACTCTCACTGTGGAGCTGCTGTTGATGTTCCTCTAAATCTTACACCCCACCTCCTCCTCTGGGATCTCAGCCTTCCGGTGTACCCGGAATTCTAACAAACTCTCTTACGTCTAGTTCCTGAGGGACTTGCACACTAAGCTCAGCTTTCTTTGAATCCTCACTCTCACCAGCCTTCCTTTTCTTAAAGGGGTTAAAGGCCATTTGAATCCCAAGCAAGAAGTTTGGGAACAAACTCCCATAGATAGATAGCAGTATGCTACAGAAACCTCCTAGTTCTCAAAGCAGAGCTGAGAAGGGAACAATATCATAAGAGGTAAGAAAAAGACCACAGTCATACTGAATCACTGAGCAACCGATGCTCAGGAAAAGAAAGCTTAGAAATGTTCATAACATCTTTTGTTGGCTTTGTTGCTGCGCTTTAAATTCAAGTCCCAACCCAGTAAAGGATTTACGCACATACGAGCATATTCCCACCAAACCCACGGGACTTCTTACATACCAATAGTTACTCACTTAAATACTGTTCTGGACATGGGATCTTACTACATGAAGTGATAGAAAACAAGTGGTGCTAAATTAGCTTTGTGACATTTAAAAAAAAGTGATAGACACACTGCATAGGTCCCTTATTTAATTTTATAGACTGTATAACATTCCCATTTTACACGAGTAAAAATAAGACGTACGATTTATCATTGGATTGTTTTTTTCAGTATGAGAGTATGCTTCACACTTAACGATTTCAAAATTATTTGAAGCGTACCTTAATGAGTTCTCCTTAAAAAAGGATTTCAAAATCCACTGATCATTTCTGTCACAGCACATTTACTGATAATAAGCTAACAACTTATTCTTCAAGTGTCTGAACTGTATTGGTAATCAAGTTTAGTCACATGCTATTTAGACACAGTATTCACACCCACTTGCATTTCCCTGTAACTTAGCACCACCAGACGGCACAGGCTGTGCCACAACGGTGCAGAGCAACATCTCAGGGCTTTATTTCAGAATCACCGTGCTGAACCCAAGCACCTGTGCAAAGGGCAATACAGAGCAGCAGCATTCCAGCAGCACAACTGACATCACCAACTGTCCCTTTGCAAAACTCAAAGCCCGTGAAGGTCAACCATACAACTGCCACATGTGAAAACTGTAGTTAAGAAGCAAGAGCAGAAATATCAAACGTCAGACTTCATGCACAACAAAAGACATCTGTGACAACTGCTCCACCTTTTAAATAAATAACCTTAAGGTTGTCAGACAACAACGATTTCCCCTTCTGTATACAAGGGAAGTTACATAAGAAGAGAGCAGCCTGAAAACCACCAAGAAGTGGCAGTAATAAGAAAAAGCTCAGGTAGAACTGATCCATGGCAACTTAAGACAACATCTTTTTAATAAGCAGATACCTCATATCCAGGAACTTCAAGTCTCCTTAATTAGTATGATTAGAAATTAGAACACCAAAATAAAACTATTCAAAACAATTTAAGTTGACAAGAATCCTAGCAAATATGACTAGGATAAGGAGACCTACACACTCAGATTTGAGAAGGTCCTTCCTATGCCATCATCTGTAAGTAAATAGCAACAACCTGTTAGCAAAACAAAAACTATATTTTTAGGGGAATACATCTTTCTATTAAATGTTTCATTCTTTGCTGATGCAGAGAATAAATACAGTCGTCATACAAACAGCAACAGAAAGCCCATCAGCTAGCTAAAGAGAAAGGTTGTTTGTTTTTATTAAAAACAAAAAAAAAAAACTAGTACTAACAGCACTATCATGAGTTAGGAAAATCAGGCAAATAGGTGCATGGGAAATTCCAGAATCCACCAAAAAAAGAGTACAACACACTAGCATCCTTCCACAATCTTCACTGACCTTTTATCATTCTCCTTCACTACAAATAACTGCATTGGTAGGTATTCAAAGCACTAAAAAGGGAACGGTCAGAAAACTGAATGGGAAACAGGAATTACTTTGAGGTTTGCGGGTATGCTACCTGTGACATAATTAATTTTGAAAATCACGTTAAGCCTGACTTCCTGATAAAATACTTGCATTCTTCAGTGTACCTTTACGTTTTTGTGCTTCAGCACAATCAGGCCAGCAACACCGCATGTAGCAATCCTAAAGGTTCAGAGTGTTTCAGCCCTAGGGATACAGATGCATTTCCGTTGGCAACAAAATCTGGACTCACACCTACTATGGAAAACTTGTTGTGGTTTCAACCATTCTTACTAAGCTGGAATGCGGTTAAAGTGCCATTGAATAAAAGGGTGCAACACATGAAATACTTAAACAGTTTATCACTTTATCCTTTGAAAACCATGTTTTAATTATTTAGCTTGGTCCTTCTTTCAAGCAAAAATTACCTCAATCATTTCTGCAGATCTTGCTAGCCTTTCCATAAAGAAATGGGATAAATACAAATCAGCCAAATAATTACACAACCATTCTAGTATGCTTTCCCCTGACAATCATTTTTACAAATAAACAAACTCCACTAAACCCTCAACCTGGTTTTTTGTTTGTTCGTTTAATGAGAAAGGTCTTCCTCCAGCTGTTTTTCACTATCTGTTTAGGATGCCTGTAATGCATAGGATCAGGCTTCATTTTGGTTTTCCTACAGAAGATATTTTTCCAATATCACCCTTAGAATTTCTTTTTGCCAGCTGCAGGCAGATGAGAAGGATGTAAATTCTTCTACATAGCATCACCTTAAATTTATTGCAAAGTGCCAGACAGTTTTACATATCTGACAAATCAAATTCCCTGAAAAAACATTACATAAGAACACTGGAGTTTCTTAATCATGAGTTTACCTTCCCCTTAACTGTTCTCTAGATGATCACTTATTTCCCTGGAATGCTTTCCCGTAGCTATTTAACACACAGTAAGTTTCATTATTTTGTTTCCAACAACAATGAAAACCTGCCTTTTTTGACAGCAGTACAAGCACACATAAATAAGGACACTATTATTCTTGTATCAACTTCCTTATTTTTTGACAGACCTAACAATCACACTTTTTTTTTTCTATTTAGACTGTTTGAAGGCTGCTTTAATAACCCGCGCCTTCTTTACAGAGCATCACCTGGAGCATTTTAATATTCTGCACAAATAGATAAGGAAAGAAATCTTCCCTCGTTTTTCAGTATCAAACAGCAGAGAAGGTAGTCAGGTAGTCAGTCAAATACATTATTTAACAAAATAACGACTGGTTATTACTTACATTGTACTGCATATGATGCCAGGACAACAGCAGAATTAATGGGACATGACAACCTGGAAAGAAAGGAAAAATTTTTATTTAGAAAAGACTGTATAAGTGTATTGTTAACAATGTCTCTGCAATTAGTTCAGCACATGAAGACTCGTTTGTCTTAAAAGAATAACCAATTTTTTTCGATAATTTGATTTGTCAAAGCACAGTAGGACTGGACATTAAAAGCTAGATGCCGTGTAACAGCTTCTTAAGTGAATGGAAGTTAACTAATCCTAAAAGGACACGCTTGTATTCTCGATGGATGCTTATTCTGGAGAGCAAAAGGAGAAGGGATTTTTATGAGGCTCTGGACATTATTTTAATAGCTGCAGTCTGGTGTATTTAAAACTAGACACAAACACTAAAATTAGCCAAATGCCAAGCACAAAGACAGCTCTGATCTCATGACCAAAACTAACTCCATAAAAGACAAAAGCCAACACCTAAAGGCAATTTATATTTGGCAGCAAATACTTGGACCATCTTTTTCCTTGTTTTAAAAAAATGTACAAACACATACAAAGGAGCCACTGGGTATATGCCCACCATATAGGGAATACAACCCTGAAATCATGAGAAAGAATAGCATGAACTGCCCTTTGCTACTCCCTCCTAATTACCACACTAGATAGTGGGTCCTCACATTTGGAATACCATGCCTGGCACACCATGCCTTGCATAAGGATCTCTCAGGTTGACATTGTACCTGTAGACACCAGCATCTCCTACAGCTCATTCACAACAGACTTGTAAACTGTTCTTAATAACTGAGCTTTCTGAAAATTTGTAACGTTTCATAGCAATTTGATTTTCTTTTAAAGCAATATTTCACAAGGTATGTTTTTATAGCAATGATACCCTCAGAAAAAGGCTTTTTTGTTTTTTTCAAAATTTTATTTTAGAAAGAATTAGAGAGAAATTGAAGATTCTTCTTATTACCTTCCTTCCACAATATCGGTCTTCAATTGCAGGAAGAATAAGTGCCTAGAAAAGATTTTTTTGGAAAACAAGCAAGCATGCATTTATTTTCACATTTAAAAGGTATGGTTTAAATGGTTACATGTATTCGTTTATTTTACTAGATTTCCTGACAAAGTATACAAACAGATGAATAAAGCTTAGTGGCATTTACAAAGATACCATCATACACCCGCTCACTCTCACAAGTTTAAAGATCTGTGGCTGTCTATAATACGACTCCAGGACCACAGTATTAATGCTACAATGACCACTATAAAAACTAAACAATTACAGAACTGGGCTCTCTTTCTCCCAGGAATATCCATCTTGGATGTAACTTCAAAAAATTAAAAAAAAACCCAAAACCAAAAGACAACCCCAAAACGCCCAACCCCAAACTGTGATAGTCTATCTTGGAACTACTCAATGGAGGATGAGACATTTCAAGTAGCATATGCTGACAAAAAGCTCTTAAACAATTCTCCAAGAGCAGTTCAGTCTTGCTCCTATTAGTTTTTTCTAGTAGAAAATGTTAGTTTATAGTGATACTGGAGAATTGGGATGTGAAGAACCATAAAGAGCACATCTTTGAATAATTTCAGTTTAAAACTGAAGAACAGCTTACAACTGTAAGCAAGTACTAAAACAGGTCAATAGGTAACTTGTTTTGGTTTGGTTTTTTTGTGGTTTTTTTGTTTGTTTGTTTTTGTTTTTTTTACAATAAATATTTAACATGCTCTATTATTTATATTCTCAAGTCACTGAAATTGACAAACAATGAAAATGTTACAAAAGTGTTACAAAAATACCAGATTAATGGGTGAATTCTAAATTCCAAATCATGTGCACTGAACAAAACAAGTATTCAATTAAAGCCTTGTGACAAGTTAATTGAAAAGTGCTTATAATTCATGTACCCCACCACCCTAACAACTCAGAGATGGATTAAAAAAAAATTAAAAGGTCTACTATAAGCTGAAGCGTTATAGATCTTTACGTGTTACAAGTAATGGGCAAACTAGAAAACAAGAACTGTTATCTGTTCCTCCTGAAACAAAATAAACCCCACCCTCCCAGGCCCTCAGCATTAAATCTACTGCACATGTTCCAAATTGACTCAGTTTTGATACAATAGTACTAACAGACTTAGGTAATGCAGACAGCTTAATCATTGATCTTTCCTATTTTTTAATCATTGCATCCAATTAATTAAGGTATCAGAAAAGAAAAGGAGAATAAATGCAATAGGCAGGTCCTTCAAGCAATGAAGGGCTCAAAAAAAAAAAAACAAACCAAAAACCAAAAGGAATCCAAGATGCAAATAAACCAGCTGCCATCTTTGTACTGGCTTATACTCTGGCTGTATTTTGGAGTTGTAGGCTGTGTATAGCAGAAACCATCCACTATAAGCATTGCATCAAGCTGTCCATTCCAAACATTTAATACAAATAGTTACATGAAGTTTTCTACCTAATAAAGCATAGTTTGGCAAGCTGTGGAGATGGAAACAGAGGGCTTTACACATTCTTGGTTCATGGAAGCAAACATCAAACAGAAGTTACCTGGTTTGTTCTTGCTGAAGTGTGTTAGGATCAGGTATAAAAAACCTTACACGAAAACGAAGGGTGCAGGGAAAACCTCCTACAATATTTTAGAAAAGCAAATCAATTTTTTTTATTTAAAAAAAGAAAGAGACCAAGGGTTTTATTTCCATATTTATAGAAAAATTACATGAACCACCACATAGAAATCTCATATGTTTTTCTCATGAAACTAAAAGAAACCACAAGAAGTCTCTCCTGATCCCCCAACACCAACTATAAGAAGAAAATACTCCCAAATATCATGATGCTTTAATTTAAAGTACTTTGTATATGCTACTTTACATAAAAAGTATTATTTAGTTATCTTTGCCTCATAGGGATTAGAAGACAAAAAAGCATCAAATGTATTTGAATTGTCTCGATTGGGATAATACTCAATTCTATCTTACATCTAAATACAAGAAATTAACAGAAGTTCACCATGTTAACTTCACGTATTTCTATTTCAATTCATACACAATCTACAGCATACAGTAGAAATAAGAGAGCTGAAAAATAGCTCAGCTTTCACAGCACAAATTGCGACAGTGTCATTCAGCCCTCCTAAGCAGCTATCTGGCAGGGTCATGCTGGCCGGCTTCTCATTCTTGGTAAGCATTCTGTGTTACCCAAAGCTGTTTATAAATAAGACCTACTAGAACAACACATGCACTTGGAAGTGCATGGTCTTCATTTTCTATTTGGTTAGTTTTTTAATGAAAACAAGTATATTTTTTTTTTTATTTACTTGAGACAAGAAATTGTCAGAACCTATATATGAAATATTCTCCACTTCCCTCGATCAAACCCCCTTTGTTTATCTTCCCTATCAGGAGGGATTTACTGTCACCATGATATGACTACTGCTTTCACAGCCATGATGTCCAACCCTGTTCAGAAGCCAGGTTTAGATGCTATTACAGCATCAAAGTTAGTGACCTATCAGGTCTTATTAGCACCCAGGTAGCAGTAAGAGATGTAGAAAGCTCTGCTGAAAGGACTGGCAGAGATAAGACTTGGTCTTAAAGAGAATCGACTATCTGGATGTGCTAATTTACAAGAACTGTATTTATTCTAGTCATAAGAATACAGAAAAGCAGAACTACACAGTTACAATCAAGATATTAAAAACAAGTCTTACCTTTTAACTGTTTTCTAATAGGTTTGTTTGGTTCAAGCCATCGCTGTGAAATGAAAAACTATTAGATGGATTAAAAATATTTACAAATAAATAGTGTTTATTTATGTGTATGTGTGCATGTATATGTGTGTATACATACATGTGTATGCATATGTGTATACATGTAAACACACATATACATGCACACATTTATTATTTACTATACTTACAGGTGAATCTACTGAAGTTTCGTTTTGCTGTAAACCAAAATATTCCTTCTCTGTCACACCCAACTGGTTATAGGTCATATCCAACAAAATCTGTCCGGTGTCTTGTTTCTGAAAACAAGAAAACTTTAGAAGTGAAACTCTGCAAAACTTACACATTTTAAGATACAATTAATTGAAATGATTTTTAAAAAAAAAAAAGTATCTCATGAATAAAAACATTCATTGGTTCAAAGTTTCTCAGCAGTAAGTTTATTCTGATAAAAGATTCCTTTTGTTTGTTTGTTTTTAAAGAGGTTTCTTTCCAAAATACGTCAGGCATGTGAAATCTCATAATATGAATTGACATGAACTCAAGCCCCTGAGGTGGGTCCAGCAATTTCATTTTAAGCAGACCAGCTCTCCCTTGAGCACAGCCTTTAGCAGCAATGCCGTTCTCCGTAGCCGTAGGCTGCAAGGATGGCTTACAGCCACATGGGGCTGCTCTGGCCCCTGCTGTCACCACCGAAGCAGCCGCTCTGTTTCCACATCAGCTGTCAAAAGGCAAAGTCAGTATACAGTAGGATGGGGGGAAAAAAGTAGAAGGATGCTGTGCTCCAGCCAGAAGGTCCTGTATTTCAGATTGAATTCCCACCTGCCCCTCAGCCTCCACACACTCAGCTGCTGTTCAGCCACCCCACTTTTACCTAGACGTCCCTCAAGACAGGTATCACAGAACTGGTGTAACTGGGGAATTACACAGGCAACGGAGACCCAGAAGCATAAGCATGGTATTATTTTCCCCAAACCAAACAAGTATCTCCATGCCATGGCATTGTGGAGAGAAGATTAACCAACTTCTGCCAAAGAATATTGTGAACCAAGTCTATTAAAAAAAGCCCAACCACAAAAAGAAACAAAAACCCCTCAACAAGACTGCAGTCCTAAATATGCCAATACGTAATAAATAGCTTGCAAAGCTGTATGGCACTTTAGGACTAGATTTTATATACTAAATTGCTGGACAGAACAAAAATCAAGCTGGTTTGCTTGTATCTTGTCTGTTACAGCAAACTAACTTTTCACATGATCTTCCAGATCTCACTCTTAAAAGCAGAAATAAATTGCACACATGCAAAACAGAAAAATTTACCAGAGGAAAATTATTTAGACTGCAAGAGACAAACACTTTGTTCTGAAACAAATTTCTCAAAAATTAAGCTCTTATTTAATTAAGTTTTGGTCTCTTGAACAGATTTCTTAATTTCTTAAACAATCTCTTGAAACAAAGGACTCATGATAGTGACCACATTTTTGTGGATGGCCCCAGTCTTACTCATTGCATAAGAGTGCTCACTTAAGCCAGGAACACAGTATTTTATAAAATTCCCTTTGTCTAGACTTTGTTTATTATACAACACTAAGTTCTGTTCGTAAGACAGATTTATCCTTTTTTTTAAAAAGAAAAAATAAACAGGCTACCACACTGTTGTAATTGAGTGCTTTAAATAGTAACATCTTCCATAGCCTTCCATTATCTCATAAAAGCATTTTTCCTATTTAAAAGATGGGAAAAGAAGAACAAAGATTCAAGCAAAAGTTATCCACCTGACTACCTTATTTTGGAGTACGGAATATTATCCAACACTTCCCATTGCTAGAGCAGAACTCCTAGTAGCTTATTTGTGATTTGAATGCTCAGTGTTTTTACATCAGGCTCCAAATGCAAGGTAAGGTAACAGCTAACTACTGGCCTCCTGTGAAAAGCTGTGCCCATTTTTTTGGAGCAAAGCCACATATGAAGAAAACAATGTAGGCAACACTCAACTGTCTTATGTATGACTCTACCCTTTCCCCTCCAACAGTCTCCCATCTTGTTTAACTTCCACAAACAGCTGAGGTCTCACAATA
Source organism: Stercorarius parasiticus (assembly GCA_013396915.1). NCBI lineage: Eukaryota > Metazoa > Chordata > Aves > Charadriiformes > Stercorariidae > Stercorarius > Stercorarius parasiticus. The sequence continues at coordinate 125,176 of VWZL01004326.1, read as the reverse complement.
AATGTGAGTCCACTCAGGCCTGTGCATCTGTGTGGCCATCAAAAGCAGCAGCTCTGTCCCCTCTGTCTTCCCCAGTTGCACATTCCTACTCCTCTCCTTTCGAACAGGCTACTGTTCCTTGCAATATTCAAACCACAGCACTGATCTACCCCAATTTTTTTCTGAAATAGCGTAGACCTAGATCCAGCTTCAAAACCAAAATCTCAGCGACAGGAAAGGACCACGCGACCAAGCGTTCCTCGTCACACACAGCCATGTGTGTCAGGCAGTTCTGCCCAGCACCATCACTGAGGCAGGCTCTGCTCTTTGCTATCAGAGATTATCCATATATGCACACAAGAAGACCCTATGAAAACAGCAGATGTCACCTTAACCCTCTGAAATAACGGGCACTTCCTGGTGCAAATACGTCCATCTTTAGCACTGCCTTACTATACATACCACATTCATTTCCCCAGGGTTGTGTTTTTATAAGCAGAATGTTAAAATGCTTTCAAGTGACATCACATGACACCTGCACAATGCAGAAGCATAATTGCACATCTGTGGTGCATACTTACACAAGTTAAATGAGCAACTGAAGTTATATTGTGACCGAAAGCAGTAATTACAGGGGATGAGACATACACTTTATTGAAAGAATATGTTCAGGCATCTCAGGTTTCATTACAAATGGGGCAGGAGAAGACCAAAGAGGGTAGATTCTTCTGCTAATTTTCTCTCTGCATTTCAACACTTCTGACTCCCTTCAGGCTCCTTTCTTTGCAACAGCATTATCTCCTAATTCCCTTCCCATTTTTCATGCTTCTGGTCCTGCAGCCCAATTCTGATGACTTCCTTCACCTTCTCTCTCCCCACCCTTTTACAGTTGCATCCCCACACATGAATTGCTCAGCCTTCTCACTGCTTCCCTGTAAAGACAAGCAAGCTCCCTGATAGAATATTCTTGCTCAGCAGTCATGGTTCCTCTTTGCAATGTTCCCATGGGTCTCCCAACCCTAAACTCAATCGCTCCTCCACCTACGTAACTACTATTTCCTTCTCTTCCTCCTCGCCACATTTCCTATCAAAAGCAATTTCCAACACTACTTTTCCATGGCTCCAGTTCTTGCTCTCTGGTATTAAAAGCACAAAGTTTCCTCCACAGTGCGTAGACCAAGCACCACTCCAGAAATCTAAGCTAAGTACAGAATGTAATTTTAAATTGTTAAAGTCTTCTTCAGTTGTTAAAACTCCTGAAGCTGAAAGTTTTTGTTGTTTTTCCTCATGAAAATTTATGGTTACTCAGCTTTGGCTTTGTTTTAAGAAACACCTGAATTATTTTTTGGCGTATACATCTAAAAATAAAGTTAAGGCACAGCTCGCACTGCACAATCTTCAATCTATTTTGCACATAAACAGTTCTGAGATCTAGGTGTAAAGCAGGGCAGGCTAAGCACCTCACATCACAGCTTTTGAATTTTGACATCCATTCCAATAGTCCACAGCCACAGTGTACTCTAATACTACAATTTTTCACTCCCCTCCACCATAGGAAATGGGCAAAACAACACGAACCCTGCCCAGCTAAACTGGGCATTAGAACCAAGTTCTTCTTAACCTTGTTAACTATTACAACAAGCAGTTACAACATTCTTAATAAAGCTCTTGCCTTTCTATCGTGAGATAAAAAAAAATTATGCACTTTCCACACTAGCCTATTCCGTTAGTGACACAAGTTTTTAAGATAATCTCCAGAATATTAAAGTTTTTTCTACTAAAAAAAACATTTCCAAGAGGTTTGCTTGTTTACACCCTGAAAAGAAGTTTCCATTTATTTCATCTTCATGACATCTACCAATCCTTACTCTGAACTGTTAAAAGCTTTGCATCAGCCAACACATAACCACAGACCATTCACTTCCATTTAAATCTGCCTTAAAGTATATTTCACCTTATGTTGTATAGGCCAAAAAATATTTAAACCAGTCATAACTAACACCTATTACATTCTGCCTGCACCACAAAAATTTCCTGCTATGTATAGGGAATTTAGATTAGTCAAGTTTAATTTCTGATAAGCTATGCCATTTTGAAGAAAAAGAACCCCTTCATTATTTTAATATCAAGTACTGCCTAGAAGCTGGAGTGATCAAGACCCACTGTCCTAAGAACTGCATAAGCCTAAGTGAGGTTTATGCAGGTCTTCGGAGTGGAGGAGTAAATATGCAAGTAATCCTTCTCAGTTTGTTAACGTCTACAAGGTAAGTGGTACAAAGTGACACTTTAAGAGGACAGTGCAATATATAGCACATCTCCCTGTCCCTCTCCTCTGCAAGAGCTTTGTCCCCACTTTCTGGCAATGATAACCTCACAGTTAAGCACCACCTAAGCTTTTGCAAATTCAGTCTCACTTCAGACACAATACCCATTGCCCTTCATGTGCTGTTTGAGGTCATCCTTTCCTAATTTAGTCTGTAATAGTCATCCACCACCAAACAGCCTGTGGCCTTTGGTCCCAATGTGCCTACGAGCTTGAACAAAGTGCTATACTTTCTTTTAATTTCCACGCTAATTTTACACAGAGCCAATTTATTTGCTTTTCTGCTAACTCTGTCCTTTTCTCTTCCTAGAGCTGATTTACTCACCTGATGCTCTTATTCAAAGCATGCAAGATTTTGTTTAGCTAGAATAAACAGAACAGTCTCTTCTTTCCTTAGGTCCAGACTTTTGCAGAGCATCCTAGTTGCACTTTCTATGTCTGCCTGACTGGAACTTCCCTCTTTTGTCTGTGAGTAGCCAGGATCCACACGTGACATTTGCTGGAGGGTAGCTTCGATGCCAAGACTAACACTGTTGATACTTCCTTGACATTGGCTGAAGATTCCTGCCTGGTGTATAATAGCGCTCACCTTTTTAAGAACGGTAACACATGAGCAGCTCAGCCTGCAAAATACCAGCGTTCTCCTCCTCTATTGTTTGCAACTGAAAATTGAGCTTAAAAAAACATTACCTCATCTTAGGAAAGCTATCAGTTTACACTACTGATTTCCCTCACTGCAATTACTCCTTGTTCAAGATAATCTATCTGCTACCTCATATTCCTGTATCTCTTTTATTGTTAATAATGCCTCAAACCTTACATTTTTGATCTACTGAAAAAGATTCATTAGCAACATGTTAATGAAATTTGACAGTCAAGAACTTTATTGATGTCCTTGCACTGTTTAACATCTGCTTTTCAGTTCTACTGCCACTTCTTGAGCCAACTCCCTGCCCATCCCATAGCTCTTCTAGATTCCATACGCTCCAGTGCAGTATTTTCCTATATAAAGGTCACACAAAATATTTATCCAAGCCCACAGTTTTGATCCACTGCATTTCCTCTGCCTCAAAAATGATTTAAAACAAACAGATACATGAGGTTAGTCATTCCAGTTCTAACTTTGGAAAAATCTCTCCTCCACTAATTCTTTCCTTCAGCATTTATTACGAAGTCAGGCCCCACGAACGGCTAAGACTAACAAGCCTGCTGTAGGTCAGATCACTTTCTCACTGTCCTCAAAGGCATCATCAAATTTCATACCGTCTTACTATTTCCCAGTCAGAGTATACCGATCTGCCTCAATACAAAACTAAATATTTGTTGCCAATCTGAAACTTCATACAGCAGTTCTTTCAACATGCAGGGACTCAGATTAGCAAACTGTCTTGTATTATCAAACAATATTCAGCAGGAAAACTTAGTGACAAAGATCCAACAATTCTGCATCCTTGCATTTTACTACGAGTGGTTTTAAATTATAAAACTCGCACCCACAATCAAAAAGAACCTTTCAGACTTGCATCTCTGCCCATTATTTTAAACATACCAACAGTAATTGTTGGTATTAATTGTAACAATCACTTTCCTTCTCAAATATTGGAAGAAGCAGCTTAACTGAGATGGTGGGAAAGGAAAAACATTCCTTACTATTTGAATTTCAAGTTGTACAACTTTTTTTATTATTACTGCCTAATCATTTTATTTCTATAAAGAGACCTGATTACTAAAAGCCAACTAGTCTAAAAGCAAAAATCACAGGTACTAAGACATAAGAGTCAACTCAGAAAGACAATGCAATACAGAAGCGATCTGACACTGTAAATTTCATCCCTTCACAAAAGTCAATTTACTGGAAATTGAGAGGCGTACTTCCCAAGTGGTCATTCCTGGTAAATGAATCAAAGGAGATCAATAATGGAAAAGTCCTGCATGTTTATACCGAAAGTTACAAATAAATTGGCATTATTGCACAATATACACCTATTAAACACACCCAAACACGGTATGTGAGCACATTCTGTATATATTAGAACGACCACTAACATTTTCTCCATGTGGAAAGCTTATGCGTTATAGCCTTAGAACAAGACAGAGGTAACATCAGAGAGAGAAGTGAGCTAACCTTATCACAAAATTCAAACACTTGAAATTTATTGTGAAGGTTCGAAAAAAACCTGTATATAATTAAAAAAATCAAGTGCAACACTCAGTACAAAGTGCAGTCAAGTCTTTGTCTCAGATGTGTTTTTGAAAGAACATTTCCAGCTCCTAGCTTATGTGCTCCTACTGTTGTTTGCCTGGAATTCAGACGTGTTCCATCTAAATACTGAAACGCTTAATGGGGGAAAGACAAGAAAGGCAATTTCAGCGTTGCGTAGTTAACATACATTTCTGTTTGGATTGTAAGCAATGTAGTGGAATGTGTCTGTCTGTACTCTCATGTGAACTTCCTTGATAATGATAATGTAAGAACAGCACATACTGCAAGTTATACTGATTAACTCTTTGTGATACCATCAATACAAATTTCAGATTCACCAAAACTGTAGTATAAACCCCTTTAAATAAAAAGAGTGAGCAAAAAAAGTCTATCACTTCACTACCCTGCCTAAGTCAAAAGTCTAGGAGAAAAATGGCAGTGATCTCTTGAAATTACGTCAGTATTTACACTTGGTCAGGCTACTGATATTCTTTGGGATAAGTGTTTAATAAGAACAAATTTGCAGAAATCAAATTATGCAGCTATCTTCAGGTTTCTCAATAGATAGAAAGTACCTCAGATTATTTCCATAAGCAAAATCCACTTTCCTTCTTCCTTTGCCCAGTTTTAGGATATTTGGTTTTCATTCACATTGCTACAGATGCCACCACTGGGAAAAAAAAGTACCATCAAGCAGAATGAGAGAGACCTATAGATATAACTTTTTAAGTTTCATAAGCCCATGCAGTTTGGTAAGTTTCATGAAAATCAGCTGCATGGGCTCTATAAAGATCCTGTTGCTACAGAATGAAAGTCACATCCCTATACTTCCTGTTCTCTAAAAGTATTTGGAGATACCGTGAATGTTCTACCATCATTTTAAAGACGTCACTTAGTACTAGTTCAAAATTTAAAAATACGTAAGTTGTTCTTTTCAGTGTGTCAACAGGTTGTAAATTTAGACTATTTAATCTATCATCTTTGTATTAAATTTAAATCCACCTCAAATTTACTAGCCTTGAGCATCTGTGCATTGCCAACATCAGAAATGACAATTTAGGAATATCTATTTGCTCAAACCCAAAGCACATTTCTCTCAAGTTTCTTCTTGTCCTTATGTTTCTTTTTTTTGATGTTATTTTTCTATATAATTCCCCTATGCCATTGAAAGAAAGAAATCCTTTTGCAGTGAGAATTCTGTGTTCGGATAGCTGCCACATGATAAAGCAATACTCAGCATTTTTCAGTCTGTTGTCATTAGAATGGAAAGAGTCTTCAATTCCACTTATGCTATTAAATGGATGAAGGCCAAGCTTTGAGTACTCTGTTTTTCCCCATTCACTTTCCACTGTTTGTGTTAGCCAAGTATAATCCTGTCTATGAACGTAAAGCATAGTTTTGTATACATGAATATTGGCCTAATATTAGTTCAAAGTGTAACATATAGCCAAACGTAGAGCTTTCATAAATCACAAGGTATCACTAGCCCACGAAAATACAACCTTGAAAAATTCCCAACCATAATTTTCCACTGATACACTGAAGTTCTTTTGAAAAGAAAACACTACACCCTATGTTTTAAAAGAGGTGATCCTGTTCAGTTCCAATTCTCCAACTCAGACAGGAAAGAAAAATTCAACAGTTATCAGCAATAACAGTAAAAACCGAGAAAGCAAAAAACTAGAAAATATTACAACATTCATGTCTTTTTATCAATTTATCTATGTCTAGCCATTTCAGAAAGCACCTTCAGTTTAATAATATATTACTATATTATTAAATATATTGCTGTTAATTTGTTTTATGGATAATCATGCCATGCGATATGCATATTTTATTTCTTAAAAATACAGAATTATCAATTGACCTGGCATCCAGAAATTAAGAAAGTATGGAACAAAATCAGTGCGTTGATATGAGAAACAGTTTCTCTAAATAAACACAGAAAGACTTCACTAGCAGGGAAAATCCATTCAGTGCAAAACTCACTTTGCTGCAATACGTGCCTAGCTGATTCCCAGACTGACCACAGACCTGAGTTACTCTTTGCTCACAGACATAAAACTGAACGATGTTGGCAATTAAAATAAAAACACACAAAGAGTCAGGCACAAACTTCACAAAGCTGATTTTTTCTGTTAACGTAAGCAAAACTTGGATACAAATTTTCCACAGCTGGTTTCAAACCCTTTTGAGAACTGGACCTTGCGACACAACCAGAGCACAGCAAAGCCTGTTCTTAGGCAGACATCAAGGTCAGAAAATCAGAAAGGGCCATCCTAGCAGATAAGTGCAGGCTCCCTCAGTACTGGTATGAAAGCTCAGTACTCGAAGAACATAAGTCTTCTGGTAAGCCTCTTCCTTGCATTAGTCCATAACATAGCGGGGTAGCCACCATCCCTGCTTTGTTTCAATAAAGCCACAATGGATCCTGCATTACCCCTATGGCAGTTCAGCATTACAGCTGCAATAAAGGAGACCCTTCCGATTCCTGGATGAAGGAGGTAACCAGCAGGGATACCCTGGGGGTACGCTGAAGGCAGGGAGAAAAATCACCTTGGTCCGGAGTTTCAAAATGGTTCCCATTTATCATATTGCATTCACTGCTTAAAGGATGAAATAAGAAGCAAAGCTCACCTTTACAGTGCCAGACTTCAGGCCAAGCACTAAGCCTAAAGCTGTGTAAACACTTATTTACAAGGAAGAATATACTACTATGCATAGAATTAAGAAAAAGTTTTAAATTCCTCATTATTCAGAGATCCTTATGCAGGGGCTGGGGAGGGCAGGGGAAGGGCAATTATGCTAGCTCATTGACAGACACAGCAATCCTATACGGCATGCTGGAGACGAACAATGGAAATTGTATACTAATGTGTTGCTCTTTCTCTTATAGACCTACTCTCCTTGTACTGCACTCCCCAATGTTAGCTATTTCATATACATAAACACACACATATATGTATATAAATATACATACATATATAGTATATAAAAGATATACAAAAATGAGACTAATTCTGTATATATATTAGAACAAAAAGCATCTGTTCACTTATCAAATAATTTCTATTTCAAAAAATATCCAACAGACAAAGTTCAAAAATAAAATCAGTCTGCAAAGAGAACTGTAACAGTACTTTGGAAAAATAAAGTTTTCAGGTGAAGTTTTGAATCTCCTATAAGAAAGCATTACATGATCTGCGATATCCAACAACGCAACTTCCTCAAAAGCCTTCTTCTCAAACAGGGTAAATTGGATAAAACAAGTATCATATACACATTTCACATGATTATACTTAAACTCATCCACAGTTTTTCTGCCTGGTCAGATAATTCTACTGAAAACTGATTGAAAAGTAAAGGCATTTCCTTTGCTTTCATTTCAAAATTAACTAATGCTTGTAACCAGTAGCAAAGGTTATAAAACAAAATATTTACAGAATAAAATACAGTAAAAATGTAGAGTACAAACTTCCCTTAATCCCCTTTCCCTCCCTGCTCCCAGATAAAGAGACTACATTGAAGTACAAATGACTGAACAGCACTGTCCTACTAAGCCATGATGTCTTCACTATTTACATCTTTGCACTTCAGAAAATATGTACTGACACTACAGGAAGTTACAAGGCCTCATCCTTTTAGCACTACCAGTCCTTTGACCAGAGAAAAGGAGGAGCACATCCAAATTTGGGAGTCCCCTTCAAATACGAATTACTTATTCATAGCTGATAACAATCACCAGATCTGTTTCTTTACATCTCTCATACCATAAGGAGGAACCTTTTTACAGATACAATCTGCACGCCATGATTTTATGACATTTGAGTTGGTTGACTTAAAATAGTGCTTTATAAATCAATTTCATAACTAGTAATTCTGCAATTTTAATGGCAAAGCTACATCTTCAACACCTTTTGGAAATCCCATACCTCAGTGTCCCACATTTGATCTTCAGCTTTCAAACAAATCTCTATGTATTTTTAAAAAAAAAAAAAAAGTAGTTTTCCAAACTTACGTTGACTTTGAAGCTTTGTACTGAGCCATCCAAAAAGTGGACGTTACAGATTATCTCTGATCGTGTTTTCTCTTTTGGTAGTTCTGATGCTCGTATGTTATTTATCCTCCCACCTAAGGCTCGTAAACGGGAGTTCATAACTATTGCTGAATAACCTATAAAACAAAAATTATGTTTAATAGCAGTTCTTATAATTCGCTGTTTCATCTATGCTTTTACAGAGAAACCCACAACATCATGAAGACCTCATTACACCCCAAATACCTATAGTAACAAATGATTCTTATAGAAAAGAATAAGCTGTAAAATTAGCGCGTTGTAAACCAGAACATAAATGCATACAGGGGCTTACATGTTCTAAATGCAAACATCCTAAAGAGAATCACAGGTAACCCCTGCGAAGTATACTTAGGTTAGGCATGGGCCATTGCCATAGTTTAAATCAGTAAAAAACACAAATACCTGCTATAAAGCATGAAGGCAATGTCAAGAAAAGTTTTTATGATCCATAAGTAGTAAATCCCTCACTGCTTTGTAGATTTTGTACATATTTCTATATTCACCATAGAAGTTTCACTACAATAAAACAATTATGCTTACTCTCAACCAAAAAACAGTCCTGAATTGATGCAGATCACGTTCTGTGAAACAGCATTTTGTTTCAGAAATATATATACAAACACCGTATGTAAGGCAACCAGAATTAACATTAAAAGCATGTCAGTATTTTACAGCCTAGCATACATAAATTCATGAAGCCAGAAATTTATATCCAAGAAGAATATCCCACAAAAAAAAAAAAGTACAAAGCTGTTTTGTTGGAGTTGGTTTTTTTTTTTTCTTTTTTGGAAAAATCTTCATGAACACCAAAACTCTGAAAACCAGTTTTCACAAATGAAAAAAAAAAAACAACACCACAACAACCCCGCCACCACCAAACAGAAAAAAGCCATTCATTGAAATAAGAGATGAATTAAATACAGTCAAGCCTGTAAACATTTCAAGCCTCTCTTCACTGGATCAGTTTACCAATTAACATCACAGCACATAAAGCCAGTTGGCAAGCGGAGCCGAGGATAGTTTTCCAGGTTAATTACCATACCAATTACCAAATCATACCTCACTTATTAGAGGCTAACTACAAAGAGACTTGCATAATGAGTGTTTCCTGGACTGCTGGCCATGCTAGACAGGACCAATGTCAGGACTATTTTGCAATCTCCCCTTATTTGAGTATTTGCCTTAAAACAAAGGCTGGCTTTTCTTTTAAGCAACTACAGAAACTGAACAATTTAGAATAAAATGACTTAAAATTCTATATTTTAAAAGCTAATGTGAAATGCATAAAGAGCTATGAAATGCAAAATTGTATAAAGACTAAAGACAACAAAGCAGTGGAGTGATCCATTCTCGCGTAAGGATGTATAATCTATACTTCGAAGCAGCTAAAACAATTCCCTTCTCACAGAGAACTCAGAAGTCAGCCACACAAGAGCATTCAACAAATACACTCTCATACTTTTTTTTGGTCAGACAATTGATAGTTTGTATATTTTCTAAAAATCAAAACTGTAAGTCGCGAAGACTCATTTATTTAGCCAGCACATCACATTTTTTTACTAGGAGATAAGCAGTATTTTCCTATTCCTTCCCAAAGGTGTGGGGTTTGGGTCTTGTTTGTTTGTTTTGGATTTTTAAGTTTTTTTTTTTATTTTTGTTGTTGGTTGGTTGGGGTTTTTTTGTTGCTTTGGTTTTTTTTAAGGACAGAAAAAAGGAAGAGGTGATCTTTAGGTGAATTCTGAACAGTATTTCCGTATAGACTACTATACACTCCTATTGCTTTAAAATTGTTCTTGATATACAGTCTGCAGTTAATCATAGTGTGTTTGGCGTTTTTTTTGAATCCAAAAATTGGGCTTTCTTATTCAGGAATGGTTGTTGCTAAATATAACATGCAGTTATCTAATTATCAAGGACATACAAAAAGGTAAAGACAAATTACAACTGTATACAAAGCCTTCAATCTCACATTCTCTAACTTTCTAGCAGCTATGTTTTAAACTATTTTTTCAGCACTGTGTCCATCTTTTACCAAAAAGCCAGGTGATTACATGAATTATACTGCACAAACTTTTCTCCCCTTTCCACCCTCAGAGGTCAAAAAAAGAACTTTTCACTTGCTTCTATCTTCCACTTCTACCATTCCCTTTTTCTAAAAGTATGTTCTACTTCTCTTCTACTTTAGCTGGCCTTCAGCAGAGAGCAACAATGACAGGGGTCTCCAGGGCTCAGCTCCTGATCTGCCTGGAGAAAGCAAGTGAATCGTGCTCAGCCCCTGCACCCCTGTTGCAGCATGTGCTGCAGGTTGAGCCATGCTTGAAGACCTTGCAGAAATTTTGATATTTAATCCTAATCACTCTCCAGCACAGCATTATTTATTCAAGCGCTACAATATAGCTAGATCTTGCTACTCACTTGCTCAAACTTCAAATATGGAAGCCAATAGAACAGCATCAATAACATTTATATATACATATATATGCTTGCCATCCAGAAAAAACAACAACAAAAAACACCCAAAAACCCAAAAACCCAAACTCTTTTATAGCAGTGAAGAAATAAACAAATTGATGATTTTTATTTAGCTAACTGTGCATAGCAGCACAAGTAACTACAGGTCCTTTTCATACTAAGGTCCCACTCTGTAGGAAGCCTAGCATATCATCTGGATAACCTAGCCCACACTTGAGGTAGATATGGTAGGCTAGGTTTAATTTTCAGGTTATGGTCCCCTATGTTCTTCGTAACTTAAACCCCTAACATGTCTTCTCCGCTTACGTATAAATTTCTAGATGAATTTCAACAACCGTTGCACCCGATAAACCATACTGTACTCTCCAAACTCAAGCCCAGGTCTCCGTTGAATGCTGTAAGATAGACACAAGAGATGACAGGAATTTCACCCTAAAGCTGTCTGTAACAAGGATGAAATTCCATTTTGAAGTTTTTTACAAAATAACGAGAACCATGAATGCTATGAAAGAGATTGTACAATATGCATTGTTATTGCTGAGCTTCCACAGTCCTCCAGCAAGTCAGACCTGCTCTTTTCTACGCCATGAACTTGTCTCCCAGCACCCGTAGAAGCTATCCAAGAACTAACAGTAACATGTACTTCTCTACTGCTGTTCATTATAAAATCAGAGAGGTGCTTAGTTTTAGATTAAAGTTGGTTTTTTGTGCTATTTCTTCACAGCATCTTCAGGTTATATGCTGGGTGCCCCAACTGAAATAGTAACTCAGAAATTCATCCCAAGAAATTCAAACCTGCTAGTGTAACTGATTTTCATCGAGTTCACAAATAAAAAACTTGGAATTCCTTGTTTTTTACAGTTTTATGTGAAATCAAACCAGTAGCACAGTCGGAGTTCACAGTTTGTGTTTATAGCATGCAAGGAGCCCCAGCTTAGGCTGTCCTTGACAGAGCCAGCTGACCGTGGAAACTGTGCCAAGACCGGGATAAACAGCTGAGTGTTTGGACACCACAACCATTAGTCAACTGGAGCTCAAATGGAAAATCAAGCCCCAGGACACCGCCACCAGCTGGGAGTCCCGAGCAGAGAAAGCCAGACTCTCTACATCCCACCTACATGGCCTTACACTTTCCTCTGCAGACAGTAAACTCCTAAAGGAAGGAGCCATTTTACAGATGTCACACCACAGGCAGCAGCCTAAGTCATTTTGCGTGTCCTAGCTTAACATGCTGTACGCTCAGTAAGTCTATAAGGAAACAGCTTGGAGAATCCCTAGTCTACAGGGCAAGGGAAGGAGAACAGAAGAAAGGTGAACAGCTGAGTTATTAGCACCTGCTCTACTACTTTTCCTCCATACGTGACCTGTGTCTAAAGCTGTATTTTAAATAAACTCAGATTACTGAAATGGCCTATCAACCCCAGTGCAATTATAAAGGGGCACATAGAAGGACATGAAGTAACCTGCAATGGCAACTGGTTTTGGGGTAGAAGGAGGGTCACTGAGATCTCAGGCAAGACCAGATGCCAGCTCCAAACACCAAGGATCAGCCTCCAGCCCTGAGCAACCAAGACCAGCCGTTCCATGCAAACACCAGCTCCCGCTTTGCAGCCTCAGGCAGGAGGCTAATTCACAAAACAAACCAACACAAAGTGTAAGACAAATTTGAACACTATCAACAAGTGAACAGTTTAATAATTATTCCCCTTTCCCTAAAATAAGCACCTCGAATCCAGATAGTTGAGAGTTCTTTTTTAGTTAAAAAACAAAGACACCCCCAGGACACAGTTATTTTCACCCTAAGGTATAAAACAAACACGTGGAATTCTATCCTATAATCAAACCATGCAACAGACTTACAGGAGCAACAAATACAGCTACAGAAAGAAGTTAATGTTTTCCAAGTACTTTAAACACATTGCTGGGCAAGCTTGGCTATGCATACCTTCTCCAACAATAACACTGCAGTCAAGCAGAACAAAAAATAACACTGGAAGAGTTCTCAGAGTTTCTTTACAGTCATGACTGAAGATGTATAGTTCCATGTTGGGCTCTCGAAAATCGTAAATATTGCAGAAGCTCTGGGAATGTCATTTATGAATAGATAGTGTTTCTAACCCACTCTCATTGTCTGAGCGATCATCCTGGCAATGAATGAAAAAACTGTACTATTAAAGACATGGCCAAGTCTTGTATGTCCTTTCAGTAACAGTTACATTTTATGGTTACCTATTGCTTTATATAAATGACATGAAATAAAGTAAATGGGAAAACAAAGAGGTATCACAAATTAAAGGTGTCTTTGTATCAATGTATGGCCCTAAGACAACCAACAAATGCTCTTCAGCGTGCATCAACTTTCCCTATCTGCTAGTTAAAATATATTATCAGAAAAAAATGCAATACTAGCAAACCTGAAATTTTTGTAGTAATCTATATTCTGATTATCCTTCCCACGTACATAAGCATTATTTACACACCTCAAAGCCATAACTGTCATCAGTGCATCTTAATTAGGGTTAAATTATCCAGCCAGATTTTTCCAAATAGAAGAGTGAAGTTTAAGTTAACACCTATGAAAACCAGCTTCTGTTTTTACCTTCTGCAGAGGAAAAGCTTCATCTTTTTTCACGTTCCCAATGAGAAACTAGATGTCTCCCCATTAATATAAAAATTAAACTCTAATATTTTGCAGGAGAATCCCATGAGGTATTTAACCACAATACAATATTTGTGAGTTTCCATACAAATTACAGGGCCTTACTAAAGCAACAACTAAAGTAAAAAATAAACTTCATTTTGAGCAATGTGTGCAGGTTATCACTTGCTCCTTATCTATAGTTATTTCCCACAAACTTTTCCTCACATATTGATCACAAATTATATAGAAAGTAAGTTTGGAAGCCGGAAGTATCACACCGTGATGAATCTTTGCATCACTTGAAAAAAATTAATTAAATTATAAATATAGAACAAGCAAGAAGGCCTTAAATAATTAAGCATTACAGCTTATGTTGTAAAAATACCTCCAAATTGAGATACAAAGAATAAGAGACTTCTTGCAGCATCTTCTTACTTAGAGATAGAATAAAAGTTAATATCCACGTTGAAAGTTTGTGCATGTGTAGACAAACACACATAATCTCTAAAGCAGCAGCTGCAAATTTTCCAGTCGTCACTCTTAAGACAAACAGCAATATCATTATAATAGGAGCTTTTCACCCCAAAATTAAAAGCAAAATTAAAAAAATTAAAGATTCAGCTTTCTTATCTTTGCTTCCAGTTCAATTGCATGAACAAGGTTTCAGTCAATCTAGTTATCATCTTAAGTTTTCCTGAAAAACAATCTTACAGGCAGAGATTCTTCACAGAAAATGAGTCCAATTAAAAAAAAAAAACAAAAATCAAAAGTAAAAAATTTTAAAATAAAAAAATAATAAGCACAGGCATTTTAAAGTTATACCTTAAATAGGTATGAAAATACCTATATTAACATACATTCTTGTACATACTGCCAGCCTAATATTTACCAAAACTAGTACAGAAGAGTAAAGAAAATAAATTCTTCCATAGTAAAGTGTAGTGATACCTCTTCATCATCTGCCAGCACTTCATGCTGGAGTTCATCCATAAATAAGCCTTCAGGTAGACCATATATATGAAGATATCTCTATTTGCTTATTTAGAACATGCTTGAAAGCATTTTAGTTTCAATGAAGGTAGTTACAAGGAAAAAAGCCTCAATTTAAAAACAAAAAAACAAACCACAAGTAATTTTGAATACTCTTTCCTTTACTAACCTCCACAAAATTGGAACCTAACTTTTTATTTTACTTTTAAAAGCCAATAAGTAAGTAGACAAACTGGATTGTTCTATGTCTAGAAATCAAGTACCTACCTACTGCTCAGTAGTCATTGCCTCTAAGAAGAAAATCCAATATACGCAGTTGCATAAATTAAAAAAAATCCCCACACTACTACAAAAAGGTTAGGTGCTTAATTAGCGGATAAGACTGAGTTATTAAGTGCTTTGCAAGCCTTCCCTGCACTTCATTTAGCTTTCCATTATAACATATCTCTGGTAAATTCATATTGCAAAGTGTTTTCAGGAGAAATCCAGCTATTTTGAACTCTGGATTCAGCAAGACTTCACATGAATGTCAAAGATGGACTGGAGGAGTTGGGGAGGAGAAGAAATAAGCCCGAGTTTTAGTTCCAGCATTACACTATACCTTCATTGACATGTCCCTAAGATCCCACTAAGTCAATAACATACTGAAGGTAACGCAAGCACTGTGAGAAGCTGCAAATACCTAGTGCAGATAAGCTGTGCAGCAGAGTGAGCCACCCACTCTTAATTCTGCAGCTGCATTGGGGACAACACTTCTGTTGGGGACCATCCAGTCTCTCGATGGATGGCAGAGGGACTCGATGACAGACACAGTGCCCTCAAAATACTGTATATGTGTAACAGAAAAGGCTTTACTCTCTTCAGAACGTTAATTATACATTAATATTGCTTAAGTTATAGAAAGCAGACTGCACTTACAGTGACAGAGTAATAACTCTAATTCAATTAATTATCCTTAAAATAAAGGAATATTCGTGTCAAATGTTTATTCTGTATACATATTATGTATATTCATTGGGAGACAAGTTTTAGAGACAAAGACTCTACTTCAACTTTTCTGAAATCCTTCTTCCTCTTCACCCTCCCCTTTTGAAAGGTTTGCATTACCTGCATCCTACAGATTTTTGCCTGCAAAGTCTTAAAATGTGCACAGTTTCAGGCATACCAACAGTTCTTGCTGTTAAGACTGAAGAGGACACAGACCAGCTGGCAATAAAGCAGGACAGGCTGCTATTATAGCTTAATAGAGATTATTTGGCCAAAATAATCATATTCTTTACATAGTCATAGTCTTTGCATGTGGGGAAAAAAAAGAATTATCCCAGCCTCTCAGCAACAGCGAGACCGGTTATCTGAAAACTTAATCTTGAAATGAGATAACCTAAAGGTAATTAAATTCTAGAAGAGCTTGCTGGTAGAAAAACAATATTGACCATCGATTTCAGTACTCAGGTTCTTAACATCCTTTAATCCAACTTCTGAGGAAAATACTTTGGTCACATTTGCAAAGGATCAAACCAGATTGTATGAATGACCCTTCAGACTTCAAGGGTGTGAATCTGGTCATTCCAACTTCACTGATGCTACTTAAAGTATATAGAATTAAACCATGCAGCTAAGCCATGGTTAGGATCCAATGTGTCATTTTACACTGCGTGAAGCATTACTGTTAGACCTCAGATACTGGACTAGCACTAGAACAGAGATACCATCTACGGCATGCAGAATGAGTCAGAGAAGAAAAACAAATGGGAGGAAAAAGCAACTGAAGTAATAGCAGAGACCTGCTCACTACACTGTTCAAGTACTATAAAATACACATGAGAACAAGGCACATTCGTAACACTTTAATATTTTCAGTAGTTTTTATTGCTCATGTAAGAGATCTTTATGATGATTATTTTTTAAAAAAACATGTATAAAAATAACACCTTAAGACAGTGTGTTCAGGTCAATAACAGCTCATTGCTCCATTTCCTGCACCATGCCAATCGAAGAATTCAGGAACTCTACGGCTTCCTCTATTGCCTGCCTCAGCTTTAAACAGCATCACAGCACAAAAGAAAACCATCTCACCAAAAAATGCAAGAGCTCTCACTAATTTATTTCCCCAATAGTGCCTTTCTGGGGCTACAAACAACATTGCATGAACTCAAATTAGAAACTGCAGATTGAAAGTCAAAGTTCACCTTCCTCAGCTTGATAGTGTCTTATGTTAACAACACCGAAGAGCGGTAAGAACAAGAAAAGCTGAGTCAAAGTGGAAGCTGAGCATTGCAGTGCCCAACTACCAACATTTCCCATAAATAGTTCAGGACAGACTGAAGTATATGAAGGCAATTTTTAATTTTTTTTAATTTTTAAAAACTAACTGCCATGTTGTAAAATCAAATAATCAAATATGAAGCTGTGTCCACACCTACAGTATTTGGGTAACCAAATAATGCCATTAGTTTATATATAATAAGTAATTTATGCCTTCAAATTTTCAAAACCAAATAAGTAAGCATTCACCACTGTATTTTACAAAGACAAGCTACTAAAATATTCTGAAACCTCAAGTATCAAGTTAATTACTGTAACAAAATTTAAATACAAAAAGACCTCATATTCCATTAGCAGGCAATAAACTGTATTTCATGAAACTATTGTATGACAGGTGAGAACCATCATGTCAATTTTACTGCCAAGTAAAGTTGTGATAATTAAGCAGAATTTTAATCATCCGCATCACAGATTCAGGAAGGGATGTAGAAAAACAAACCAAAAGAGCTCTCTAAGGATTAAAACAGATATATCCAAAACATACTTTTAAAGGGGAATTCCTGCTGTTTTACTATATCCATAGTATGATACTAGTCAAGCAGTCTAGAAAATACCTGTTCTGCAGATTTAAAAACACAGAAAAAACCTTGAAGTAAAACAGGGATTACTCAAATGACTTGCAGGTCAATACTAATCTCTACCTCCTCTAGTGTAAAATAAATAAATACATAGAAATTTCACTTTTGAGAAGTCACAGTGGCAAAATTTTGCTGAGAATGTCAGACAAGCATCAAGTCCCCGTAACACGGTCCCTATGTGAGGCATGCTGTTTTCTGATAGAGGACAACAGCTCAAAGTTACTACTGATCTACATTGAAACAACGTTTCATTTGCTAATGCGGCATGATGGCCTGCAAACAAACAAACAAAAAAATATATCACTGCTTGCAGGTAATAATACTTCCTACAGGAGTGTTAAAAAACCCCCATCTTTCCAAAACAGACCTTTCCTCTTACATCAGCTGCATGTCCAAAGTGACTTTTTTCCTATATATTAACCAGACCAATAAAAGACCTCTTTCTACAATTTTTGCCTCCAATTAGCACATTACATTTTTCATGTCAAAGCTACAGTTACCAAACATTTCAAATGGGTCTGATGTTATTGTACCTCAGGTTTCATCGTCTTTTAGAGTAAAAAAAAAGTTTAAGCTATTTTTTTTTTTAAAGAGCGGGAAAGAAGCAGTCCGTAGAGAGAACAGCAGAGTAGCAGATTGAACACAAGACTGTGAATCTAAATGTTTGTATTCTATTTCTGATGCCATTAAGGGCATTTTGTGAACAGGTCACGCTTCTCTCCAAACTGAACGTGGATCATGACTAAAGTAATTGCCAATTAATACTTCTTAAAAACTTGAAAGAGCAGGCAGCATGTTGTAGGTAACTAGATTGTGAATAAACAACTTAAGAGTTTGTTGTTTTCATGCTATCAGCTTCCATAGCAGACTGGAAAGAGTTTCTCCCAAGAACTGAACAGAGCTTAACTGCGCTATGTCAGATGCTGCTGCAGCAGTGACTGCCATCCGTTGCAATGGGGGGGAGAAGGAGAACAAACAAACACCTTAATCACGGCCACAGAAAGTTAACTCCACTTTGCAAAAAAATGGAAATTCCATGTGAATTCCAGTGATACATTCTTATAAGACCTGAGAAAATGCCTGAATTTACAGATGACTGAAGTTTTTTTTCAGTGGGCACAGTTGAGTGGTGAATCAAGATTGTGAAGTCTACCTGCTACTTGAAAATGGGATGGAAAAGCAAATAGAAAATAAAAGAGCAAGAGGAGCTAATTCAGAACATCCAACACAGCAGTATGCAAAGCCTGCACTGGTGAAGTTCCCACATTACAATAATTTTGTGTTCTCAATGAACTGTCTACCTCAACTACACATTTAATCAATAAAATTGTGAAAAGTTTGAGAGTGCTGGAATCTCCAGCTGCCTGAGATTTGATTGAAGTATTCAGATACAAAATAAGGCAATTAGTAGTGATGTCTTCACAAGTTTACACACATGCAATATCAGAAGGACTCCCAATATCGAAACCAAAACTGCATATATGCGCATCATTACTATTAAATATTTCTAATATTGTCCACACATTAGCTAAAACAGTTTTTATTGCTTTCACAAACTTCAGAAGCAGGCAAGCAACTGCCACCAAGACCGATGATGGAAGTTTTCTTTTGCAAATGGTACTTGGTTGGCAAACTCAAACAGGTTATTAAGTAATTTTTAATTACATGCTAGATTTTGACCAGAACTCTTGATCTCATACTAGACAAACCCAAATTAAAGTTCTGCACTGTTACCCAGTGTTTTCCATTGATGGTCATTACTCAATCTGCTTCTCAACACAACGTAGAACTGTGTGCCATTCAAACTTGGGAAGAAAAAGTTTCATCACTGGCAGCAAAAAAAAAAAAAAAAAAACACACACCAACCAAATCACAAACCCCTATTTTTTGCAAGAAAACATTCCTGTTGCAGAAACATCCCTATTTCAGAAGGAAGCCTATCTTGTAAACTGTGTTAATGAACAAAAAACACTCTTTAGAATTACTATGAATTATCTTTCTGCAGCCAGACTTTTCTTTCAGACATTAAAGCTTCAAACTTCCTGGAACTGTTTTCTATACATTCATGCTTCATGTATTTTATAATCCATGTTCTGCCACGAGCTTTTAAAATATATTCCCTCAAGCATGACAAAGGACTTCCTCTGAGATAAAGCTTACAGCCCCAAAAGGTCCCCAAAGGGATCTGGAACAAAGCACTGAAAATTGTGCAGTTAACCACAGAATACTATTGAAAAAGATAAGATGGTAGAATAATTCTTCCTTTAAAAAAAAAGGAAGGACACAACAGCAATCAGAAAATTAAAAGTTATGTTATGGAGGGAACTTAAAACTGATAACCTAACTTTGAGCTATAAGGACAGAAAAAAAAAATATTCCTATTAGACACTCTGGCTGTATTCAATTTATCCTCCAGGACTGTTCAAGACGACATCCACAGTCTCACAAAACTAGTTTGAAGGAATTACACAAAGTACCTACAGGAAAGAGCTTGAAAATGTGTAGGAAGAGTTATGTCATAACTCAGAGCCAGAACCTAAACATGATGATGAAATTAAAACACCTCCTGATACTTTGATCATAATTGTTACATATTCAGATTAGCAAAACTGAAAGTGTTCACATATGAAGTTTATTTGCCATGTGAAAGGACTGAGGGAGAAGAACTTCTCCAGAAAGTTTATAAACATGACATTTTCTAAGTCTTCAAGAAGAAAAAGCAAACAGACACTGTGAAAAGCCAGCCTACCAACATCTGCACTTTGTAAACAACTGTCATGGAAGAACAGTTTTCTGCTATTCCTTCCTCTCTTATCTTCATTTCATCTTCCTCCCCTTTCACGACTAGCTGACTAATTTATATTTTAAGCTTAGCAAAGCACACTTTTTCTTTCCTTCTTTTGGGACTGTTGCACAGACTTCAAAATATCTAGGATCACATCAATTTATTACCTTCTATGTAACAAGATCAAATTGTTTGCCAGGACCTGCAGCGGCACTAACTGCATGCAGCTTTTGCACAAGTCCTATTCCTGCACAAAGAAAATAGGCAAACAAAACAGAGTAACTGCCACTCAAAACAGCTAGCTGTTTTTCCAATCCCTGCACATGCTAGGGTGTCCTTATTTTAAAAGGAGGAAAGCACACAGTGAAGCAAAAAATAGAGTAAACATACGACAGGACACGTCCTAGCTTGCAAACAATCGGTGCTTTCTGTTTTTCCATCAGCTTTTAAACAGTATATGCTTTAGACCAGCAAAATCTAAACATTTACATCTTTACATCCCTGTTAGGCAATTTTTTTCACGACCCTACAAGATTAACACGCACCTAATGACCACAGCATACCATAGCACAGGGAAACCACTCCAAAAAGCATTCATCAAAAATAGATGCTCCTCTGTCTTCCCTCCACCATAAATGCAGCAGTGGCTATCTCTTGGTCAGTTCCTTCCCTTCAACAAATTAATTCACTTAAGGCCCCAAATAGTCAAAAAGCAGCCACTTGGTCGGTATACAATGCAGATTCCACACCAAGCTTAGCCACAGGCTGCGGGCTGTCTGGACAGACAGGTCCTGGCAGCACGAAACATCTCCCTGGACCAGGGCAGGCAAGCGTACCCTTCTGCCATCACAGGGTGGGCGAAAATACTGGGCCAACTTTTAGACAAACACCTGCTACACCTTCTGCCATGAAGCTACCAAAGTGATACACTTATTTTTCTAGTTGTGTGAGCATTTACTTTATGGTGTTGTCAAAGAGGTAAATCTGTCTATTCCAGCAGCTACAGTCAGGGCTCTGAGCAACCTGCTCTAGTTGAAGATGTCCCTGCTTGTTGAGGGCAGGTGGGACTACATGAGCATTAAAGGTCCCTTCCAACCCAAACTATTCTATGATTCTAGATGATGTGAACAGGCACAGGTGCTGTTCTCACAGCCAGTGTCCAACCCCAAACCAAGGGGAACATACTGGGAAGCTGAAACCTGGGACCAGAGAAGGGGATACCCATCAGGAGGCTGAGGGAAGATAGCCTGCATTCACAGTAAGCAGGAGCCATGCAAGCCACAACTGGTGTTTGAGGGAGTAAAATGGAGTGGGGCAGAGTGTGATTTTGGAAAGGTGACTTGGTAAAGAGCTGCATGCTATTGAGTGGAGTACTCCTTTGGGCTTGGGGTTTGGTTTTGCTTTAGGTTTTTTGGTATTTTGCTGGTTTTGTTGCTTTTTCTTCAACTCTCCTACTGACATATAGTACCTTCACAAATAACTCAAGCCCACTTAGGTGGTTTTTTGTTCATTTTTAACACAGCTATCCAACAAATGAGCATTTATAACAAAGCTTCTTATTGCTATCTGAACTAAGGCAAGTCTCTTGAACGTTGTATTTACAAGCTTGTTAAAGCTCCCATGCACAGCTAGGCTCACATAATTTACAGAATTAAACAACCTCTTTGAGAACGCATCTCTATTATCCACTATATATCAATTGCTGCTGTTTTCCAGAGTTTTAAACTTGGCGGCTAGTTTGGTTTTTAAGTTTCAAATCCCTTAATACATGAGACAATGCCAGGCATTTTTAAATACACACACAACCCAAATTTTGCCAAGTAGATCTGACATTCCCCAATCCTTCCTATTTCAGCTTTTGTATTCCTGGCTGGCAGGTAGAATATTTATCTACTTCCCTCAAAGCAATCTTAGCATGCTGTGGCAACCGATTAGAGAGGAATGTAGGCACTGGGCCAGCGTTGCTGGTTTATACTGAAACAGGAGCAAAAAAGGGAGAGCACTGCTTACAGTGCTGAGATCCGGTATCTCTCTCCTGGTTTCCCCATGTTAGGCGCTTTTGCATGGCAGTGATAACAAGTAATGACTCCCAATAGGCAAATTCCTCAAAACTTAATGGGGAAGGGCTGGGAGAGGCAAAGAGGGAGTTGACTGCAGCACCTTATCAGGTTGGAGCTATGATCACAGTACAGCTGGACTGAGAAATAGGACAGCAGTCCAGAATGTTTTTTCTTTAGCAGTTCTTTCACAACCCTGCAATACATCAGAAACATATTTTAAAGGAAAAACATCAAAACAAGGACTACTTGAAAACACTATACTGTGTTTCTGGTTTTGCTTAAGACTGGTCAATTGACCAAAAGCAAGTGATATGGCAAATCAATGGCAAAACAGCCCATTTCCCTGGGAAGAACTGATTGTCATGAGAGCTTTAAAGGAGAAATTAATTTGAAATCAATTCTTCAAACAATGTTGTCAAGCTAATTTTACCTCAGTAACTGAATAAAGTAGATTAACAACTTGATTCTAAAAGCTATTAGATAAACCTTTATATAGATTTCTAATATTTAAGCTTGTGCTGTGATCAGTAACAAAGGTAATGACCCCTATTCTAGATTGCCTACCCTAAATTATGCCTCTATAAAAAATACTCAGCTCAGTTTATTTAATCTTAATTGCTTTCCTAGTGCAAAATATACCTTGTCATAACCAGGTAAGTGGTCTGCTTGCCCACAAGAGCTTTCCGAATGTGACATCAATATTTACACATGCTGAATGCACTTAACCCCCACCTGATCTTTGGAATCAAAGTACAAGTTCTGGCCTATGCCATATACACTTTCCTATTATTAATAAAACCTAGAATTTCAGTGAGCAAGTTTGTCCCTTGCAAAAATGGGGTGGGGATTCAACTTCTGCATGTAATGGGAATTAACTGCTAAATCTAGCCAAAACTTCACCAAAATCGATAAGCAAGGTATCAAACATTCGAACAGAGTAAATTCATGCAGTAATGTACAGTCCCCCTTACAAAGCAATACAACAAGAATATGAAACCTTTTGAAGTAAGGACAATTTGCAAGATTAGACAAAATTAAGTGGCAGAGGAGTTTTGTTGGGGACTGCATGCAGTGACAGGCTGGCTGCCTGCCCCGAGCCAGCAAACACAATGTGGCCAGATAGGCCCAGCAGCGTGCTCGAAAGTGAGGTTTAAGAGAACTTCATAGCCAAGCTCTGGCTGGGAAGCAGTTCAAAACATTGAGGAAAAGTCATAAAGGGAACATCTCCTCGTTTGATTCTTATTGCAGTCATAAAGAAAAGGCTCTACTTTCCATAAATTTCAAAAGCATTATATGAGATAATGTTCAAGTGAAAAAAATAAATCAGAACTGATATGGCTAATGGAATCAATGATTAGTGCAAGCTCTGAAGAGTACAGGGGGTTTCAAGTAAACTAAGCAGAAGACCAGACAGGAAAACAAGTACTGGATGAATAAAACCAGAATGGGATGGGTTGGAACTGAGTGGAGGAAGAAGAAATTAGATAAGACAGTGGAGGACAGTTATCTGGCATCTTTAAAACAATGAATAAAGTTTGTTCCCAAGGAACTAGATCAGAGCCAGGAAAAAAAAAAAAAGAAAAAAAGGATTTAGGATAGGTGACATTCTCATTTGTACAAATTCCTACTACCACCACTAAAAAAAAAAGTTTAGACCATCAATTACCATGAAATATGAGATGGGGGTTCAGGTGGGGTTTTGGGGTGCGGTTTTTGTTTGGTTGTTTTTTTAAATGCCCTTTGAAGTTTCAGCATCTTTTGTGGGTTTCCCTTCATAAATATTTGATAGTATGATTTCATGCTGGGCCTGAAATGTTTCCTTGACAGCACTGCTTTTGAGTCAAAACTCAAACAATGTTATCTGCACGGTTGGGTAAGGAGTTGGATGCATCTCATTCAACAATTTGGCATTCCCTTACTGCTGAATTTGTCATCTTTTTCTCCAACATTACTCAAATATGTAGTGTACAGACAGCTGACTAACAGTGACCACATATGCATATTACTTTCTGTGCCAGACAAGCACTACTACACTTAAATACAATTCTTAACTTCTTGTTTTCCATAACAGATAAAGGTTTGACCTGCTGAAGTATAAAATATTTTGCCAGCATTCGCTTTTAATGCTTCCAGACCAACTCCTCGGCTCCACCCCTATTGCCATCCCCATAAAGAGAAGGAAATTAAAACCTCAGAACAACAAACATGACAACTCTATCCAAGAGCATTTTTACAACTATCGTCATAGACCACACTAATTACTTTCTTCCACCCCAAGCTTCCAACCATATCTCAGCATATAACAGTGTACCAAACTATCTTCTTCCTACCTCCAAGAACTTTATGCTCAGTGACCAATATTCAACTATTACAGAAAAAAAAATGTAGATATTGTCAAAGTTTTACAAAATTAAAGCAGTACACTCTAGTGTACTAAGCTTGTAAGAACGAAATATGTAGATACACGTGAACTATGTGCATTCTTACTTGAATAGGTTGAATCAGAGGAATCGTACTGTAATTTGCTCCATAAGAAAAAAAAAGGTTAATATAACTGTTTTGATTAATTAAACATTTGGAAGGCAAAGAGAGCAGGATATTAAAACAGTTAAAGTCAAGTCCTTATGAGACTGAATTTTTTCCTAAATTTATGAGTCCAGCTACTACCTCTTTGTCAACTCTGTTGTTACCAAGTCTAAGAAATTCAGTATCAAAATAGAACTGTATTACAAATGCAGTAAAGAAAGGATTAGAAATGTTTATGAACAAAGGAGTCATGTACCTTTTGGAATAATACTGAAAGGCAAAATTAAGGAAATTCTTTTAAAAAAAGAAAAGATAAAAATTAATTTTCATTTATTACAGCTAACTAAGACCTCATTTGAAGCACTAAGATTAAAATAAAACAACAAAAACCCAAAGAACACCAAAACAAAAAAAACTGCCTCTTTTTCTGGGTAAAACACACGTTTTTCAAAAATTCAAAATGCAGGTTTCAGATAGCCACTTTCCTCTGGTTTCCAGCCATGCAAATCTCCAAAACTGGACCACAAACTAGGCTCTAAACCCAAGTTTGGAAGTAAGCCCCGGACACGCTAGGAAGTAAGCCCCCAGTACCCCCTGAAGCGAGCAGCTCCAGTGCCCCGAATGCTGGCACAGCCCTGCCCATGCTGCAGCAGCAAGTCCAACACCATCAACCCATGCTGTGCTGCTGCTGCTAAAACCCAACGCGGAGGTTAGAGCAACTCATTAACCACACGGCTGTAATTCCACGCCAGGGCATGAGAAGCAAGTACACAAACAACATCAAGAGATAGATGGTGTTTCCAGAGCACCTGCGAGGTGTGCTAATGCAGGAGGTTTGTGGCCTCACTACTGAGAACAAACCCCAGAGGAATCCTGTGGGCTGCCTGTCTCGTGAAAATGGACTCATTGCCAGGAGCGGGCATTTAAAACTGCCAACTCCTTTAGTTTAGCACTAGTCTATTTGAGGATCTTTTCCTCCCTTCCCGCCCTGCTCTGCTTATGGAAGCTATCACCTAAATCATTATATTTGTAATTGTGCAAGCAGTAGTTAATTATAAATCTAGCTATCAATACAGAAAATTGACAGCATGCCAGTGCCTGAAGTGGCACTATCTGTTTGAACACGGTCTGTGATGGCTACAATTATGCTAAGGAGTCAGGAAACAGTAAGAAACATCTACACCAAACATCTCACAAGCAAGCACACCAGAAATACCTTGCTCCCCACTTCAAGCTCAACATGTGTACTCTGCAGCCGAGAATCCCAGCCATATCCTGAGCTGCTTCAAAAGCAGCGTGGCCAGCAGGTCACAGAGGTGGTTTTGCCGCTCTACGCCATTCCTGTGAGACCCCACCTGGAGTACAGCATCCAGCTCTGGGTCCCCCAACATAAGAGGAACATGGACCTGTTGCAGCAGGTCCAGAGGAGGGCCACAAAGATGATCAGAGGGATGGAGCACCTGTCCTACGAAGACAGGCTGAGAGAGTTGGGGTTGTTCAGCCTGGAGAAGAGAAGGCTCCAGGGAGACCTTACTGTGGCCTTGCAGAACTTAAAGGGGGCCTACAGGAAAGATGGGGAGGACTCTTTATCAGGGAGTGCAATGATAGGACAAGGGGTAATGGTTTTAAGCTGAAAGAGAATAGATTTAGATTAGATATTAGGAAGAAATTTTTCACTGTGAGGATGGTGACACACTGGAAGAGGTTGCCCCATCCCTGGAGGTGTTCAAGGCCAGGCTGGATGGGGCTTTGAGCAGCCTGGTCTAGTGGGAGGTGTCCCTGCCCATGGCAGGGGGGTTGGAACTAGATGATCTTTAAGGTCCCTTCCAACCCAAACCATTCTATGATTCAATGATTCTGTGAACAGTCCCTAAAGTGGCTAGGTGCCAGGGGAAAAAAAAAAAAGTATAGTTGATCTAAATGCAAAGGAAAAGATATCGAATAATAAAGAAAAAAACAAAAATCAACAGCAACAACACAGGAGGTAAAAAATAGAAAGTTTTTACTTAAGAGAAACGCTGACCTTGTTACTGCTTTTTCCCCTGCTGAAATACTTTTACTAGCTAAAAATCTGCCATGGTTTCCCCTTAATGAGGGAAAAAAAAGAAAAAAAAAAAGAGAACCTAAGAGTAATAGCCAAATTCAGAGGTAAGGAAGGAAGAGTCATTGTAGAACAGGCTTATAAAGTTAACTCATATATATGTAAAGTTAAGCATTTGAACCAGTATCCAAAAGTTGCTAAATAAACTCAACCCAAGTCATAACCAGGCCAAGTAGTCCCTACACTTTATTTTTTCCTGCAAGTCAGTCACAGGTTAACACACAAGGTTTTGAATATTTAGGTATATTTTCCCATGAAACAGCTTACTCAACTTTGTTTTCTCCAGTAAGAGACAATGAAGTTCAATTCTGAAAGTCAGGTATAAATTTTCAGGTTTTCTGTTGTATTGTACACATTTCATGCATTTTATACACAGACATTACCATGCTAACACAGATCTTAGGATTATTTCCTGGGCCAGTAAAGCAGAATTTCATTGGCACAATTTGAAAGGCCAGTTAACATGCTCTTTCCAGGAATGTCAAAAGAGTACATGGAATTTTGAATGATTTCTACAATGATTTCTACTGGGACAAAACCAAAAAGATTTGCTGCAGGAAGCCTAACCACTACAGCTGGCCATTTTGGAAAAAAACGGGGG
>VWZL01004326.1:84403-97446 GCA_013396915.1 Stercorarius parasiticus | reverse complement strand
GTCTTACAACATCTCCACTATTTATAAGTTTGTCTTTACATGCTCAATTTGTTCTGCAAAAAACATATCAATATGTTTATTATTATATGTTTATATTTATTATATATACACATGCTCAGCCATAAAATCATCTTCATTCAGGCATTCATCATTTACATATAACCAATAATAAATAAAAAAAGAGGTTTGGTACTACTAGTCAAATGCTTTCTAATTATATTTGAAACTAAATTTTTAAACACTACTCTAGCAGCATGGTGTACATTAAGCAAAATCCTACAGGAGGCAACCTGACTTAGAGCTTTTTCCTCATTTTAAGACTCTGCTGTCATGTAAATAAAGATAACTGAGTATCAGTATTATAGCTATTTCTCTAATATAGAACAACAGCGTCAACTCCCTTAATAAGGGTATCATTGTGTGGTGGTAAAGTTTTGCATTGGTGGACTAACTTATTTCCCACATTTATTTTCAGTAGAAAAAATAAATCTATTCTTTTAACAAGATTAATATTATTTTCATTAAGCTATCACAAATATTTTAGAAAAACATGGATATATATGACCTAAATCACAGAATCATTGAAAAATCTAGGTTGGAAGAGATCTCCAGAAATTATCTGGTGTAACAGTTCTTGAAAGCGGGGCTTTAAAATAGATTTTCCAAGGTCCCATCAGGTCAAACCTTGACTATTTCCAGCAAGGAAGACTCCACCACTTCTCTAGGCAACCTATTCCAGGGTTCAATAGTTATCAAGGTATTTTCCCTTATAACCAGGCATCCAATTGGAAAAAAAAAAAAAAAAACAAACCACCCCCCAAAAAAACCACCAAAACAACCAGTACAAATTGACAAACAAAGCAACACCAAAAAAAAAACCAAATAAAAGAAGGCATAAACAGGTAGTTTAGTACACTAACAATTTCATCTTCAAATTTCAACACACTAACCTAATGTATCACATTGTCCAATAATATACTCTAAGTATGAAGACTGAAATATCTGTACTGCAGAAATTATCCAACACTGGATAACTGTCATGTCTAAACACCAGCAACGCAGCAGGAATCAACAGGCATTAGACATTAATGTCTGCAAAATATTTATTTGGACTAACTGCAGTTTATAATATACGTAACTGCTCAAGTTATTTATTCTTTAATAATTTGGTAATATATTGCTGATCCCTTTTGGTGGCTACCTCTAGCACTGTTCACTGTCCTACTGAGTCGCATAGGCATGCCAGGATGCCCCTGATCATGTAATATTCCGCTACTCTCAACCCTTAGGATCCTAGGCTGCCAACTCTCCAAGTCTGAGCTCCTCCTCTCTTCTGCTCCCAGACCCCAAGACTTTGAGTCCCCCATATGCTTCCCTACCATCAGTCCCCTCTTGTCTTGCCCAACCATTAGTTAGAGGATGTAGAGTGAGGCAATGCAGGTAGTGGTGGAACCCAAGTCAAGCACCTGCTCACTCATTACCCTGTGGGCAAAACAATAGATACACCTGCTGAGCCTCACACTGAAGCCCTATCCTTAGGGCAGGCACTAACCTTTTTATATAGTTCACAGCTTAATGTCTTTAAGACATCTCTATTTTTATTTTTTTAATATAAAATGTGTTGAAACTAACCAACAGAGTTGAATGTTACTGGAGTAGGGACAACCAGTATGCTTTTTAGACAACAAAACAGACTCAGGCGTTGAATGTTCATTTGATTCAACGTTGTTTTAGGTCACCTGATGGGACATCAAAGTTAAAAGTACTGATGAAACAGAAACTTTCACCTTCCTTACTCATCACACATCAACTGCCAAAAGGGATCTTAATGGACGAAAAGGAAGGAGACGGATAAAGCCAGGCTTGTCACGCTGTCTGACCTTATCTGCTGGCAAGAGGCACATTCACTGATCACCTTGAAGCTGCCGTCCGAACAATCCAGTAAAACAGGCTTTTTTTATTACCTGTCTTAAGAGTTCAACTTTGCCTTGTAACGTACAACAAGTGGTGGTAAAGCCAGTTTTTCTCCTCACTGCCAGAAAGAAAAGCAAACGAGCTTCAATGAACAACACAAGCCATCTCTAACAAGAAAGGCCATTACACAATTCTGGGTACGTGCACCAGGCAGCTGAGGACCATCAATAAGTACAGGACTGACACCATCCACTCAGTTGAGGTGAAACCTACAGGAACACTTTGTTCATAGTATCTGCAACATCTGGCCTACAATCTACTTTTGTAGAGAAAGTTATAAGCGTAAGCATGTTACCTTGGGTTTAGAAGTAATTTTACTTAAGTAATGGAGGGGATGTAAACCAAGTTTGGCCTTGCAGTTAATGTTTTCTGTTTACAAATGTTTGGGGGATGGGAGGCAGAGGGAAAAACAGGGGACAAAAAAAAAAAACAAACTACCTTTGGTAAATGAGGTGATAAAAAAGCTACAGTGTTGGTCACTTGGCAGACTAAGCAACATGCAGATTTATTTTCTTCATACCAGCTTAACACCTTGCATTTGTCTTTGGCTGCTTGCTTTGACACCCAAAACAGAAATTTTAAACCAGTTCTCTTATACTGGGAAAGATTTACTTCCTGGGTAATTAGAAAAAAAAAACAAACACAGATGACCCCAGCACACAACATGACGCTACTCCAAACCAGTCAAACATAGCACGCACTGGTTAACAAGTAACAGAGTTTGTAACTGATAATAGTAACAAAATCTCTTGCTCTTGAGAGTACTGTATGACAGAGCTAACTTTAGACCCCAGTACATCAGATTCTACAGGCTCACTTGTTAAGACTGCAGTTCAATGCATTAACTAATTTCACCAGATGCTATTGGAAAAGTATGCTATCCATCAAAACTCGTTTTAATAAAGGGTCAGTGTCCTTCTTCACAATCTAAGGAAAATGGGTAACACTTTATGAGTAAGTTTGGTTTCCTATATAAAAACATCACAATGCCTCTACAGCTATTTATCAATGTTTTCAGAATCAAGAATTCAACACAAATTACAGCAAGTTATTCTAGTGACAAGTTACCTTTATTACTAGTTCTATTCTGAATATACCCAGCTTCATATTCCACTAAATCATGCTGTTTGCCACAAAACCTTAAGACTGCTCACAAGTTAGACATATCTGTTTAGGAACCAAGTATAGTTAGATAAGTGACACTTACTGCAAAACCAAATGTACCGCCATCTCAGGATCTGAGGCCAATATACTCAGCTCAATATAAATGAAGATGTCATAACAGTTTACTAATTTACCACAGATTTTAAACAACTCTGTAGTTGTGATCCTCTGTTCATATTGATAAGGAGAAATAATTAATTTTACATTACAGAACATGGAGTTAAGTGTAGTACTTCCATCACATCAAAATGCGAGAATTTCATAATTAAGAAAAAAAAACAAACAAACAAACAAAAATCCCCCAATGAGAGAGGCAGGAATGTGTTTCAGCAGCCAGGCCACAGTGAAAACCTGGAGCAGGGCTTCCAGCGGTTTTCCTCTACACTTGGGTAACAAAACAAGTAATCCTTGGAAAGAAGCCACAAACTTCTTCCTAGAATTCTCAGTGAAACACTTGGATAGAAAAGAAAAAAACCAGAGTCTCCCATCTTTACCTAACAAGTTAGAAATTAAGTGTGTAAATTCACCTTCATGTTATGTAATATATTGATAAGGAATTAAATCTCTAAGGAAATGGGGAAAAAGTGTTCAAAGCACTCTATTTGCGCTTGAGCGTTTACCAAACATGTGAAGCTTGTGTCAAAAAAGGTAACATCACAACACATACCTCTCCCTTAATATCAAGCACACAGATGGTTTCACTACAACAAGATATCAAAGGTCCTGTACCAAATGCAACTGCATATTTGTAAATAGTCAGTTGGTGTGGAGGTGGATGTCATTGTGGTCATGAATTATTGTGTAATAATGTACCAGAAAAGCACATGCTATTAATAAAAATTGTCTGTTACCATTATGCTGGCAGATAGGTGTGTATTTCACACTGTGAAGAAGTATGATGTTGCAAACATATGCATTCAGGTACAACAAAAGTATGATGCTCCCTATTCATTCCACGGAGATACTACCTGATATATACAGTGCACTAGCTAGAAGCAGAATGCTGTTAGTCAATTAAGTGCTTCTTAATTGAATAGTAACAGCGCGCTCACATGCTCCATTGGTTATTTGGTACCTTTGGTCAAAGATACCACGTCAGGAGAGAATGAATGAAAAGTTTAAATATTTATCTGAAAAATAATAAAGTCATATCTGCTCAGAAAAAGACTAAGAGAAAAAACCACAGCCTTTCCCATTATTAAACACTGAATCACTTCCTAGTTGCCAAAAAACCACTGTGTTCCCCCTAATCCTGGAGCCTTATCATCTCCCAGGTGCCAAACCACCAGCTTCCTTCAGATAGATATCTTTTTCTCCAGGTGTGCATTTTCAATATGAACAGGAAACATATATAACCAAAGCTGAAGAATAAATTCAAAATCCACTGAATGTAATGAATGGAAAGCTACAATTAATACAGCTGCTTTACTACAAGAGTATTGCTGGGGAGTTCTGAAATCTGTCAGGGATTTTTGGTCTCTTGCCACATCAGTAGTGCACCCTGACTGGCGCGGTCCCACAGACTTTCCCTCAGCTTATGAAATTTTCTGGCAACTACTTCAAAGAACAACTGTGTTGCTAAAGTCAAACAAATCTGAAAGCAAGAAGAGTCAGTTGCTGAAGGTTTTTTAGTTTTTAATAAAAAAAGCTCTACATGGCTGCAAATATAAAAAAGTACCTGTGTGCAGTCTTACTAAAAGCTATTGTTAATTTAATATACACAAAGTACAGCGTCACAAGTATCTTCACAGACAAAGAGTTGTCCAATATTTACAAATGTGGATTTTCTCAGTGACACCTCAAATTGCTTATTGCTTTTGGAGTAAAATGTAAAGTATTAATCCCCTCCCCAAAATTGTTCCCCACAATTATATTTGGGGGGGGGGGGAGGGGAATCTGCATTTACATCACTAGCTTTCAAAATCATAACAAACAGCCATCAAATGCTGCATACCTCAATGACTAGCCTTAACTGTGTTGTTCTACTATTTTCTTAAATTATTTTATCAAATACATGAACAGTAAGTTCTTAACTAGATATTCAAACTCACACATCACTAAATTCTTAGCAGGTTTTTCAGATGTCATGCAAAACAAATTCTATTTACAGAAACATGTTTTGAAGGTGACAAAAGTTTATGATCCTTAATAAAATAGGATCTTTCTGTAAAAAGATTCCCAAAAGACATGATCTCTTTTCAAACTAATCCCGAATAATGTACACGACGATTTTGAGAGTGGCTCTTCCCAAAAATAAAGTTCACCAATGATTCTCCATCAAGTGAAGTCTGACACTATTTTTACTAGGCATCTGAGAAAGCCATAGTTGGAGGTGGCAATGGGCAGAACAGAGACTGAAATTGCAACCAGGCTTTACATATCATTCAAGTTAACACAAGGACAGTTCTAATAAACAATTACATCAATTGATAAATGATTTGAGAGAATCAAGATTTAAAATTTGGTTAGGCAACAGTAGAGCACCGTGTGAAAGAGTGAACTGTCAGAGTTCAAGAACTTTACCTCCTTAAAGCCTTCTGATAACTAACAAAAGCCATTGACATACTGGACCCAAAACCAAGAAGCCAGGGACGTGACAGAAGTCTGAACTATACCATAACTATGGAGTTAATCCACACTGTAGGCCAGGTCATTAGCTGAATTTTTTTTAATAATAAATCTTTACTGAGATACATATATGGCTAGAAGTATGTGCAAAAACTAGAAACTGTCCCATCCTATAACGACCACTGAAAGCCAAACAGGACAACTTGCTATCACTAGGTTGCTCAAAGATGCCTTTCTTTCCTATAGTAAACATGGACTAACACATTCTGACATAACCAGATAAGGCAAGCTATACTTTAGCACGTGCTAGCTGATCTTCAACTTGACCACAGTACAACCTGCTTTATCTGTAGACTACAGATTTTTTAAGAACACATTCAAGAAGTTATCCTCTTCCAGACAAACCACTAGCATCAAAGCAACCACAACAATTAAAAAATCCTTGCATGAGCTTAACTTCAGGTACATGTCCAAGTTTGCCTACAACCAAAAGCTGTGCCTCTACCTGTACCACTACAGTTTAAGAAGTGCAGTTCTTTCCCACCTATGTAAGAATATGGAAAAAACACAGAAAATTGCCAAAATTATGAAAAGCATATAGATGTAGAAATAGAAGCCATCTGCACATACACCCAATACTTGGGATAAAAATATTAAGCTTAAAAAGAAACCACCAAAAAGAAAGAGCAGAAGTGAGACCCCTGCATACTTGGGGCCAGTCCCTGGGAAATGCCCCATGTTGAACAGCAAGATCTATATTCACACATCTCTAGGCAAAACAACACAAGAACAACACTACAGCACAAAAACCCACGCATATACAAGCCACGGCTCAGGCTCCCAGCTTTGATTCATAAAATGCGTCATTCCACAGAGCGTAACTATATCACATAACTTGCTAGGGAAATAGCCATGGTTACTCATCACAGCTTGGCGTTATGAACCGCTTACTTTCCATAACACTACACACACCAGATTAAAATCTCTCTGGGGGTGGAGGGAGAGGACAGTGAGAAATCAACGAACAAGATGTCAAATAGTAACTCCTTTGGTACTTTAAAGTGCAAACAAAACAGCATTTGACTTAGTACTGAAATACTTCACTTGATTTCAGTTGCTTTCAACTGCTCTTTTTCCAAAGCTATATTTTAAAGTCTTAAAATCTGGTTAATAGTGTAAATAATAAATGACTTTAAAAGAAATGGAGCTTTTTTTTTCTTGATATACAAAAAATTAAAAGGAAGCTTTACTTTGTGCACATATCATGTTTTACTTGGTATTTATGCCATATCACTGAGGCATCCAGCCTTGGTTAGTACTGCCGGCATCTGTCAGAATCACTAAAATTAAAGCTGCTACCAAACCACTGGAACTGCATTTGCCAGATACAAGTGTTGAAGCATTTTATGTTTTCACACTAATTTTACCATTTCTTCTCTAACAGAAAATAAAAAAAATAAAAGCAAACCATACGTCAGTATTGTCCACCTTATTTCAGAAATGAAATCCTTTAGCTTATTTGAGAGGTTATGTGAACTTAAAGGAAGAGTAGGTAATTAGTTTCATATTACATTACAATAGAAGAGCAGAGTAGAGTTAGAATAGCTTTCCCTACATCCAGTTTTCTTCCTCTTGCAAGGAAGTTGAAAATATATCGATATTGTTTTCACCTCGAATGACAAAAAACCTGTTTAACCCCTTGTAAAACTTTTTGCACATGTACAGGTTTGAATTAAGGATTGGGTTTTGCTCCCATTTTTCATGAATTTCTATGAACACCACCACTAAATCCTAGTGAGGAAGTTCTAAAAAGAAAAATGAGGGATCCCTATGACTGGTATGTTACTACCTTAATACTGCATAGTACTGATTAAGAATAACTATCTAACCAGCTTCACAGCAGACAGGCCACTGGGGTGAATTAGGAAGATAAAAGCTGCTCGTTGATAAAGATGATAGAAAGTAGGTGGCTGTGACAAGGGTTACTACATTACCTCTTGAAACATACTGAACTGGTCAATACCAGCAAGCATGCAGCATACTACTTTGGCTGTATTTCTACTTCCTGATGCAAGGAAAAATATCCGTTTCACTTTTGGCAAAGCAACACCTTTCAAAAAGCCCCGAATTCCTTCTGCTAGAAGAGGGATTATGATCACTTAGCTTGAAGAGCTCCTCTCAAATCCAGATTCTGAAAGACAGTTTCTTCAGCAGGGCTTTTAGTCATACTTCAAAGCTTGGGACACACTCTCTCTCTCCCCCCAACATGCACTTCTGTAAGCACTTGTATGAAACCTAAACTTGTCAAGAGAGGGAACTGATGAAATTACAGCCAATATGGCAGATTAACATAAACCTGTACCATGTTCAAGCTTCACTGTTTCTTGTGATTTCTGGTTTGTCTGTAAATCTCCATTACTTGCCTACTGTTCTTTAATCTTCATACTGAAGAGAGATTTGCAGAAGTTTAACAGGGGAAACCCAGTCATAGAAATCAGATTAGCACAATCCTGATGATCTCCATTTCAAAAAGAGGCAATTAGGATAACATACCGGCTTCAGATTAAGGGCCTACAGCCTGCAGAGATCCACCACACCTCTTATGCGGTGATACGTTCTGTTAAATCAATGGTGAGGATTCTTGCACAGAACTGCATTTATTAAAAGAAGAGGTGTTGTTATTGGACAAAGATGCATGCTGAGATGAGATAGCAAGGCCACATGAGAAGAGAAGGCCCTCAAACCGTGGAAGTGTGCCAGCCAAAGCCAGAGGAACTCTCAGAACGGTGAAAAGGCGGATACATTTCTGCCTGTATCTTCTCCAATTTTTTTCCAGAAACTGATTTAAAAATACCTCACATCTTACTGAAAAGTGCCAGATGGAGAATCTGTGTTCCAAATGTATGCCCAGAGACCAGAATTTGCTTGGACTTCTCCAACTTGCAAGCCAAGAGCACACGGGACTTGCCAGATGAATGACAGTACAGCAGTGCACCAAGCACCTATGACGTCTTTAAGTTTCTCTTTAATCTTCCTGGCTCAGACGATGGGAAACCTTTTGTTGCCATTATTTATGTGCAATATTTAGAAATCTAAACCATAAAATCTAGCAGACAGGCATGACCAGACTTCAGCATCATGGTGATTTCAGCGCAGCTCAAATGACCGAATTATATAAGGAAACACCAGCATTTGCATTTGGGAGAAGGCTCTTCAAGATTTTGAATGCAGTTTGCCAACAGGAGGAAAAATTAAGACCAAAAAAAGCTTTATAAAGCAAGGTATTGGAGAATGTTTTCTATATTATCTGATTTACTATCATTTAATTAAGTATTTTCTGTGCAGGGGTATGAAAACACGAAAGAAAAGGAATACAAAGTCCTATACAGGACACGTGACTAAGTTTCATATTACAATGCTAATAATAGAAATAAGAACTCAGTAAGGTTCAGTACGTGCTGATATGAAGGCAATGGTATCTTAGGGTATGGGGAGATTAGAATAAATTATCTCAAGGTAAGTCAGGATGGAACTTGCAGCACATCTGTTGCTCCACTCCAACTGCCTCTGCGCTTGCTCTTTCCCCTCAGTAAACACCCTGACAGAAGAATAACTTACCTCCTATTAATTCACACTTATTGTGGGGTAAGTGAACGTACACACCTTCTGATTTTTAGACCTTGATAACATGAAAACACTATAGCTCATGAAAAGCATCCAACTCCAGAACAAAACTGCAGGCAGAGTGTTTCTGGCTGATCCTGACACTTCCATGGAGCCTGGACTAAGTTGCCTAAACCCTGACATTCCTGTGGGCTTAAGAGGCAACGCCAGTTCAGAATTACCTGTTGAATGATTTGGGTAGCTTCCTACTCAAGTGAGAGCCATCCCATGTTCTAGTCCAAGGTATCTGATGCTCCCATCGGGCTGAAACATCAGAGCTACAGATTCTCACCACAAGCCAGACACCTGCAAGCTGGATGCAGCTAGTGCTTATCAATATTGTGCCAAATCCTCTCCAACTGACCTCATGCACTTCACATCATAAAACAAAATATACATTGTACTGCTACAAGTAGGCAGCCAGAAGATAAGAGAAACCAATGCTGCAAACTAACACCAACTAATACGAGGAGGAATTAAAATAAATAATTTTTGCTTAGTATACCCAAAGTTGTAGCTCTAGGAAAACTACTGAAAAATGTTGTTCTCTCACTTTCCCACTTCAGTGTAAATTTTTCAGTAGATGACCACATGCTGTTACCTGTGACTGCAACCAGTTCTCAATTTCATGATTATAAAGCTTATGGAATTGTTTCACACTAAAAAAAAAAAAACCAAACAAAAGAAGATGCCACAAGGTTCCTACGAAACTAACAATGCACATTTACCATATTCAAAATAATACGGTTGGTAACGATGGTCCTCATCATCATTAAGCTTCTGTTTACTTTTAATTGCTCAATTTGTAATGAACAAATAGATGCCAGCACAGTAAATATTATTTGTGAACACACAAAACGACAAAATAGAAGAACTGTTCACTGTACTTGCATTTAGTCCACCTTGGAGAATTTATAACATTGATGCCTTCTGTATGCACTACTTTCAGTGTTGTGTCTATGTAAAGCTATTATTTACCCATCAGTACAAGAAGTAGGTCACAGCTTAGAAACTTATAGAATCATAATATCATTTTGGTTGGAAAACACCCTTAAGATCATCAAGACCAACCGCAAAACTAACACTGCCAAGTCCACCACTAAACCATGTCCCTAAGCACCACATCTACACATCTTTAAATACCTCCAGGGATAGTGACTCAACCACTTCCCTAGGCAGCCTCTTCCAGTGCTTGACAATCCTTTTGGTGAAGAAATTTTTCCTAATATCCAATCTAAAACTCCCCTGGAGCAACTTGAGGATGTTTCCTCTTGTCCCATCACTTGTTACTTGGGAGAAGAGACCGATCTCCACCTCGCTACAACCTCCTTTCAAGTAGTTATCTCCCCTGAGACAACTGTATGGACAACTGTCATTATTATAATACTGACTATTAAAAAAAGCCACCAAAGATATTTAGAAATTAGTTGCTATTTTAGACCACTAGAGTGGATGAAAACAAAATTTATCATGTGACAAGTCATGAACATATGCAAGACAATGATGTTACTACCACACTAGCTTTTTCTTTATCATTTTCTCCATTAAGCATATTACACCAATAACACAAAATGATAAATTAATAAGCAATTATGGAACTTTCTGGATATGCTGTTAAATTACAAAGTTCACTTAACTATAGTCTTATTACAGTCTTAGTTTGTACTAAAAGTATTTTGGAGGCATAGGGGTAAAAAGTTAAGTATTGTACAGTACATGTCACTGTGATGTTACTGAAAATTTCTGTCCTGAAATCATGAACTATCTGTCCCAGTCTTAGAACGTGCCAAAAAGGTGATAATGGACACATAAGAAATGATTATTAAATCACAGAGAGATATGACAAGTGTTTTTCCAGGAATCTACTGCCAGCAAAATTAGAGTGTTGAGTGAAACAAAATAATCTTATCAACATAAGTTGGTTCTACAAATGAGCTGGTTTGTTAAATGTACTTAGAAATATGTGAAACGTAACATTTTCCTTATGAACTAAAAAAAAAAAAGTATTAGACATTTGTCACCAATCCATCGAGACATTTTTGCCACAAGACAGTGCGAGAGAATGTCAGCATCGTAAAAATTTAGTATTTGTATTTCATTAGCAAGTTTTTCCAGATATGGTAATTAAGCAGATTTTTCTCCCCCACATTCCTGTTTATTAACGGTTTCCTTTATGATCAAAACCATCCAGGTAATAGGGACAATTTGTTTCTTCTACAGATCAGTTTCAGATAAATTTAAAATAACAAAAAAGTGAAAGTGCAACTTCCGCCAAAGCTACGCAAGTATTCTACGCATCTAAATTAACTTTTTATAAATATTTTTTCTATGCAATACTCTCCAAAATTATTACTTCAGTAATATACACTTCTACCAAAAAGATAGCTTTGGATGATCAAAGTAGCAACACCAGTATTTAATAT
The DNA here is from genome assembly GCA_013396915.1 of Stercorarius parasiticus. Lineage (NCBI taxonomy): Eukaryota > Metazoa > Chordata > Aves > Charadriiformes > Stercorariidae > Stercorarius > Stercorarius parasiticus. The sequence continues at coordinate 85,654 of VWZL01004326.1, read as the reverse complement.
TATCAAAGCACTAATTTGTTCTGATTTCTATTAGAGCTGGAGCAATTTGTACGACGAGGGAAGCAACCATCCCAGCAGGGAAAACCCAAAAAAACCCCCGTATCTTCAAAAGAGAGGAAAGCGAGGTGCAACAGGAGAGGCTGACTAATTACTTCAGATAATCTCAGTAAAGAGAGGAAATGAGAAATGCTGTAAGATGAATGGGAATTTTACATTAAAAGAAATACCATCTTTCACTGCCATTGCATCTGTTTCACAACACCAATAAGGTGTTGTGAACCACGCTTCACATATCTTTATGTACTATATAGACATTAGATATATTACAGATATGGATATATTATGTATTGGAGTTTATCTCTGCACCCAAAACGCTGGAAGTAACCGCTGTGGAGACCCGGCAGCCTTTGAGATGAGGTAGCTCCTGCCACAGCACCGCAAACTACTTATGTCCGGGCTTTCAAGTTTGGATCCCTTGGCAGACCAGTGCCAAGCAGCCGTCCGGCCCTCCGTCCGGCCCGTGAGGACAGGGGCGCGGGCAGGGCCGACGGCGCCCCTCTCCTAACCCTCCCTAACCACTCGGTGCCCGGACGGGCTCCATAAAAACTCTTGGGCGAGGTGCTCCGCCAACGAATGGGGGGAAGAAAAGGTCGGGTGAGGGAAGGAGCCAAACCAGCTCTATGAGAAAAGTCAGCAGAGGAGCGAGCGGGGAAGGGACGGGACCTTCCCCCGTTCCTCTCCGCCCACCGGGACCCGACGGTGACCACCTGCCCAGCCGACGGACCCTCACGCCCCGCTGAAAACCGACGGGGCGGAGGGGATGAGAAAACAGAGAGGCGCCCCGAGCCACCCGCTCCCCGCCGGCACAGCACGGCACGGCTCGGCTCGGCGGGCTGCGGGCTGACAGACAGCCCGGCACCGCCGCTCACCTTCCCGCTCGCTTCCCCGGCTCGCCCCGGCTCCAGCCCCCGCCAGCCGCCGGGAGCAGCCCTCGCCCCCGCTCTCCCGCAGGGCCAGCGGCCAGACCGGCACCGGCGCGGGGCCAGCTGCCCGCCCGGGCACTCCGCCGGCCGACCAGCCGAGGAGGAGAAGAAGGAGGAGAGAGGCGCGGGGGCGGCCCCAGCAGCAGCGGCACCGCCGCCCCCGCCTCCCGGAGGCGCCCCGGCGGCGCCAACTTTTCCCCGGCAGCCCGGCTTTCCGCGCCCCGCGCCGCTACCACCACCGCCCCGCCCCGCCCCGCCCGGTACCTGC
>VWZL01004326.1:0-84358 GCA_013396915.1 Stercorarius parasiticus | reverse complement strand
AGAGGGTGAGCCGTTCCCTCAGCCCCCTCTGCGCATGCGCAGTGGCGGGGCGGGTGCCCCATGGGCAGCTGTCACGGGGCGGCGGCTACGGCGGTCCCGGTCCTTGCCCCTGCCCCAGCGGGAGGGTCTGTCCCCGGAGCCGGTTGGTCTGTGGGCCGTACAGCCGGGCTGCTGGGAGGGTTGGAGTTCTAGAGCGCTGCTTCTGCAGTGGTTAGCACGAGGTTGTGAAGGCCTGCCTCAGCCGCTTGAGGCCCCGGCCAGGCGACAGACTGTGTGAGGGAACGAAGAACATGGTGTCTCCCTGTGTGTAGCCTGGGTCAGTGATGAGGCAAGTGTGGAGAGATGCGAAGTATCGTCAAAAAAAGTGGTTTATAGTGCACCCCACCCCGTCGCTGCTCCTGATGGGAAGTGGACAGGTCCAGCCACCAGTGAGGCCCGGGCTGAGGTCCCCATGAGGCATGGGGAGATGTGCCGTGCCTCCAGCTTTCTTTTCACCACCCTACTTACACAGTACAGCACCGTGCAGAGGGATTAGCTGCGGTCTTGCAAGCAGTATAACTGTGTCAGAGCAACTCTACACCTGTGCTAATTAACGGGAGCCTTTCAGCAGAGCTAATTAACTGAAGCTGACTACCTCAATGGCCAAGCAATCCGGTGGTATGTTTTATCCGGTGGTATGTTTTCTCCAGTGGCAAAGCCGGTTAAAGAAATTTCCAGATGCTTGTGCCTGCCCTTGTGGCACAGTTGTGCTAATGCAGCTGTAAATGAGATCAATGGAACAGCCCACGTTCAAGCATGTACAAAACCTCTCCAAAAATGTGTGAAATCCGGATGTTATTTTCCTGATCAGTTTTGAACTCTGTCCTCAGACATCTCTGTTTGGGGGCAGGGAGAGAGTGAACTGGTGTGCCAGAAGCTCCGTGCAGCAGACACAGATCCAGACAAAACCACAGATGTGCCAGAGAAAAGCATATCAGACTATTTCTTGACATAGCTATATTGTTACAAATTCCAAAACTACCCTTTCCAAACTTAATTTAGGGACCTCAGTGCTGCATTGCATAGTATAAGTATGCCTGCAGTGGAGATACAGCTTTCTTAAGCGCAACTTGGCTCTTGCAGTCTGCTTCCTCTGTGCTGCTCATCTGGTCAGCCATTTCTCAGTACACCAGTCTGCTGGCGAGTTTGGTTAAAGTAATTCGAAGGTAGCAACTCCAGATGCAGTGAAGGCAGGAGAATGGGAGCCAGTTTGTGCATGTCTACACAGTACTGCCTATCTAAATTTGAGTACTGGGAGGAGCATAGCTATATCACACGTTTTCCCAGCAGGGACAATGCACACTGCTGCTCAGCATGGCTTATTCACTGGGTTTTTCAGAGTTCTTGCAGGTTCCTCTGGACAGTTCTGTCTTACACTCATAAACACTCTACCCTGAAGAGCGATCTATCCAAAAGACTTGACTGAAGAAGCTGTCTAATAATCTAATCCCTCTTCATTTATAAAAGGTGCATAGACTTAATCTTCCACACATTTAAATCCTAATGAAATATTCAAAGTCAACAAGCTTCATTCTAGTTGACTAGTTCTGAGACTTAAAGTGGGAATAAGTTCACTTTTTAACTTGGTAACATTCATCCAGAGTGTGAGAATATGAACTCTGGAATGATAGAGTTTGTAGAAAAGCACTGACATTGCCATCCCAGATCAGTTCATTAGTTCAGTGTGTTTCCACCAGAACCTCTTCTTCTAATGAGTGAGGATTAGACCCCTCCAACATTTTTGGTCCCATGGAAGGAAGTTAAACTTCCTTAAAACTGATACTCTGCATTTTCTAAACAAAGTACTTTGTGAGCGATAGTCAACACCTCTTCCTTTAGAGGAAATGCAATAAAACGTGCTACGTAACAGGTACATGAAGCTAACATTTGGCCAAAGGCTAGGCTGCTGCTCACCATATTAAAGATTCCTGCATCTTGCCCTCCACATAGTCACATGTAAGTCTCTAGGAGCATTAATTTAGTGACATGATAGCCAATACATTCCGATTAGTCACAGTCAGGGCCTGATGATTTCCAGAGATGAAATACGAAGTGTATTAGGCATTTGATTTCATTGTACAATTCCTATGTTTCCAGTAGGACCAAAGCTGTGCAGCTAGACAACTCTTTCATTACAACATCAGAAATTATATTGTTGGACCTTGAAGGAAATACATAATCCCAGTCTTCCTATATGTTAAAATTATTATCTGTTGTATCAAGTACTGTCAGTCGTACCAGTGACAAAGAGTATCCCCCACTCTGTTGGCTGAGAGTTGCAGATTTAATGGGAACAAAAAGCAGCTCTGAAATTCTGTTCTTGGAAAGCACTTTCACAAATTCCTTCATTGTATGGAAAGGCAGAGAATCCTATACTGATTAAGAGTGGGGAAGAGAAGAAGGAATATAATAGCTATGATTGCTGCACGCAGGATACCATAGGAGTGCTAGTGAATTTCTCCCACCAATAGATGATCTCTCCCACCAAATGTGGTATCCACTAATAACAAAACAGACATGTTTCAAAAACACTTCTGTGTGTGAATGTTCCCACACATCACCTGTTTGTTAAAACTGTGCTAAATTAGATAAATATAAATTCATTACCTGTTGGTCATTTTCCTATCACAATCAAAAATGTGGACAAAATACAAATTCCATGAAAAAAGCTTGAAATTAGAAAGAAAAAACACCACTCCCCTCCAAAAAACCCACAAAACAGGATAAAGGTTGTCTCACCTTTGTGGCAGAGGCATTGTTATTTTCTGTAATTACATAAACACACTATTTTTTGCAGGATTGTCTCCCATTCGCTGCATGTCTCGACAGCTGCCTTCATTGCAGATGTTAACACCTGCACTGGATGGCTGCTCTCATCCTGTTCGAGTATCCAGCTGAAGACATCTAGGACAGTTTTTCAACTCTCAGTTCCTGTGTGTTTAGTCACTTCTCTGAGCACTTCTTTAAATAAAAAATATCACAACCTGAACCTCTGTTCAGTTTACTCAGACAAGGAAAGAGCTCTCTTACTGATGAAGGGAAAGAAGTCCTGCTGGAGTGACTTCCTCAGCATCACCCAGAAGTGCTGTCACAGCAGCAAACATCTCTGATAGCAGTTTGTGCAGCTGCCTAGACAGGGATCAGGTACTGCTTAAAGCTAGGTACAGAAAAAATTGTGGGTAGTTTTACTTTTAATACAGATAAGTCCTCCAGTTAGGTTAACTTGTAGCGATGCAAGGAAAAGTGTAGCACTGTAAAAATGTTGAATAGAAGAGAAGGCTGCTTGTTTGAGCAGTGTAGCCGGCTTATGCTACCCCTTAGCGAGTTCATGAAACCACAGACTGGCTTTCTTTTCTCAGTGTTAGTAGACAGGGAAAGATTAGCAGGAAAAAGTCCTGATCACTGCTGGGCTGTGACTTAGATGGAGGCAAAGCACAAAGTATGTTTTAAGAAAGGTATAAAATTATTCTGTTATACTTAGTATCCAGCTTTGGACAACCTAGAGGAAAAAAGTATGAATAACTAATTTAGCAAACAAATCTAATGGGGAAAAGTTAAAGATTTGGACAGGCTGGGGATGGGCACAAGACAACAAGACAACTGTCTTCAGTCATATACAACATCCCCTGTGGCTGGGATGAAGCGCAAACAGCTTCATTCAAAGTAAAGATTACAACTACGTGTTAGAACAAATCTTTCTACGTGTAAACCAAGCTACTTAAGCAAATGGCAGAACCTTTTCACTGCACGTTTTAAGTGCAGTTTAAGTAAATATCCTGTATCTGGGGATTGATCCCTTTTTAGGGAAGAGTAGAGAAAAAGACTTCCTAAGGCCTCTATCAACCCATCTCCGTAGTCTGTATAACCTGTGGAGGGAAAATGCTTTAGGTTTCTGTTGTCAAGACCAGCAATCCTCTACTGAGTGAATATATATATATGTATGTGTGTGTGTATATATATATGTGCACACACGGAGATTTTCAGAAGTTAATCAGACAAATTTAAGAGGATTTCCTTCAGGTCAGCAAAAGACTCCTTGCTGTCAGAATCATCGACATGCTAAAGCTTCTCAATAGTTACAAAGAGGGGGTTTGTGTGTTTGACTAGTTAGCAATTCTTTATCCTAACTCTTCTTCCTGAAAAGGCTAAATCATGCTTAAAGTCAGTACAGCCTGAGGCAGAAGCTCATGATGGGAAACTTCATCCCAAATAATTAAATTTTGGCACAGTTGTAACTAAAACTATGTCTTTAGGAGGAAAATGTTTGGCAACCCAAACTGTAGATATTGTGGTCACTCTACCTTGTAGATAGATCCATATATGTGTGCACAACAGAAGCTTCACTCCACTTCCAGAGATACTGAAGTTCTAACAACCGTGCTTAACTCAAGTTCATGAGATGTATTTTGAAGTCTCAGTCTTTTAAAAACATAAACCAACAGTGAACTTTCCAAAAAAACAAACCTTAAGTGACTTAAGGTATGTTCGCACTATCACAAAACACTGGTTTAAGTGAATACAGGCTAGGAGTATACACACCGGCAGTGAAGGCTGCTCAGCTGATAGGCAGTACCTGGTCTGGCCAAAGTAATTTCTGTGCTTGCACAGTCTTCATGGATGTTATCCTTCTCCTACACTTCGGCTGAGGTTGTCAAAAATGCCTACGTTTACTTACAGGCATGTATGAAGCAAGTCATGTTATGCGCCGATGCGTGAAATATGCATCATGAAATATTGGTTAAACAGAGTGGAAGGGTACATGGAAAAATTGACACTGGGGATGTACCTACAATGTTGCACTCCTTAGCAGTGAAAATAGACTAGACTGTAAAAAGATATTTCTAAGGGAACCAGTGAAAGTACAATCAACTCAACCATTTAAATGTAAGCAGAATGTTGTAAATTAAATAAGTTGCTGGGAAATTACTCTGTGCATACACATATAGAAAATTAAGTAGTAATTTTTATCTCTACTTTGATTATCTGATCAGTAGTATGGTGAATATGTATTAACACAAATATTGGCCTTTCTGTCACTGACAAGCATACATCTCAAATTATCTTTTTGGCTTGGTCTACCTTTACTCCTTCTTATGTCCAGTTAATGATTTCCTCTTATCAGCAATACATAATTATTCTAAATTATGATGAAGGGAAACGTCTTGTTATAACTCACATATTTTTCTTGCATTCACCTATAACAGTATTTCCCTACTTCAGGACATGTCTTTTTGAATCTAAAAAAATACGATTCATAGGAAAGAAGTGTCAAATAATTTTTGCTTTGTCTAGAATTTGCAAATGTTTTACATTTAGCAATTAACCATGAAAAGCATATTTAAATGGATCTTATTTAAATGAACCGGTATGTATATTCAATACAGCTGCACAAGAGAAACAACGTGGCACTATGATAATTTTCCGTGAAACATATTTTGTTTCTTTCAAAATTACCACTCCCTAAAGTATAACAGGAGCCCATTTTACTTTCTGTGTCATTTGAATTCGAGATGGAACATTGAAGAAAGCTGCTTTAATTGAAGCTTGAAAGATACGGAATTGAGCCTTCAGGGAGTGTTGGGCACTTTTCTTGTCATTCTGGTTGATTGATTTGCATGATGTGGGTGGGGAATGTTGTTGATCAGGCTGTCCATTTTAATTTTGTACTGGTTGTGTCAGCTTTAAAGTGAAGTACGAGCTCAACTTTAAAGCGAGGGACAAGCATACAAGCTTTAAAATAGAAACTGCACTGCAGGCTAAAATAAGTAAAATAGCACCATTTACACTCTTTTGAAAAGTGTGATATTTAAGTGAACTCAGAATATGGTATGCTGCAATACATTATCATTAGTCTTCTGTAATGAATAAGTGCCTTCTCTTTTTTGGTTTCCTGATTCACATGTATATAAACAAGCTGGAAGAAAAGTCTTTAAACTTAACACGCCACTTTCCTGGTTCCTTGAGAAACACTGCTCTGAATTTAGCAGAAAACCAACAAATCTTAATGATGAGTCTTGATATATGCCGTAAAGGAAAAAAAAAAACAACCAAAACCCAAAGCTGCTTTTACTATTCTGACTTACATTGCAATGTATGCCAAACTAACCTGGCTGCCATTAGATCATGATGTCTTGCTGCTGCTTGATTTCCTATCAAATCATTCTATTTAAGAGGGGTTAAATCAGTCTCCTAATTTGTTCCTACCTGCACATCTGTTGCAATCAGACTTCCTTTAAAAAAAAAAAACCAAACAAACAACTCCACACTTACTAGTTTTCTGTGAAACATTTCTGCCCAGATTGTTTAACTGGGTAACTGTTCTTGCTGCATTGCTGCTAATACTGCTGTGACCATCGTGAAAACCAAAAGCACCTTCCAACAGATGGCATATAGGCCAATTAATGACATTAGTGCTTCTGCCCTATTTGGCGTCCTGCATAAATGGAACAAATAGCCTTCCCTTTTGCCTGTGTTATCATACAGCAGTGTTCATTAATGCTCTCAAAAATGGAAAAAGAAAAATCGGGTCCCTGTTCCCACCCACTCCCCACCTCCTGACAAGAAAACCATATGTTTCAGGAGATTAGTAATGGAGCAGCTTCTTTCTGAAGGTCACAATTAATGCAAAAAATGAAACCTTAACTATACTTCTTTTAAGAGGTTGTTAATAAAATGTGCAAATGCCTCAGCATTTTTGTATTCAGCACAATTCAGTCCAGTAGCACACAGGGTTATAACGTACCTAAGGGAAGAAGGCATAAAGAATTAGGTCTGGAGTCTGGGGATTGGAAGGCAACAGCTTGACTAGACTAATTGATTTCCAGACTGATGTTTTAAAAATCTATACAGTGAAAATACTAATGAGGCCCTGTTTTGGAGGGAGGAGGAGAAGTTCTAAATTTAACTATAAACTTTCAGTAACTATGAGGTCTTGTGCTCCAGGTATTTAGGATGTAAGGCAGCTGGAGAGGTTTTCTTCCTATGAGCCATCTAAACGTATCTTGTATATGTCTGGCTCTATCTGTTGTGACATGCACAAAACGCAGTATGTGTCAGAGGACTCAAAAGCTGGATGTTGTCGCATTCAACTTCCAGATGCCCAGCTCTGGAGTAAAATCAAGACTTCTACATACAGCTCTTGGGCTACTTCGATAGAGTACGTAGGAAAAATTTTCTAACTCGTGTTGGAGAACTTCCAACACACCGAATCAGAAGTGCTTGGTCAACATCTTCAGCAGAAAAATGCCGGTGTTAGTGATGGGAAGTTCTCCCTACACAGATACCTGTTAATTCTCACATGGCTGCCCCAGGTGCTCTAGAGAGGCACCTCTGTTCAGTTGGGATTTATTTCCTGGAAGTGTGCTCTTGAACACAGGTAGGATTTATGTCCCTTATTTCTGGATTCCCATCAAGACCAGGTATTACCTGAGACATGGTTTCACAGCCCTGTTGGTGCATACGTGAGTGTCTGCAGGAGTGCAACTGAAAGAGCGTAGGCTGTGCATTATCAAAACCAAGTGCCCCTAAAGTCTCTGATTTGCTGCCTTGTAAACCCTAAGGGATATAATGCAGTTTTAAATTTAGTCCAAGTCCCACTGTAGGTTTTCTAAACACCCGTGTTGTATCTGGCCTTTCATGCTGTTCATACTTAACCTGACTCTCAAGAGAAATGGTCTGAAGCTCTGAAAGGGCTATTATCAGTCTGTGGATTACACACGTAGAGAAGAAGTAAAAGAGAGCATTAAACCTGCAAAGACATGCACTCCCACATTAGGAAATAACGGTGTTAAAATCATTCATAGATTTCTAATTGTGCCCTCCCAGCAAAGTTCTCAATTACAGGGTCCCATTTAATATTGGAATGTTATATGTATTCCTTGTCACAAAGCTATCTTTTGGGAGGTTGTTGAACCCTTTTAAAATACTGGCCAGTTTTGAGAAGAATCATAGCCTCCTGATTTTTTCCTCTTTGTTGCAAAACCATTTCTCAAGTTCAACATGATTTCTCAAAAGTTAGAATTCGGGGCAGCACAAAGCTCCCCAGACAACAGTGATTAGTTTTCCTCTCCCTGAATCACCTCGTGATGGGATTTGCGGTGACCCTGGTGTCCTTGCAAAGCAAAAATAGGAAAACATGTCCAGAGCAAAGGAAAAGTGGTTTTGTCACAGCCTGGCCTTAGGTTGGCTTAGGCTGCCCTTAAACTGTGCTGACTAAATGCTTGTGGATAGTAGAAGTCTGCTGGGTAATGAGAGGCAGTGGGAGGGCAAGGAAAGGAAACAGGAGGAAGGGATAACAGCCTTCGAAATGTCTTCTTTTGAATAGTTTGGAGGGGGGATATTCTCGATGTTATTTGTCACTGGCTATTTCTTTTGTTCATGCATAATAGAGGCTTGGTTGTCTTTAATCTGCTATGAATGCTTCTATTGCTTTTCTCTACAGAGTGGGCCAAGGGATGTAAGTGCTTTACTGCTATTTTGGACTCTTAAGTCCATACTTTAGATCCTTAGATTGACTCATTCCTTTCCAGAGTAAAGAGGAACAAGGTTTGTTATCCAGGTCCTGGCACTGCAGTCGAAGTGCTCTCATTCCTAATTATGCCAAGCAGAGAGAGACCCATTCCCCAGAGTGACCAGGTGCCGAAGCAACCTTTTCGAATTGCTTTAGTTAGAGAAAGAAGTCAAATCATTATTTCCTGCTTTCCTGGTAAAGGATCAAAGCCAGCGTTTCTAGATTAAACTTGTGGTAAGAGTGGCATCTAACAGCTCTGAAATCCTCAGGATGGTGGGGGAGGGCATGCTGATTTTTGAAGGATCACATATAGAAGTTTTGCCATTTTTGTTTAGAAGTGTAGGAAGAAAACAAGGATTTTGGATGCCGCCGGGCATCTAGTTCCACTGGGAACTGCAGTTTTCGATGCTTGGATGCATGGGGATCCTGTGTAGAGCTAGCTTGCCGATATGAACAGTTTGGGTGCTTTGGGTTAACTACCACTTCTATAAATAAGTATATAGTGCTGTCACATGTTCTTCCTTTCCTGCCTTCCACTCCATATGGGACTTTAATAATTCTAGAATTACAAATATGACGTAATCACCAACACTTCCGCTGGTAACATTACTATCTCTGTAAAGCCCGATAGCTAACAAAAACTGTTTTCAAAGCAGAGCTGATCTCATTGCTGATGCTTGTGCATAAAGATGTTTTGGCATGATAAGATTCTCTATAAACTGATGTGTTTGTTATTGAAACATACCTTAAGTTTTCATGTCTGTTCAAAAGGGACAAGAAAAAAAAAAAGAAATAAAAAGATAGTAACTTCTTTCCTGGGTGGAAAAAGCAAAGCAAAAGGATTTTTGAAATCTTGTAACTGCTGAAAGACTATTTTAAGTACAGAAAGAAACAAATTAAGTTGGTAAGAGTAGGCTATTTGGCCTTTATGCAAATAAATATTCAGTTGTTTCACTGCAACAGAACTGTACCATTCTTGATGCTTCTCCTTCAAACCTTTCTTTATGACTCAATAGCTCCAAGTAGCTAATGCCAAACACCACTGTAACCCAGTATGCTACTACCCGGAAATTTCAGGTTAGACTGTCAAAAAACTGTCAAAGAATAGACCACAAAATAAAGGGGGAAATTGCTTACAGTGGGTTAGAAATTGCTGTTCTATTAAGATAAGTAATTGGAGCAAAATAACTACAATTATAAGTAGGAACTATAATGGGAGTGTGAATGAAATATATATAGTTATATGACCCAGTAATGACTCCAAAAAAAGGCATAAGATGAATGAGTCACCATGTTTTAAATATAGTTCCCTCCTGCAATACTTTTATCATCAAACAAGGTTCCACTTGAATTAAATGGGAGCAAGGGCTATATGATGGGGTCCTACAGCCATGCCTCGGTGATTGGTACACTGGCAACAAAGGCAGAGGCTACACAAGAAGTTTCTATTATAAGTGATGTAGGAGAGAAATGTTTGCAAAGGGATGACTCACTGATCAGAGGGCTTTCAATTTGACTGTGATACAGTGGTTCAGATAAATGCATTCATTATTTTCTATAGCCTGTGACCTTTCCTGCTTCGTAAATAGCAACATTTCTTTTTCTGCACAATATTTATTTTAACATCCTCACTGTCGATTTCACCGTATTTGATCAGTTGTTCCAATTGTAAAGTTAGGCTCACTTGCTAATGTAAGATCAGCAGCTTTCTAAAGGCAAAGAAAATAGCGAAGACGGGCTACAATTTTAACAGCTGGGAACAGAAATAGCCTTTGACACAATGTTTTTCAAGTAATTTTTTTACTACATGACACAATTTGTTTTTGAAGAACTGTGATGTGTCTTACAGACACATGTCTGGCAAAGCAAAGTCATGAGAGGGGTAAAACAAACAAAATGACCTCTGCTCCGCTGGCCACCAAAACATCACAGGCAAGGAAGTGAAGAATTTTACAAGGTCCTTCGGAAACATAAACCCAGAGTCTATATTGCAAATGTTCTTACTATCATTTGCGGTGCTGTCTCTGAAGGTCATTTCTAATTTCAGCCACAATTTGCATGCAGTGAGGAAGTAATCCTGATAGCCTGCTAAAAAGTTTGTGGGTTTGAGGGACCATATATTGCTACAGGGAGCTTTTGAGGGCTTATATGCAGAAGTATTTCTCACTACTTCAAGAGATTTTCTTCGCACATTTATGAAGTGAAAGGAAAATTCAAAATAATGATAAGAAATGGTAACCTATTTCTTCTTTTTCCCATTTCCCCTCTCTTGCACCACATGTGCGTACTTCTAAACAGATAAGAGGAAGAAACTTCATTGCCACCACGTTGCAAAAGCCCATAGAGACAAACATAATGCTTTCTTTCTCAAAATAAATAAAATGGAGAGCAACCTTCTTTCCCTGGAAAAATTTGGCATCGTTTGCTGATATGAAACCACAGAAAGCATCTGGTGTTTAAAAGCTATTAAGAACCTGGCCCAGACAGCTTTTTTCATCTCGATAGTTCAAATAAATTGGCTTACTCTTTGGAGTGAACACGGGGTGAGCGCACAGGGCTTGCCACACGGCGTGAGTGACTGCTATACACCATTGCCCAAGCTCATCCTGTCAAAGCAATAGAGCTGAGAATTTAAGCTGCCATTCAATCCCTAGTTTAGCACAAGCTGTTTATAAGATCTCCAGTAGCTTGTGAATACACAACCAATTACATTGGTTATAATGACACTAAAGGAGTAATTAAGAGAGAATATTTTAACTGTACCTGGATTTAATTTGTCCTTTGTTGCTATTCAAATCACCTGGTGTATATATAGCCTCATCTTGAAAACTTATATGTAAAAAAAGGATGTTCATAGATAGAAGTCTTCCAGAAATATAACAGCATTACGCATGAGAGTGTGCAGGTCTGGCTAATCTGTTCCTGTCAATATGAAGACAACTGTTACATGCACAGAGTTTCTTTGAGTTAGCATGTTCAATAAATTCATCCCTGGCAAGAGTGCTGATGTCCAGCATTAGGGTTACGGACCACAGATCCATAACAATCTTTTCTCCCATCTCTTGTGAAATTCTGGTGGCGCGGCTCAGAGAAATGGAAGAAATATAGCAGGCCTGAAGCAAATGATGAAGAACTTGCGATCTCCCCGAGTTTATTTATGTGACGAGTCCTAACAACAAGTCGGCATTTCCTGCAAGTCACATGTGTCTGTGAGTCTTTGGAGATTTGTGGCAGAGAGGGTGATGCATCCTTTCGTTTATAAGCTGTGCATGCCTTTTAGGGGTTTCATTGGCCTATCTAGGGATCCCTCGCAGTTAAATTTCTCGTTGTCTCTTCTACGCACTGAAACAATTGCGACAATGGATGACGTGTGTGCTATTCGTTTAAACATATATTCCTGAAAAGTCTAGTATTTTTAAAACCATGCATTTTCAAACAACCTGCTCTCATATTGTTCATAGCTTACTGTAGAAGTCAATAAAATTTGTAGTGCATGCTAGAATAGGAGTATTTAGAACGTGAACTGTTTTGTGGGATATTAACTGTAGACTGCTACTGCCATTGTCTTTTAAAGATCAAACTTAATGGAAAAGTCTGATACACTCAGTACCAAACACTGAAATATTAATGGTAGCAGAACAGATTGTCATATCAAAAGCATGTATAAATATTCCTTTTAAGGCCAAGGAAAACGTCTCAAGTAAAATATTATAACTAAATTTTGATGGGCTTATTATGAGGGTCTTGGTAAAGTTTTTTGAAGAATTATTTGAAGAAATAATTTGACAGCAGTAATTTCTTTTACCGTTGGAGCAAAACTTATGCCATTTTCATATAAAAGTAGATCCCTTAGAAATATTTTTGTCTATTTTGTGTGCCAAAGAGAACTTGTTTCAAATGCAATACTTTACTGCTGAAAATAATATTCTGCCAAGGATATAAAACATAGTATGACATGGAGATTGATTTTCACGAATTTTTTCAGCCAGGCAGACTTTGGTGTGTACCACAAATCAATAACCATTTTGGTCTCTCTTAAATCTTGTTATTTATTTCTTTTCTAATAGAGGGAGTGAATAAGAAGCCCCCTGGTGACAAACTAATATCTTTGTATTGAAGTGGATGTTAAAAAAAACACAGTATGTACTTAGGGACTCTAAACTGCACATGCTTGTGTGCTTTGTTCTGTGCCCATAAAGAGCCTCCTGGAAGCTGAAGAGGACTGTTTGTATCCATAAAGTTGAACCACATTCCTAAACACTTGTAAGCTGAAGGGCTAGTTTAACAAATGCATTAACGATCCATCATCTTTTTCCCTTTATGCTTACGTTTCCAGGGAAAAGAACATTCAGTATCTTAAATCTTTTTCATCAGACAAAACTGCAGGGTGAGAAATGAAATGCAGCAAATAAAAATCACTGTCAACCCAATTGTATAAGAAGTTTACTGTGGGACATGTTCTTTGAATATCTTAAAGCCACTTCTCCAGATTGGATTTCAGGGGACAATGTGAGAGTACGAGCTTAGAAAGTGCCACCAGGGCTCTGAGCACTGGAAAGCATTGGCTGTCAGTCACTTCTGAGGACAACTTGAAAAGGATTAATGCAATGAAATAAATTGAGCATGAATTCAAATGACTTGGTCAAGCTGAATCAGAGCAAAAGTTTCTATGCTGCCGACTGCCTGGGAAACCAGGTCTTATGTGTTTTGTAATGGTACAAGCTACTTGTTTTAAAAAGCCATCAGCATGTGTTGCTGTTTTCTGGTAATGCCAAACATCTTTTACACAGAAGGCTGAAATTTAGTGATTTAATAGCCCGCTTGAAAATGCAGGTGGAAAACTATACCTGCCCACAAACTGTATTTCCAATTTATTTTATCATTTGCAGAAGTACACCATTACAGAACAAAATACCTGGAATGGAAAAAGACAGTTGGGCTCAGAGATGAGTGGGGCTCCAGACTTAATTCCAGGGGTTTTTGCTGAAAGGAATTGATCTTATAGTTAATATAAGATGGTATAACCAACCAAATTAAATTGCAGCATGTTTGTTTGGAGTGTATGGAAGAGGGGAAAACACTTTTAATATGATCGTACATTTAGCTGAGAATGAGAAAATAGATTATATTTAAAGAATGCTTTTTCTGGTGCCTGGGAGTGAGACGCAGAAACAAATCCCTTAAACTGCTATTATTAGACATCTCAGAGGAGAGAGATATTTTATCTGACTCTGCCCCAGTTTGAAGACCTCTCAGTAATACAAAGAAATTGAAGTAAAACTATATGAAACTCATTTGTCCTAATTTCTAGCACCTACTAAAGTGATCTGTATTGGAAGTCTAATCTAAGGAATGACACCTTAAAGGACTAGTTCCCTGCTCCCAAACATAAAGCATTCTTCCCATCAGCTCTTCACCATAGAGAGGCCGTTGTGATTTTGTTTTATAGTTCCAATATAAATGTAATTCCATAATCTTAATAGGAGCTGGAAATGTTTAGAATTCAAGATACAGTTTCTATGCATAATGGCAGAATTGTATTGAGTCACAATCTGCAAGCATCACTTTATTTTCTTGTTATGTTAATTCATTTGGTGGCAGGTTAGATACAGTCTCCTAGTTCAATTTATATTCAGTCAAATGGCTATAAAAAAAAAGCCTGGCAATTAACCTGGTGATATGATAAACCTTCAGAAAATCCTCCCCTTCAGAAAACTGCCCCTTATGTTCTCAGTACTCTGGAAAGCAGATGCAAAATACAGTAAGGAGTGAAAATTACAGGAAATGTGTGGCAATTAAAGAAAAAAAAAAAAATTAGGAAGCATGCGTGAAACTGTAGTATAACATTTCCTATGATGGCACCAAAAGTGCATGAAGATTTAAGAGAAAAACCTAAAAAGAAACAAATCTCAGGGTGTTCTGAATGTTGTTGAAGGAGTTTGAGCCAAGAAAGCCACTAGTCATTTACAACCAAAAATACTGTGGATTTCTGCCAACCTTGTCTTTCTAGGTTTGTGTCAGTCCATATTTTCCCTGTCTTTCTGTTGGCTACTTGCCTTTTCAGTACTTTAACTAAAGGGTAAGAAATACAGCTATACTTGGCCAGCAGACCATACTGATGAGTCAATACACTGCTTCCTTGGAGGCCAAAAATACCTTTCACATGATGTAATCATGGACTTTCCTTTTAATTGACAACTAGTACTTATAGTCAGTGTCTATACTAAAAAGTCATGATCTGGATACTTGAGGCACAGAGGTGCGGAGGAGACCGAGGAGGACCTCGGAGTCATTACTTACCAGTGACATCCAGTAAAATCGATGCACTGTACAAGGTAGCTGCAAAGATTACACATTTCTATTGGATTCTGAAGGGTAAAATTCAAGAAGGCAGCATTTGTAGACGGACAGAAGTAATATTTTATTAGATGAACTGATAGAGGTCAAAACATGCTGTGGTTGGCTGTGGAATCTCACATGGCGTATACTAGCAAGGTCTATAGGATCTTTCTAAACAGAAAAGATATTGTTTGCGTTACTGCCTGCATTATGAGGATTTTAACCCTGTATTTACAAGTAATTTACAGTGCCTGATGATTAACAAGAACAGGATCAAGCTCCTGCTGAGCCCTGCTCCTTTTCTGGCACCAGCAGAAAAAAAGAACAGCACAATCTCATTTTGGACGCAAAAGGAAATATCTGTTGAGTAAAGTCAACACTCGAGCTGAAGAGAGGGTGTGAACAAAAGTAGGTAGATATTTCTGAATAACTTTGTGTGTGAATGTACCGGTTGGGAGAGAGGAGTGCTATTTGCAGGTGGGTAACTCATATATGACTCAGGAGCTACTCTGGTGACAAACTTGCAGGAAGTCCAGTTCCCATAAACCCTTCCCATTAAAACTGCCTTTAAAAGTATGTATGTCTATGACACCAAATACTCTGAATATCCCCAGAAAAAAAAAGTCTTCACAGAGGGCTGAGATCAGTCAGCCCACAAGAGCCAAGCCTGTAAAAATGGCCTGAAGTTACCAAAAGCACACAAGAAAGTCACGAACAAAATGACCACTCTCAAAAGGAGAAAAAAAAATATCTTTCAGAGCCCTAGCGCTTTCTGAGGGTCCATGAGTTTATGGAAATGTTGCTGCAGGGGTTTTTTTTCTTTCTTTTTTTTTTTTTTTTTTTTTTTTTTTTTTTTTTTTTTTTTTTCTGTGAAAAGGGAATGAGAGTGTGAAATAAAAATAAAATTAGCTTTTAACCTGAAGAAAACGAATTCACTTGTAGCCTGGCTTTGACAGAATAGGACACTTATTTCCTGGTTTACAATTATACATTTTTCAGGCTACTTTTTTCCCCTTTCTGTTCGAGGGAAAGCTGCCTGTGTGCATTTCCACGCGTCCTTTGCCGCCCTCTGCTGCCCGCAGCCCGTCCCTGCCCTGCGCTGGGTTTTCCAGCGGGGGAGGAGGGAGGCGGGAGGGAAAGGGACAAAAAAAAGAGCATTTCTACAGAAAGTGCCGGTCCTGCCCCTCTCTTTCACGTTGGGTGGTACTTACAAAGGCTCGTACCTCCTGAGAAACGCATGCCTTCATTTGCTGTAGGTCTGCCCTTTACATGGAAACAGACCTGGATGTCCCCCGTAGTCCTTCAGCTTCTTTTTTCTCAACGAAGTAGCTTCCATAAAGCTCTGCATTTCCAGCCCTCGAGCTTTCCATTTCCAAATGCCCCAGGCTTGGAGCTCCCAATCAAACAAGAAGCTGGAAACTGGATGCCCGGGACTCCAAGCCCAGCGGAAGCCTTTTTGCATCCAACGCCTTTGGAAGACATCCATGCTGCTGTTTGCATTGCAGGACAGCCTACCAGCCTTAGTCATGGCCCAGGAACCTGTTTACACTCGGTTACAGCATGGTAATAATCATTTACAACTTCTGGAAATGAAAGGGTTTTGATTTGGGTGGGTTTTTGGTTTTTGTTTTTAACTATGTGACATTAGCTGTAAAGAAAACAGTGGAACTCCCAGTTGTATTAGCCTGGGTAAACTGAGCTGGGAGTTTGTTGTTGCTTATGTTCCTGTGGTTTCTGGTGTGTTGACACTGAAATCATGTGCAGTAATAGGCAAAATAGTTAAACACAAAACACAAATCCCATATCTAAGGCTCTCATTCCGTAGCTCTGTTTTTCCTCTCTCCCCAAATCTCTTTTTAATGTATAGTGCAACAATTCCACTGCACAGATCTTTCTTTTGAGATTATCTCCAAGACTTTTTCTTCTTTCCACGGAAAGCAGCTTACTGTTTTCCAAGGATGCTCCTGAATGCTCTGCATCTCTTTTACTACTTATCTTTGTTATGATGATGCACTTTTATAAGTGTGTTTGAGCTTTACAATGTAGATCAAATTAGATTCCCTGCAGAGAGGAAGTAATGTAAATTAAGATGAGGGTAAACGGAAGAACGGGCATGTGATACATGCCGTGTGCTGAACTGCTGGAGGTAGTCGGCTTCTCAGCAGCAAGCAGAGCTCAAAACCGAGACTGAACAGAGCAGAGGAGGTAATAGCAGAGAGGGAAGCTAATAGCACAGAGGGAAAGAGGAGGAATACGAGTGTGACCACTCCATCATCTGGCATGTACCTGTCTGTGTCTGGCATGATGGGAGGAGGCATGGTATTGAGTAAGCCATACTTTTTTCTCATTGCCTATAATTACAGATACACCCATAACTGCACACACAAGCTTATCACAAAGGGGATTTCACCTCCCTTTGGATGTGAGCAATGCTACTATAGCTTCTGTTGCAGGCAGTGCCTTTGTGCAAGTGTGGTGGAATTCTCTGGAAAGCTGTAAAGTCTTAACTTTCGTTTTCAAGCCACTATGGTAAGATGGTCTAAATTATTCAGTGCTGTAGCCCGGATACCAGCTCTGAGTCATCTCATGTGGTGGTGACCCTCTCCACTCTCAGAAATCCAGCAGTATATTTGGACACGTATGGGCATAATTGGAGGTTACACACACAATAGTCCTGTCTCTATCTCCCTACAGTTTATACACATGTAAAGTCTAAGGAAGCTCCTCAGTCATGTATAGATCACCTGTGTTTGTCAATGCCACACAGTTCAGCATCTGCCACATGCACCGAGATTGCCAGTCTAGCTATTGCTCCATCTGCCTTGCAGGTAGGACCAAGGGTTTGTCCCCCCTGCAGCTCTGAGGAGTGCGTCTCTTACTCTCCTGCAGAGACAAGCTTTCAGTCTTTGCCTTTCTCTCAGGTGAATAAATACTAGTCACAAAGAGGAACAGCTTTCACAGGAGAAACAAAGACTCACTTCGGAGATGCCCCTGTAAAACAGTGGCTTAGGCAAACCCTTTAAAAAACCACAGAGATGTGGAATCAAATCCTAGCTCCAAATAAGGCATATTGGAAAAAAAAAGCCCCAACAACAAACATCAGTCTCCTTTATAAGCTGAGAGCAGAAACACCAAGATCTGCAAGTTATAACTGCTTATGCCTTACTTTTCGTAAAGGCTTGACCTGACTTACATGCCTGGATCCAGGACAGTGTCCATAGCTGTAATTCTTCCAGCTAAGAGCTAGCTCCCTAGCTTTCTCCCAACTGCTGACTTAGTCTTTGGGCCTCTCCTTGGCATTTCCTTCTCTGCTAACCATTTGGCTCCTTGATCAGTGATGCAGCTGTCAGTGTGCATGAGGGCTGGCTGGACAGAGGGCTTGGGGTTGGATCCATCCTCTCTCCCCTCAAGGCAAGAGAAAGCTTCTTCCTGACAGCTCCAGAGGTGCAAAGGGGCTACATACATCTATTTAAAGCAAAATGAGGAAGAATGCACCCTACAAGTTTTTTCATGGCGTTTTCCTCCTTTATCCACTGGATAAAGTTGTCCTTTTCCATAAAAATTAGAATCATCACAGCTAGATTCTTTTGTGACATATAAGGAAACACAGCTGGATCAGCAAAAAAACCAACAGGCTTGACCAAGTGTTTATGACACTTTTTGTTATTTTCTAGTTATATTTTCACCTTCCCCTAAGGTAGTCAAAGTGAATTGGAGCTTGGTCAATACAAGTGGCTTGTATTGACCAAATTTTCAAGCTCCTCTTTACTCAAAACAAGGTGTATTGTATAAATTTAGTATGGGGTTTAAAAACTCATTTCTCTCTATCATATTTGATTACATTATCTTTCAGTTGTAAATCTCACAAATTCATCTTCAAACATTGCTCTTGAACTTTGTCAGTGACTTCAATGAAGCTATAGTTTGTATTCTTACTTAATCATTGAAATAAAGAAACACATGCAACTAGGGTAGTGCATGGGTGCTTTATGTAGCCCCATATCAAAGATACTTCTGTTTTCTTTCAACAGAAGTCATTCAAGATCCCCTGAGCCTGAAGGTTCCCTCCCATTTCTTCTTAATCCTTCTCCCACGCACTTGTTTTCCTCCATCCACAAATACCAAGGCATACAAAGTCTGTTTATATGGAGTGAGATTAATTTCCAAGACATGAGCAGTTTGAAGGTTGCTCTCCTGCTGACTTCTGGATTTTAGACCCAAGTTTAATTTTAAGCTCTTGCAGTTGTTGATTCTGAGATAACAGTCATTTCTCCTATTTTTAGCCAAGAACAGCTTTGAAATTAACATTTACATGGTAATGAATCTTGGATTTGTTTCCAGTGTAGGAATAAGATTTTCCCCACATGAATTTGGCTGTGTTGAACCTTAATTAGAAAAAGGGAAGAACAGATACACATCATTGAGAATTTAGTTACCATTTGCTTGCATTTCATTAACTAATGCCAAATGCAGGAAGGAAGTAAACATTCCATTCTTTAAGAAAACTAATGAATGAAAGTGCCTTATAATGTGGAAAAATAACATAGGGAATATTATCAGTGGCAGAAAGTGTATTATTCCAGTTCTGACACTGCAGAAGGAGAAGGAAAGCAAAGTATAACTAACTTCGGTTTTGGTCAGCTCATACCATTCCCGGTGTTGTTTCACAGTAACATTTGAAATGTGGTTGTTTCTGTAGAAAGAAATTCTGGCTCTGGGTTTACCCTCGCTTGCCCTGGATGTGCTGTGCACTGCCCGTGGTAGCAGTGACTTGGGCTCTGCTCTGCTTGCAGACCCAGGTGACACACCGGGAAAGTACTGGTTGGCCTGGCTGCCCTGTCATCCCTGCAGCTGATGCTGTAGATGGGCTTTGAATGACCTGCGTGGATGCAGCCGGCCGTGTCTTACTGGAGCTGTGAGGTTTTTATCCATGGTGTCATCTAGAAAGTCGTGCTGCAGATAACCAACTACTGCGATGGGGTGCTCCTGTCTGAGCAGCCATGGTCTCCAAAGATAAAACTGAGCAACCTTCCTCTGCTCCCAGTCATCCCTATCAACCAGTAACCAACTGGGAACCTGGCTGGCAACAGCCGTGCTGAAATCTGATGTTAAGCGCCACTGTGATGGCTGTGCCTCCATGATGATCCCCGTCTCCCCACTGGGCTTGTGACTGGTCACTGGGCAGTGAACTGCCCTACACACATGTAGAACAGCAATAACAGCCTGGATATCTCATCATCTGCATACAGCTGTTTGTAAAACTGAAAGGCTAATAGTAACACTATCCAAAATAGAAGTGAACGAAGTATCAAATGTATAACGCCTCTTGGGATAAATAAATCGTGTGAGTCACAGGGAGCTGCAATACCAGAGGCTGTTGAAGCTCGGAAAGAAACAGGGGTGTAAATGTCATTGCCTTTTAGGGACTGTGTGCTTGAAGGAAGATGCCATTACAACATGCTGTCCTTTACTACTTCTTTTTCCTTTTATTTTTTCTGAACCTCAACGGTTTTGTGCTCAGCTGAAAGCGAAAACCACAAGAGCATCGTGCACCTCGGTTCTCCAAACTCATAAGGCTGTAATGCTGTCTGCTTCGGTTTTGGGGATCAAAGGACGGGGTCTGGTATTTCCTCACCACGATATATGACCTGATGAGAGTAAAGCGCAACTTTGTTTCAAGTGCTTTAGCGTTTTCCCGTTCTTTATGGTGCTAAATGTCTTCAGCTTCCAATCACCTTGCAATAACGAATCCCAAACCTGCTGCTCTGGAAGCTGGAGCTCCAAAATTAATCAGGGCAGGATTTAATTTATAATTTTATTTTCCACACAGAACTTTCATTAATCTACTGATATTTGCAACCATATAAAAGCATCGGTAAAGAAATATCCACAGTGTGCAGTCATGGAACTGGATTTCTACATCACATTAAAGAAAATAAACAAAAACACCTTTCTGGAGGCCGTCTGTAAGTATCTGAAATACTGTCCTGGGAAAGGATGGTCACCGAAGAAATGCTTATCTGTCTGGCTAATCTGTAGCTTGTCCACTGGATATACTCACACTCAGTAAGGGTAAGCATCACTGAATGCTGGGCTGCTACTTCACATACAGGCTTCTGGAACCTCCTGATGGCGACTGGAAGCTATGGCTTAACATGGACTTTTCAAACCCTGTGTATTAGGGACACGTTTTCTTCAGATTTGGGTCTTGAGATTTACCCTCAGTGTTAATCAGTAAACAATACGTGAATTTGAGGAATGGGTTCAGAGGGTGATGATGATTTAGGTGCTGCACAGAGACAGTGTAACCCCGTGGCTTCATCCCTAGGACAACTGGAAAATGCAAAGTGATGGTGCAAGCAGCAGAAAACTGAGACTTAGCCCTGTACCAGATGCTATCCTTCTGGAAATGAAAGGACATTCCTAGAAGTATGAATCTGGCAGGTCCAGGTAGCAAGGAAGCCGTGAGTGTCCTCCTCCTACCCTGCATCAGCTTGGGCCCCGGTGCTGGAGGGAGCAAGTGGGACAGGATGCATGAAGTGCACAACAGGGAATGACGGCACTGAAGCCTCCAGCAGTTCTCCAACAAAGCAGGGAAGGGAGGGCGCAGAACACACCTCACCTTTTACCTTGTCTATATGGCTTGATCCTCAGGATGAACTGGTGTGAAATTGTGGGGTAGCCTTAAGAGAACGGCTACTTTTTCTTTTAAAAAGAGATATATTTATTTACACAACGAATTGGACATCGGTTCAGTGACAACCACAATATCACCAATCTTCCCAAAGGTAAAGCCACAGCTGGGATTAGATGCACAGCTAACATAATCCATGAAAGCTTTATTGAAGCCTGTGCTAATTTACATGGCTTCATCTTGCGTGATACGTGGAAAGGCAACCTGAGAATGGCAAAGCCACTAGGGAAGGAAGGACAAAAGAAAGTTACTACCCTTTACTTTGAGGTTTTTGGTTTTTTTCACTTCTGCAGGTTTCTGCCTCAAATTAACATTGGCTAATGAATTTCTTTGCTGTGAACAGTGGGTCGATTACTGTAAGGATTACATTTGTTTTTAATGAAATGAATCTTACTGCTATTGCTCCTGCTCAAGGATATTCTAATAAATGAAGTCTCACATGCTAATGAGTTTCATCTGTGTTAGAAGATTATGAATACATAAAAATTCCAAAAATAATTTTTAATTACGCAGGGATTGTTCCCAAAGTGAATCCATCTCAGACAGGAAGGTGGCTTTAAATACCTGGTGGTTTAAGAAGAACCATTTTCAAAGGGATCATTAGAAAATTCATCTTTTACAGATGCAACATTCATGGCACCAATTAATTAATGAAGCTGGAAATTAGCATAACTTTAATACAAAAATAGATACAAAGTAGCTGTTAGAACACAACCATCTAAAATAGAAAGTCTGATTTTTTTCCTTCTTGGTTATACCAGTAATGCAGTAATTAGACTTTGGGCTATAAGCACTTCCTTAAAAATAATCTTTCCTATTTGCAAAATTAAGACTGTGAGATGAAACGTACCTTAGACAAAAATACCTTCATTATTGTGAAACGTCAAAGCATCACTGAAATAACTGGAGCTGTACTGATAAATCCCAGCAGAGCACCTGAGCCGATGTCGGTGCAAAGGAGGACTGCAGTTCGATACCTGCCGGTTCTATGGATATTTCAAACTCCACGTGGCTCCTCCTGATACTAAAAAGAGCCCAGCCTGAATCCCTCAGGCATTTTCCTTTTCAACCTGCCAGTCTCTGCTATCCTCTTCTCTGCTGCTGATTTTAAGTCTGATTTGGCATTTAATAACAAGTCTGATCAACTTGGTTGAGTTAAATAGCTCCGTTTTTTTCGTACGGTGGCTAGTCCATCTTTGTGCAGCCATGCACAAGTAACACTGCTAACTACCGCAGCACTTCTGCTTCAGCAGCAAGGCAACTAAAGCCGTGAGAGCGGATAGAGTGCCTCTGAACTCATGTCCATAGGGTATAAATCCAAGCTGGAAAATCCAACCAGACTTCCACCTGAGTGGGAGGAGGCCGGGTTAATTTGATTAGAAAGTGGCTAAGGTGCCTATTCCTGCTACCACTGCTAAAATAATCTTAGGTGAGGGCAAAAAATAGAGATGACACATTTGCAAGCAATCTGAAAAGAATCAGTCGCCAAATTTACCTGTTCCACGACCTTCCAATGCCTTTACAACAAGGGGATGTGGGTATTCTTATGAGTGTTTTTCCAACAATAGAAAATTACTTGATGTCAAGTTCTGTTTTCGAATGGCACGGACCGAACTGGGCGTAGGAGGAAGGAACCAGCCAAGAGGAAATTTGAGGCTTTTTAGTTTCCCACTGTAAGCAGGTATGCATTGACTGTACTGCTTCCAAAGGCGTATGCTGCAAGTCAGCATTAATAATAGCTCACAAAAATGTGGCTAAACCTGTATAATACACAAGATGTACTCATAGCACCCTGTAGGACAGCACCCATTATAGTGCAACCTCCAGATGTCTAAGTAATAAATCCTCTACCTCCTTCAAGTCCACCACATCTACACCCTATTTGTTCCTAAAAATCCTCTGTCCCAACCTCGAAAGAATGAACATGTCTAAGAGAGGCAGCAAAAGTCAGGGCGATTGGGGATTTTCCCACAAAATGTTTTTAGTGGAAAATTCCATTTCTGAGAACTAAGATGTTTCTCCAAAGTGTAACTGTTAAAAAAATAAATCACCCAAAGCTGCCAATGAAACAAGATATCCTGAGAAGACACCTGATGGGCTATTGTGCTCCCACACCTTGGGGGCACTTGTAATACTTGTGGGTTTTTCAGTTGGATTCCTGCACAGCCTTGCCACATGGAATGAATATCCCCCTCAGGTTCCTGCCACAGAAACAAGGGTCCGGTAGCTCTGGGGTTTTAGCTTCACTGAAACTTAGCTTTAGACTCTGCAGTACAGAGCCTGAAAGCCTCAAATCCCAGTTGACTCAGACAGTGGTTTCCAGACTTTTATCTCACAGCTGGTCCCTCCTCTCACTGGATCTTAAAAGCCAAATGCGAGCCATGGAAAGTGGACTTTCAAGCTTGATTTCGTTGATAAACAAAACATTTTGATTACTTCCAAAACGTTTTTTTTTTCTGCCATTCTGAAATATTTGTCCTTTTTCAGAATTTTTGGATTCCCAATAAACATGGACATTCTCATTTTAATCACCTTCAACTGAAGTCCAAAAGTGGAAAGAAAAAAAACAAAAAAACCTAAACCCCAGTAACATCCCCTACTTGGTAAAGCTGTGGAGCTTTCCGTTCCTAACAGCAGAATCACATTGTTGGTTAGAAAGCAACACCCAGAATGATTTCGCATTGGAAACATGGATGAACAGGAATGGCTACAGTCTTTGTCATTATAATAAAAAAAAAAATAAAATAGACTTGATCCCTTTACTTACATAAGCTGAAGATTTTGTATTTCCCTGCTTTTCATCTAAGTGCTTTCTTTGAATCTTGGCCAGTGGATAAGAAATTAGTCAAGAAGTTTGAGATGATGTGAAAAGAAAAAAAAACATCTGCTAGACCTGCCTTTGTTCAGATGTTTGGAACTTGCAGGAGCAATTAGTGCTCTGTTACAATAATTGAAAATGCTTTTCTTTGGAGCTAACATACTTGATGCATGAATCCGATTCCTTTATGTACTTAGTAGGGATTAAAGAGGAAAAAAAGAAAAAAGTAGTAAGGGTTTTTTTCCCATACAGGGCTGCAGGGGTTTGGAGAGGGTTATTTTTTATTTTACTTAAGAACAGAAGGCTACGATGTTCTCAAGCTCTCCAAAAGTCAGTTCCAAATCACTTTTGTTTTGGATTCATTGAAATGTTTCCCTTCAACAAACTCAAATTTTGACGTTTTGTTCAGATTCACTAAAATTTTATTTTGGAATATTGTGGAGGAGGAGAAAGCTATCTGTGATACACTTTGATCTGGTGTCCTAAGGAAATAAGGATTACATTACCATGCTCTCAGTGTGCTTCTCTGCTTGCCTGTCCTCCTGCTCTCTTCCCACACCCCCAAAGGGTTTTGAATCTGGTTTTGAATCTAGTTTTGATCAAATCTGTCAGAAAGTTATGCAATTCTCACAGTCTCAGGAAAGCAGGCTGGCAAGTAAAGTTGGAAAAGAAACACTATTAATACACCGTTAATAGTAGAAAAACAAATACACATCTTATTAAACATGTGAGAATCTGCACCAGAGTTTCACATTACGATCCCACCACTTAGAGAACAGCTTGTTACCCATGTTGGGGAGTTCAGGCTGCCTGCACGATGGTCTCCTGGCTGAATGCATAAGGTTAAAAAAAAAGCTTTAAAGAAACAAGAAGAAACAGCAAAATAGAGACAAGGATAAGGCTCTGAAGAAACAATAGGAAAGCCAAGTACTGAGGAATTGCCTTCAGCTGGGAACGGTCTAAAAGGATGTTGTCTTCCCACAATTCGCCAAAGTGGGGAAAAAAGAAGGGAAAAAAAAAGAAAAAAGGATGATCCCAAATTGTTGCTACATCTTGGATCTAGAAATCTACAGAAACTGAATGATCTGTGAGTATTATGGAGAAGTTTCAACTACAGAAAGGCAGGCCCTGCAAGAGAAGAAAAAGCCTCCCCCATCAGACAGCAGGTTTCTTACAGTCAGTGATGGAGATCTCGGTGGAAAGAAATGTATGTGTATTTTCAAGGAAATATTCAGAGATAGGGAAGTGGACATGTTTCATCCTTTGCTATAACGTATTGTGAATGCAAGTAGAAGAATCTGTAATACTTTGAAGAAACTGTTCACAGGGTATTAGTAAATCACTAATGTTGTCTTCCACAGAAGTGGCCTTAAACCTTCAAATACAGCTGAGCTTTTCTGTGAGCTGGACAGAGAGGGTATGGCAGTACTGGGATCTCACTAGGAATGGTCACAGTAGGTGGTCACACAGCCCAAGGCAGAGCAAAAGTGAAGATCACTTTTCAGAAGGGTTGAAAGGAGGGATTAAAAAAAGCACAGGTTGCATTTCAAGCCTGAGGGAAACACAGTGTTAAGCCAAAAGCCATTTTAGAAGAAAAAAAAAATTGAAACAAAAGTCCTTAAAACCATTGATAGAGGAAACAAGTCTTCCTCGGAGTAGCCTTTTGTCCCACCCCACCATTTTCTCTTTATAACAAAAATCTCTACCGCAAGTGGTTCTTATGCAGGTTTGCTGTGGGGGTTTACTTATCAGTGGGACACATTTTAGGGGCAGTAAAGAGCCAAGTGACAGTGTGACTGCCTCTGCAAGGCAACATAAACAACCAGGGTGTACTGAGTGCTCTGGAGCAACTGCCCCGTGACGCTATTCCCCCATTGTAAGCAAAGGCAGGATAGATTAGTCTGCAATTACAGTGGGTTAATTCACTCCTTTAAACATAAACATAGATCTAAAATGAGATTATATTACATCAGAAACAAGGCAAAGTTTGAAGATATTTGTTGGAATTTGGCTTAATGACTCTTTTGTCATTGTAATTCACACCTTTCACCTTGCTAATATTTAGCAATAGCAAATTGGCGCCCAACCAGAAAATGAAAGTGCTATCTTTCACCTGCCCTTTCTGTTTGCTTTATCTGCTCTTTCCTATTTTTTTTCCGCGTCTTTTGCAGACACGGTGGATTTTCTCTTAAAAGCTGCTAATCCATTTCCAATTTGTAACCACTGGACAGCCAACTCCCTGTCATTTGTTTTTTAAAAGAGCTTTTTTTTTTGCTAAGCTTATGACTTCAAAAAACCTATGCAACTGGGTGCATTTTACACTCACTGGCTGGCAGTGGATTATACAAAAGACCCATGATCCCTTATTAGTCATATTGCCACCCGTGACACATGGCCTACAAGTGTTTTGTTGAAGATGACAAAGAAATCCATCTGGACCTTTTCTGGCGGTACCACAAGTTATCAGAGCTTTTCTGAAGCCAGCATGGAGCCAGTACCCCAACCCTGTCTTTGCAGAGACTCGAAGGGGAGCCCAAGGCCCGAGCTGGTCAGTCTGCATATGAAATGTACAAAGGGTCTCCAGCCATGAGCTCCTCCACCGTGGGATGGATGGAGGATGGCTGGCAGCAGGCACGTGGTGGCATGGGCGTGAAAACCCAAAGATATGAGGAAGGAAGCCAGCACAGGCTGTTTTGAAGCTGGTATTGCTGAGCTGGGCTGGGACCCAGCTGCCCGCCTGGCCCAGTCCCCTCCCACGGCGCAGAGCCCACAGTCCTGGAGAAGCTGTTATCATCCATCACCACCAATTACGCACAGAAATCTCCTCCCTTTGGTGCTTACAGCAGATGTCTCATGGCTCAGACTCAGGAAAATCACTACACCCCTCTTGGGCATGCCAGACACATCTTCCAGTGGCACAAAAAGCGAGGAAGAAATTTGCTGTGTCCTTATAAAGTCAATTCTTCCATGTACACAGAGTCACGTGAGCTGCCGGGCTAGGAACTGCCCTGTTTCACTTACACATGCAAGCTGCGCTGCCATTGTGCCCAGCGGGCCATGGTAACATCCACTACACCTACACATCTCTATAGCCCATAGTATGTTATTTACTAAGTATTCCTTTCCAGCAGAATCGTCAGTGCTATTCGGACCAGAGAGGAGAAGAGTCGCTTTTGCCAGGAAGCATAACCTCTCAGGATTCCAGTTCAATGAATCAGATTTCTGTTTAACTCATTTTATCTAACACAAAACACAGCAGATATGTTGTGTGCAGAGAAGTAACAGTGGAAAACGGGGCAAGCATCTTTCTGGAGGGAAGAAGCTCGTGTATGAACTCCAATTTGATAGCTGCCTTTCCTTCAAGCTTACAGAACTTGCCAAATAGATGCACTCTGCTGGCAGTTTTCAGCGTGCTTTCTCTTCCTTATCACTCTGTTAGGAATTAACACTCATACTTTGTAAACACCTGCACCCCAGTTTAGGAAAGGACTACGGCTATGGGGCAGTGGGAAGAATTTGCGAGAGTTTTGTTACAGTGCTGACATGTTCTCAGCGGATGTAGGGATGTACTTGATTCAACAATGCCTTGCAGATCTGTTTTCCTCCCTTGGTTAAGCAGGATTTAATCTAGTAAAATGCGTGGTGGCCACTTTTAAAAAATACATGGCATGAAAATACCAAATAGTGTATCTGAGATTAAAATAACAGCTCTGCCTTTTCACTAAAAGCGTGTGGTGCAGGCTGTTTACTTACTCATCACAGTAACTAGCCTGGTGCATCTTTCCAGGTTTTCAATATTAGATTATCTGAGCATATAAAATCAAGCTGACGGAATGAGTCACCTGATAGATTATTGCCTAGTGAAAAAAAGCACAGGCTTGTCATTATATTTGCCTACAAAGCACCACGCACACCTATGGGGCTGTAAAGATAATAAGCATGAACTTGATTACTGCTAATATGCTCTGCTTCAAGTCTCAGATACACAGTGTATTTCTTTTATACAATAACTTTTTGTTCATTTCCTAGAATTAACGAAATACTTCAGAGAAATTAATCTGATGAATACAGCTTCATTGGCCTCATTAAAAATCCAGGCAATAATACCAGAAGAGCAATAAACGTTATTGTTCAAAAAAACACTGCAGACCTGGGGCATTAAATGTGTCATCAGTTCCAGCTTAATGGAATCAAATACACTTAAGAAAATGGCATGCTCCAGTGTTAATAAGAGTACACTTCAGATTGCTAAAATGCTTTTTTATTTTAGATATTACACCTATTTCTTGCTTTTCATAGAGCAGAAATGAAAGATTTCACTTTGCATGTGTATATCATATGTTCACAGCAAGAGCTAGGAGAGAGGGAACAATCTGTTTAGTTTCCACCACATGTATCATAGTTTTGCCATAAAATTGCCAAGAGCAGGGCCTTCTCTGATTGACAGTGAGGGGAAGCTGGCATTACAAGGGAGGAAAAAGCCAAAAAGGAAGGTGAGGGGAAAAACCGGCAAACAAACTATGACACTGGGAAGTGGAAGGAAGACAGGCAACTTGCCTGAGCCCTCCCACAATGTATAAACAAATGCCACAGGCAAAATCCGAAATGGCAGAGCAGAACCACATTTTCCATAGGCTTTTCAGTCATAGAAGCTGTGACTACTAGCTACTAAAACAGGCTTAATGGCTGACAGCTTCCTGTCATCTCAGGTGGTTACAAAACAACAGGGAGGCAGGCGCTGCCAGCCCGTCCCATGTCGTGACTGTGGCAGATGTCACCCTGCGCGCCTGGGGAACGCCGGAGCTCCGGGGCAGGAATGGTCCCCATGGACCAGTGATCCCCATGGACAGCACAGCACCTTCTACAGAAACACGGTTTCTTTTTTTTTTCCCCTGGGTAATTTCTTTTTAATGAAGCATAGCAAAATTGCCCCATATTGCTTTCTCTGAGCGTGAACTACTGCCTGTAGGAAGGTTGGGTAGTTCCTTCCTACAGGATTATGGTGGGAGGAAAGGACCTGCCCTCACTTATTAAATAAATAAAATAAAATTGAATGAAGATGAAAAATATGCTTAATGAAAGGTGTTGGGTTTTTTCTGCGTTTTGTTTTGGTTTTAATAAAAAAGCAAAATCCAAATAAGGACTACTCTCCCAAATAATTCTGATAAACTTCAAATGTTCCACTCAGTGTTGAAGGAAAACAGTTAATGAAAAACATTTCCAAAGCCAGAGATAATTCTGTATTTATTAATGGGAGAAGTTCAAAAGATTAATCATACAGATTCTTTGACATTTCGTCTTGCAAAACGGTAACCCTGATAAGAAAAATGTTTTGGCAAGAGTACCCTGACTGTTGAATACATGGTGGTTCCTCTGGAAGAGGGAACAAGAGCCAGCTTGTTGAAATGGCACTGCAAATGCAGAAGAAAAGCAGGTTTTACCGAGCGCTGGTTCTAGACACTTCTGAAGATGCTTGTCTTACAGATATGAATGAAGCGGGAGCTGTAGTCCAAGTTCTTGGACTATCTCTAACACAGCACCGGCGGGAGGAACGCAGGTAGAAAAGCCATTCATTTTTTCTCTCTCTCATTGTTCCTGCTGGTTTTAACATTGGCAGAGGATTCTCATAAGGGGGGATCGTAAAGCCATTTGTCTCCGAAGCACAGAGATCAATGGGCAGCTCAGTGAAAAGCCGTACTGGGGGAAGAGAAATCCAAACCACAAGCCAGCAAGGTGAGTTAGCATTTCCACCCATGGTTTTGCAAGGGATTAGCTATTAATAAAGATTTAACTAAGCTCTGCTTTGCCTGTACAGTTGCAATGTTAAAAATAGCCACTTATCTTGTAGATCTGTTGTATGTCCTCCACAGCAAGTCTGCAGCGGTGAATATAGCTCTACGTTCTTTCTGTGTTACTGAAATTCACACCATTGCGATGTTCTGACCCTTTTTCTCCATTATCATTAAAAAGAAAAATGAAAAAGTGTTTCTTCTACTCAGACTCTGCTGTCGCTCTGCATGCCCACCACATATTATCTGGCTCCTCATTATCTGGACCACGACAATAAAAGTACTGAATGAAGCACAGACAAAAACCCTGGAGCTAATTTAGAATACTTGATGTCTCATATTGCCTAACTAGCCACCTTCCCTTTGCAATCAGATTTCGATTTGATACCATGGCTGGAAATCTTGAAATTGTTTTGGATTCTGACCTTACTTATACCTCTCTCTTGTTTATGTACTTTTCTCACCTCTAGAAGCTTTGAGCTTTATTGCCTTTGTCTTGATTCCACAAATATTCTTACTCACGTTCTAGCTTGCATGAATGTCTGAGGTTTCTAGAAAATAACAAGCCTAGGGTTTCAGGATAATCCACAAACTTCCAGTGCTATATTAAATCCTTTTTAGTAACAACCCATAAAACCTGCATCAGCATGGAAATTTTTGGTTGGTAACTTTTTCTTTTTTTTTTCTGGATAGGCGGTACCTTAAAATTCAGGACAACTTAATTTCTGGCCTAATAACGTCTCCTAGTACAATTAGCTCTACCCCAGACTTCATCCCTGTGTCTTCTCAGCGTGGGAAGGAGGGCAGAGGGGGTGCGCATCCGTTACCTTCAGGGCAACACCAGAGAAGCTGCAGGGACTTTATTTACAGGTGGCTTGGAAACACGCCAGCTACAGTACGTGGAAACCAAGTGAAATGCATATGGCATGCTTGGTCTTTTGAGCTGCTATGTTCTGATAATATGACACCAAGCAAACAAACTGAAAAAAAACCATCATCAAGTTTGACCTTCTCCAGTTCTGGACAAAACAAGCATATTATCAAGGAGGTTTTTGGCTTTCATCTCTCTTCCATCTAATACGTGCCTCCCTAGCGAACGTTTTACAAATCCCAGTGGTTTCGGTGGACCAGAAATAAATGTTACAACAAAAAAATCCAAAGGAAAACGTTTGGGTTTTGGTGTGTTGGTTGGGGGTTTTTTTTTTGGTTTTGGTTTTTTTTTTTTATCCCCTCTTTATTCTTTTGTCCAGAAATGACAAAAGTGGTTCCCAACTTGGAACACAATTGTTTATGACAATAAATCAGTTGACTTCACTGCTGCTGTGCCATCCAAAATGACTTTGTAATCTGGAAAAAAATAATTGTGCTGAGGAGAAAGGGAGCAATGGCCATTTCCCAGGCTTTTTTGACCTTCTGAGCAAGAATTGGAACTTGCCTAGTGGTTTAGATGCTAATCTGTCTACCCAGTGTGTGGGTGTGCTCTGAGTCACAGCCAACATGTGCACTCATTTCTAAAACAGGGCTTCCTAAATATTTTTGTAAGGGTAACTTTTGTTTAACTTTCATTTGGCAGAGTGCCACGTTGGGAATGGTCAAAAGCTCAGGAAGGACCATATGTTGTGTATGGTGCTGCTAAGAACAAATCTGAAAGTTTTCAGACCTTTCTCTCTCAAACTGAAGAGGAAAAGCTTCACCCTTCCCCCCAACATGAATTAAGATATTTCTTCCTTCTCACCCGCTTGCCAGCAAACTACATCTGTCAGGCTTCAAGGGTGCAACAACAACTGTCTGTCTACAGTGAAGATAAATGTCTAATTGAAATTTTTTTTGAGCTTGCTGTATTTATTTTTTTAATCCATGCCTAGTTACTAAAACTCAAGGGGCATTCTGCTGAGGACGTTCCAGGCAACTGTAACTGTGAAAGGACTGAGCAAACAGGATACAGTGGCCATATACAGGCAGCAGGCACCGTAGAGATTTCTGCAAAGAGATTTTTTATTGTCCTGCTTATTACATAACTGGGAACACGGATAATGAACATGTTTCAGTCAAAGCATCACAGGTGTTACAAATTGCTTTCTTTCTCTCTCGGAGGCCCTGTTATTAACCCAGTTACTGCTGGTAATAATACCCGCTGCTCCGCAAATAAGCCTGAAAAATGCACTGGGGCCAGATTCAATAAAGGGCTTAGGTGACTCAGCGCAAGTTGTTGTAATACCCCGTATTTAAGACTTCAGCCCTTTGAGCAGGTTCTGAATCCTGAGCAACAGATCTATAAAGTGCACAAAGAGTGTTAGGTACCTGCAGTAACAACACCAAGCAGCTTAGCGTGCACCTGCTTAGACCTGGCCAATAAAGCTGGCTGTGTGGGTGGGAAGAGCAACCTTAAAACCCACCTGACAGACCTGATACTTGCATTTGGTTGGGACCTGCAGACCGGATCCCTTCAAAAATACAGTTTGGGGGGCTTTTTTTGTTTTTTTTCCTTTTTTTCCCCTCCCTTTTTTTTCCTTTTTTTCCCATTTTTTCTTTTTTTTTTTCCTTTTTTTATTTTCTTTTTTCCCCCCTCCTCCTTCAGAGAATTGAACAGGCTTTATGCTTTTAATGTTCCTCCTCCTCTTTTTATGTTCCTCCTTCGGCACAGTTGCCGCACAGTTGCCACACGTTCATGTAACACCCCACTGCTAAAGCTGTAACCTGGGCAGCGGATGTCCTAAGCGTGGCTCCCTGCTTTGGCTGCACACTGCGTGTGGGAGGGGGGCTTCAATCCCACCCCCCACCCCCCCGCCTAGATCCCCCGAGATTATGCAATTAGCAGCTCTAAAGTAGGTCAGTGTGAGTGGGCTGGAGGGATACGCTCCTCATCCTCCAGCTGCAACTGTGCAGAAAAAACTCCAGATTCATTAGTCCATAAAGACAAAAAAGCATATTAAGCAACCGAGTCATGTTTCCTCATGCTCAGGACACTCACCTGGCATGAGGGCAACTGGGTTTCTGGCCCTTGCCTATGCTTGATTTTCTGTGCTTTAACCAGTGGCAGATGTATGTGAGCTACAAGGAAAAGAGGTCCCAGCAGGGGAACTAAAACCCAGGTCTT
The DNA here is from genome assembly GCA_013396915.1 of Stercorarius parasiticus. Taxonomy (NCBI): domain Eukaryota; kingdom Metazoa; phylum Chordata; class Aves; order Charadriiformes; family Stercorariidae; genus Stercorarius; species Stercorarius parasiticus. The sequence continues at coordinate 51,073 of VWZL01004326.1, read as the reverse complement.
TCCAGCTCTGCTTGGGTTAAGTGCCATGACCACCACCAGGCTGGTGGCACGGCCAGAGCAGCCTCCCTCCTGCTGGCCAGGCTTTCTCTCAAGCGGCTGAATAGATTTGAACCCAAATATATTGGGGTCCAAATATATTTGAATATTCCCTGTTCAAATAGGAAATGAAAATTTCCAAGTTCCCTAAGTGAATAATCAGGCTACCACGAAGTGTTTGGGCAGAGGAGAGGAATTTTGCATTTCAGCAGCAAATAGCAACAGCCACTGCATGTGGCAAGGTGAGAAGTAGGTCCCTGAAAGCTGAGTGTGCTCTGAGGATACTTGTGGGGCCAACTGTTCCTACAGTAGGCTTAGTTAGGTGTATGCACAAAGCAAGCCTTCAATTGTTCACTCAACTCCACCAAGACTGGGACAACTCAGGACATGCATAGAAGTACAGCTCCAAGCTCCTGGTAAACTTGAGAGCAAATAAATCCTTGAACTTAATCACCACCAGCTTTGTTAGGATTTTAGTCTTAAACGTCTCAGTTGGGTCGCGTCCCAGATCAGAAAATCCTGTATGAATTTGACCCCTAGCTCCTTTTTATATGAGCGGCAAGGGGTAGAGCCTCCTGCAGACTGCAGTGCTCCAAGCTAGACCATCCCTCTGGAAGGAAACACCATGCAAAGTTTTGCTCTCAGTTACCCCATTACAACTTTGACTTCATGGTGGTGCATTGGACAGCATAACGAGGCCAAAAATATGATAGAAGAATTGGTATTTATTTTAGAGGCAAGACCATGCTATAGGGTGGTGAGGATAAATGCAAGTAAGCAGACATCTCGCTACTGACAGCTCCATGTGGCCAACGCAGTGGAGTTTCTCTCCCTTGTAAATCCAGTGCAGCAGAAACCTCACAGATGTGATGGAGAAAAACTCTCCAAAGAGTCATAGACCTTTCCAGACCCAGGAACTCAGTGGACCGACGGTAGATGTATGTGCCTTTGAGATACAAAGTGTATGTTAAGCAGTACAGCAAAGATAGTCCAAGTCTGTTTTAAACTTCTTTCTGCTGTTTTCCTCCTCAACGTCATTTCCCTTCCTTGCAAAGCTAGCCTAGGCCAGCCACTCACTGTCCCTCAGAGCTCATCATCCTACACGGGGAGCTGAACGCCTCCAGCTGCTGGTAGCCTTCCCACCCACGTTACCACAGCAGCAGGAACAGCAAAACATTAAACACAAGGATGCCGTGTGGGTAAAGTCCCTGCATCCTCCGGGTTCGTGAGCAGCCTTTATGCAGCTGCCAGGCCCCCGGAGGAGCCTGCAGAGCTCGGGTGTTCACTCCGCTCCTTTTCCAGCTGAGCCTGGCACATTTCTGGGACAACTAATATCATCTGTGTGCGAAACAAGCAGCCAGCACACTTTATGTGTTTTTCAGAGAAGCATTTTTAGTGGCCCATCTATTCAGAGTGAGCATAACTGGAACGGTTTCCCCAAATACCCTTCTCAGTAACCTTTGACTGGTACAATTGTCCTCCTCATATTTCTACCTGGGCTCCACCCTTGCATTGCATAAGCCCTTCTTCCAGAGATCAGTCAACAGAGAGGCATTCACATGGAAACATCTTCCGATGAGGAGCATATGAAGAGCACGTGTATTACTTTGGGCTTGGTTTCAGTTTAGTTTTTCTTCCTTTGGACATATCTGATCTTCAAAAACTAAGGAGTGATATAGACTTCATTTCCTATTAGCTGACTACAGCTATCGATGGGATTGACATATGCTGATGTGCTAATTTGGCAAGTTATCAAAAAATCAGAGCCAAAAGAGCTGACAGTCAGGCAGCACAGTTCCCTGGAAAACATATTTCTTTCAATAAATCTTTTGTTTTGACAGTATGACAGCTCTGTTCAAGAGCAGTAACTGTATTGGGACAGTATATTTTGATTTCTCCAAGACACTCAACTTAACACCGCATGACATTTTTGATTCAAAACGTGCATTAACTGAAACTTACCGGGTGTGCGTTAGATGGATTAAAAATTGATTCCCTGGTAGATCTTTAAAAGGTAGCTGCCCATGAGGAGGTAACTGGGGCTGTTTTTCTTGTGGTCCACCTGGGACCAGTTCTTAGTCTGACATGATTTAATATGCCAATCCACAACCCAAACAAACAAACAAAAAACCCTCCAAAGTCTTTACTGGCAAGTTAGGTAGGTGATTCAAAAAAATCAGTGAGGTCATTAACAGGCAATCACTCCTGCTTTAAGGGTGATCATTCGTTTAAATGGCCAAAGTCTAAAAAAAATGCATTCTGATATGATCAAACAAAAGATTTTAGATTCGAAAGTGAGGCTGAGCAGGAGCAAATGTCTGGGAAAACTGTTCCAGAGAAGGATTTATTAAAGACTCCTCCTCCTAGACAATCACCACATTTGTGTCTCCTCAAGACATACGGAGGACAGAGACTTCCCACATTTTCACACCAGCGCACACATACCACAATGCTGCTCTTGACCAGAGGTAATTAAATACATTAATCTTAGAATGCATTTTCAAATCTGAAGTCTAAGCCATCCTGAAAGTGTATGTTTGACATCTCATGGCTGGGAAAACATAAGCATCAAAATCAAGCAAACAAACAAACAAATCCCCCTCACCCAAAACACAAATTCTTTTGGGCTGAAATTTCCTTGCTTGGTTTCAACTTAAAGGTGATTGATTGGCTTTTGGAAAGATTGAAAAAAATAATTTCAGTAGTTATTAATTGTGTGACAGGCAATTAAAGTACAAGCACAAAAGTTCTTTGTATTTTAAAAAAAAGTTGTTCAGACTAATTTTGTTCTGTCCATAGTTACTTACTTTCCCCCCTGCCCTGCCTTTTTTTTTTTTTTTTTTGTAAAGGCTTAGACTACTGTGGTTTTGTCATACGGTCTTCTAAAGAAGAATTTTTCTTCTTAAAGAAAAAATATCTATATATGTATGTCTGGCCTCTATGAATATATAAATATTGCCAAAAGGAGCAGACTAACAGAAGGTATTCAAAATACATGAAAAATTATGAAACCATTATTAAAATAAACAATAACACAGAGGGAGAAGTGCAGAAAGCTTTTGTTATTTTCCTTCGAAATTTATGTTTGCACGCAACAGTCCTATATCTAGGACTATGTCACATAGTTGAGAAGTCTACCACTATTCCGGAAGAAACCTCATTACATACATTTTGCTTTCTAAGAGGAGTAAAATCCATTGTAATAGCTAATTTAGCATATTTTCCTTTGAAAACCATCTCTGCTGAGAGGGACTCTGTGTATGGCTTTGAAAAAGTTGATGAGAAAGGTGGTGTGCTGAGCCTAGCTAGTATGTGATACTTACACCTCCCACAACGTCTTTTTGACAATTAATAGTTTTTGAGACAGGGAAAAAAAAAAACCACAACTGTAGCAAGAGATGGTGGGATCTTAACCTCTGTGCTGCCGTTTCAGGACATTTTGCCTTCCTAGTCTTGTCATATCTGTCATGAGACAAGCCTCCTCCTGGAGAGATACCTGACACCAGACGTTACTAGTCAGTGGTTTGCCCTGACTGCCTGGTGAAACAGAGTGAAGTGACAGACCACAGCAAACCCCAGCTAATATTCACAAGAAAAGAGCGGTATTCACCTGTGGAGCGAATACCCTGGCACTATAGCATGGGACTTTCATGGACCTATGAAAAACATGTCGCATGACTAACTATGGGCTACTTTTTCAATGTTGTAGCCATCCTGGCGTGTCTTGGAGGACAAAAAAACCCAAGCCATAATGACATTAAGAAGACACATGTAAATGTGTCGTCATGGACAGATAGACCATAGGTTCAGGTACGAAGTGTTGAGTTTGTTGTTGACTACACATGGGAAGAGATACAAAGCCAATGGCTCCCAACAAGTACCTGTAGACTCCGAAAGATGTACCATGCTCATTTTGCTTAGCAAGAAAGGATTTCTTAAAAGACTTAGGTTTTTTATTTATAAGCTAAAATCTGCAGTGGGTTGACCTGTTGGACCAGTCCAAGAAAGCCTTAGTTTTGAGCTGAAATGCATCACCTGCTGAGGCACAATCTGACCCTTTACAGCTAGAATGGGCCCATTCAGTGCTCAATTTGTCTTTTTAATGTCAGATACATGCACTACCTGTCCCTGGCAAGTGCTTAATACTGTAAATGCAACGAGGCTGTTCCTTCCCGTAGTTCTTTCTTCAGCCCATGGGGTAACTCCATTTGCTTTGGGGGGGGTGTCACTGCCGATTCATGCCACCAGAAAGCGTAATCAGAGGACCCAGCTTGTCCATCGTGAGGTATTAGTTGTCTTCCTTCCTCCTATGGATTTATTTCCATGTTTTGGGTTTGGGAATATTTTGTAAATATTTTCCATATTCCATTTATTTTGGCTTTGAGTTCATTTTTCCATGCAAATTTTTCAGCCTCTACTGTGCAGCATGGCACATTTCTGCAAAACTGAGGGTCACACTGAGATGGGGAAATCTCCCTTTCTCTCTTACACACATGCAAAAATAATGACATGCAGTGTAAAGTTAGATTTCATATACAAAACTGAGCAATTTGATAGCTCCAGTTACCTTTTATGTCTTCCATAAAAGGCAATTGGATTATTTTAGCCCAGTATGGCTCTTGTTTTCTTTTTAACATTAAAGTGAACACAGAAAAGGAAAAAAAAATAATCAGTCCCTAAAAGACTAATTTCTATTGCTTAGGTTACAGCAAAGCTAAAAATAAATTATTGTCATCCTGCTTTCTAAAAACCTTTAATAGAACACTAGGCAGCAGAAAGTAAAGCATCACATGTTTTTTTTTATAGCACATTAGATATTATAACTCCAGGTTTCATTTCAACTCTGTTACAGTCAGTTGGTTATGAGCGGGCTGGCTCCTAAGTGAGCTCAGAGGACTGTGCACCTATGGAAGATTTTTAACTGTCTGCCACCTTTTGCATATGGGACTTTGTAAGGAGTATATCTCATACAAAAAGGCAAAATAGCAAACAGCTCTCCACAGGTAAACTGCATCTTTACTGACATCTCTGTCCTATTCCACTCTTGATACCCAACCCTGTACAAAGTGACATTTTTATGCCCAGAACAAAGTTGATCCTTCAATCTGGAGTAAGTTTTAAATAACATCCTCATGAAGTCACCAAAACAAGCCAGGCCGTTCAAAAGACAAAGTTTCTTGAGTTGAAAGAGAGAAGGTTTTTTTGCACTGAACTTTGTTCTGGCAGCATATTGAAGTGGCTTCAGGACATACTAGTTCCGTTTCTACCTTTGCTTAGTATTTTGTTCAGACAAGTCCAGTCCAGACTTAGTTACTCGACTTCATTATTATAGTCAGCTACATTTCTACTTTTCTGTCATACTTGCCTTTGGCATGCTGGAAATCTGACTTGGTATTTTTCAGAAGTCTTTTAAAACATTTCTAATCATTTTAAAAGCTAACATGTACCGATTTTTTGTTTTAAACTTTTTTTTTTTGTTCTTGCTTGTCTGTGTTACATTTTCTAGTAATAAAAATAAAATTTCTGGTTAGCAAAGAAGATCTGTGACAGCTTCCTTTGGGGAAAGGGGGATGGATTTGGGAATATTTGCACTGTACCGTAACTCTCAGCTGACATTTGGATGAAGTATTAGAAAGCTTGCTGATGCCTTAGGAAAAAGAGGCTTTGCATTGTCAAAAAGAAGAACGCTGCTTTTAATCATACTGTGTCTTTCTAGAAAATGCTTTCACAGCGCTCCAGTCTGCCACTCAAGTTACTAAATCAAAGCTCATTGTTCACATTCCCTGCCACACAAGCAGCCCCACGCCACAGCGCTTTGCAAATACAAGTGGAAAGTCAAAGATTAAAGCAAGTTTCTTCAAGATGCTTATGTATCAGAGTTCTTCATACAAGCATCCTTTCTTTTGCTTGTAAGTACACTAATCATATTTCAATTGCATGCCCACAATATAAAGTTAATAACTTCCTTATTTCCTTATTTTAGCATTTCCCCTCTGCTCCCTCTGTTGTTTCAATTATACTAGCTAGATCATTTCTTTCATTTCCTTTCTCCAGTGTCCTGTTTTCATTTCTTATACAAAATCATATTTGGTCACTTACACTTTTCTTGAGGATAAGCACACGAAAGCAGCATCTCTTGCTCCACCATGGTGCCGTCTGGCAGAGAGGTCAGTGGTCTTCCGAATAGCGCTTTAAGAAAATATTTTGGAAAGCTAAGCTCACTCATGCAGGCTTCTGATCTTCTCCAGTACTCTTGGCTTCTGTGTGCTGTCACATGTTATCCTCCCTCCTGAGAAACCTGTGAAACAGGTCTGGCAATGCACATCTTGTGTGTCAGAAGAGCTTTAATTGATTCATTGCAACAGGTACCCACCCTCTTAAAAAAAAAAAAAAGAGTTGTTGAAAGGAGTAGTCTCTTAGCGCCTCATTTGAAATTACGGAACCTTCCGAATATCACAGCTGGTGCACTTTAAAGGGAAACTACTTGCTGGGTTTGCAAATATACAGGAAATAATTTAAAATCAATCTTACATGCCAAATAAACCACAGCTAGCGGTATAATTCGGATGCTCATGCACTGTGGGAGAGTAGGAATCCTTCTGCTGTGCACCAAGGTGCCAAGGGCTGCCACCGAGTCTCCCCAAGGCACGATTTCTTGTGGGACAAACGAACCCCACATCTCTGCTATGGAGGCCTCTGTCTCCACGAGCAGCAACTCTGCTACCAATGTGAACAAACTGTGTGTGGAGAAACGCATCCCCAAGAACATGAGGTTAATAATGCAGAGGGGATTCCTACCTGCAGCAACCACAGAGGTCACTCCGCATTTCAGTGGCCCCTACCTACCCATGAGGGACTCAGTGGGGAGCCCCCAGCACAGCCCTGCAAGCCCTTTACAGCTCAGTTACCATTTATCTGTTGTCTCCAAGAGGGATTGCAGGTGCGCCCTCATTAAGACCTGTATCAATTTCACATTGGGTTGCATCTCGTAGTACCCCCACAGCAGTTTCCTACTGCTGTTGCTCTTGCAAGCTGGTGATACCATCGCCAAGTGTAAGCAAGGTTATGGTTAGCAAGGAACCAGGAGCAAGAGACGCGGGATTTATGCCTGGCTCTGTCTCTAATTTGCCCTGTCACCTTGGGCAAATTGCTTTACCTCTCGGTGTTTCTGTTTCCCCATCTCTACCACATGCATAATTATAGTTCCCTTTCTTTGGAAAATGCTTTGAAATCTCTGTACCAAATACAGCATGAGAGAGGAAGCTATCATTATTGCACACTTGTAAAATATTGGGATGAGGCAGACAATAAGCAGTAAGCATTTGAGATTTCATGCGTGTGAAGTGTTGTGTTTTAAGAGGAACATGACCTTATTGTAATAATGATTTTTTTTTTAAAAAAGATAGTCCTACAGAATTTGGCAAAAGTTCAGTTTCTGTTTTCACAGTGGAATGCTGAGAGAAAAATCTAAATCAGTTCTCACTTCTAGGAACATTACGCCCTCCTGGAAATAGCAAGTCCACCAGGCGGTTCCTCGGTGGAAAATGACATAATATGGCAATTTCCTGCTTTTCTCTCACCTGGGTAAACAAAAATCTCTCATTTTGCAGCCTGTGAGTACTCACATTGTACTCAATAGGTCTAAATACTCATCCTCTCTCTCTTTCCCTCTCTTTGAAAACTAAAACTCAGCAAAGCTTACAAGGATTGGGTTTTTTTCATGTGCGGGTAAACTTGACCAGATTGATGCAAAGTCGTGTTTTCCAGAGGTTGAATCCACTCACATGGGAACCCAGTACTTGTTTTAATACTTCAGCGAACAAAATGAAAGAGGTGCTTGTATTCACCCCACTTCTACAGTGTTGCTCATTGAGGGGCCTTCCTCAATGAGGAGAATTGCAAAGGGCATGACAGGGAATTAATTTTCACCTAGAGTTTAGAGCAAATAGTTTTTCACCTGCTGTACTGGTGAGGAGAGCAGCTGCAGGATGGAGCTGCCTCGGCTTTCCTGCCTCTGCTTCTGCTGCCGGAATCCAGACTCTTTCACTCTCAGCCTGAGGACATCTCAAGTGATGGTAACACTCTTGAGATGATATACTGAGGAGCCATATAAAGTTGAAAACTAAGACAAACTTGCAAAAGCTTTCAAGGATTATATTGTCTATGTTGTCTGTGAAGAAGCAAAGTTACTGCTTTTTTCCCTCTGCATCCTTCCTGTAAGACAGTTCTCAATAGCAACTTGTTTGTGCACTCTCCTTAGACTAAAATCCTGGGTAATTCTTAACATGGGTGATAGCCCAGAGATTAAGCTGGGCAATGCTGAATTGAAGATAAGTGGCTGTGGGAAAATAGCTTTTTGTGACATGCCCTTTGATTGCACATTAATACTGGCCCATTCCGAAAGCTTACCTGACTCTTGAAACATAATTCTCTACATGACTTAACATGGCCAGCCAGGTTTATTACAGACCAGGAGAATGGTAAATGTATAACCTACTCGCTTCTTACTCCATAACCCATTAACTTCAGAGCCATGTTCTAAGATGTCCTAAGGTTACTGCACTGACGATTTATAGTAAGAGGTGAATCACTTGCTGCTGCAAGCTCAGAAACCAGTGGAAGTACGTTTTCAGAAGGGCGTGCATTTATTTTTATTGTCCGAATACATACAGTTGCAGTGGGTGACTTCTCAATAATCACATTCGTATGACATCAGCAAACTCATACTGTGTGTCAGATTAGCATGGTCTGATTTGAATTTCCATGGAAAAGACTGTTATGAAAAAAGAAAGGGTCCTTGTAGAGAGATAATATAAAAATTGCACAAGAATTCCTTTAAAAAATAATTTCCCTTTCTGTGTTGAGTTGTAATTCTGCTTGTGGATGAAACAGGTCAGGAACTAAAGCTGTTACCCAGCCTTTGGAAATGGAAGGCACAGTGTGAGTTGATTCCAGCTTTTTACAGCAGAGAAGTGAAAAATAGGAATTGAAGCTAGGCTTTTTGGTGCTTGAGATGACATTTGGATGAGTGAAAGCATTTGATTAAACATCAAATCCTAAAAATCTGAAAACCGTCTAAGGAGCTAAGTGAACCAGTACTGTCAACTGCAGCAAAAACACTAGGAAGAGTCAAGTTTACATACAAGAGCATTCTGCTGTAATCGTGAAATTAAAGTGTGAAGTGATAGCAGCCATTTATGTCTTTGGACAGACTCCAAGCATTCAAACTGATGCATACGTTTGTATGTGAGTTATTGCAAAGAGCGTTCAAATGACAAACATCTCATAATTGTGGTGTTTGATCTTCCAAGAAGCTCATATCTATAATTATAATCATTGTCTGAAAAAACAGTGCAGGTTTACAGTAACTGTGCAATTGATGCTTGTCTCCACTTCTGTCACTGAAGTGACAAAATAACCAAGTCATGCTCGCATCTGCTTCCTTATAATGCTACATTTGTCCTCACCCCAGTATCTGGCCATAACCTACAATTATGTGTCATTAGCTTTCCGTGGAACTGATCAAAGGTTGTCCAATTCAAGGCTGATTTGGGAATATGCCAAAAGCCTGAGGGCGGACCCTAACTGTCATAAAATGGAGCAGGTTTAAGCAATTGTTTCTTCAAACAGCACAGGTTTCTCACTTCAGGTAATAACTCTGTTACCCAGTGCAATGTGAAGATGAATTCCTGAATATATTGGTCCACGGAGGCATGTGATGGTGTCATCCAGACCATTTGGGTAACCTTTTCTGTTCTAACTGAAGGACCCTAAAATGCTAAATTCAGCAGAACAGTGTTTGTTTGAAAAAGGCTTTCAGGTATTACTGCAAAGCACCTTCTGCTTGCACAGCAAGTGCTACAGGAGGGGGGCAAGGGCAGGAGTGGGAGCTGGTGCTCTCTTTGGAAGGGATGGAGCTCACCTGGGGAGAAGCAGTGCTGACACTGCTGCCTCAACCTGGGAGCAGTGAGCCGTGAGGTTATAAAAGACCAAGATACCAAGTGTGGAGTTAGTGGAGTACCCATCCACAGCAACAGTGTGCAGGTGAGAGGCACAACGCACACAGGACCCAGAGCCGCCACATGCAAAAGGCTTTCGGAAGCGTTATCTTGTTGCATCCATGTGTTTAGAGTGAGAGGCTGCTTCCCTGCACTGAGTTTTGGACACCTGCGGTGTAGATCCCCATATGTGAGGTGGTCAGCCTAGGCTGTCTCCATGGTCAGTGAAGAGAACTATGACATGAGTCATCTGAACTGTTCCAGACATTTCTTTTACGAGGAGACAAACCCTGCTGTGCGCTGCCTCGCTCCCCGTTGTCCGTAAAGGCGACCTACTGTGACCAGCTCTGAGGTGAACCTCTACATTTACTAAGTTGAGTTCTGCTTTTCAGACACTGCACGAGAACAGAAAGGTTGCATTTTTCCTTCTAGCCACACTTTTCCAATCTTTTTCTCAGATAGAGGGTGAACAGTGTCCACTAAGTTGTGCCCTGCAGACTCTAGGATGATCCTGGGACGTGCTTCATCCTCCTGAGACCTACTACTTGGACCCTAAAAGCAAGAGGATCTGCTAGGCAATACATAGCAATATCACTGCTGAACGTGTCACCACCTAGAAGCAAAAGTAGGCGACCTATGTGGGACACTTGAAATTTATCCTAGAATTAAATTTCCCGAAGATGATATAAAATTGTTGTAATGTTTGTGGGGGTGGGTTTTTTTTAGTTTAAATTAAGCAGCAGCTCAACATTTTGATTTCTCAAGATCACAAATCAAAAGCCATCCCATATTTCTGGTCAAAATCTAATTCAAGCATCCACTGGCAGGGTAATTTCTGCGCAACACGTATCTGCTGTCAGACACAGTACAGATTTCTGCAGAGCAAACGGCAGTACGATAACTTGGCACACTGGCTGCTTCATCTGGAGTCATTTCAAGGAATGCAACTTTAAACTCTTGCCCATTCAACACTACTATCAAAGTTTTTCTTCCTAAACTGCCAGTTCCTTTAGATTAATGAGCAGAAAACCCGTCAGGCTGAAAGGAGGATGGGAGTGAAATCAGCCTGCTGAGCTGCTGCAGGAACCCAAAGGGATCTGGGGACAAGAGGCTATGAGGAGGTGATGCGCTTTCCCACTCTCTTTGAAGGTGATGCAACATGCTGTTAATCCAGCACTATTTTTTTTCTAGCTTCAGCTCAAGGGATCAACAAACACACCTGAAGGCATGAGGGATGTGTTTAAACAAAGGCGATGTGAACAGATTCAAACCTCAGACTTAAAACCAGGCAAATAAAAAGACTGCATAAAGAAAAAAGGAGTCAGTTGCAATAATTGCAAGGGCAAAACCATGCAGAATAATGAATCCAGTAATAAACTGCTGCCAGCACACACAGATTTCCAGTTACATCTGTGTGCTGTTCCACTGCCTAACCCTGCCTGTTGGTGGGTCTATAATTAGAATCTATAATATATAAATAATATAACAATATAATCTTATAATCTATAAGAGTTTTTTCGAGTTGTCTTTCCAACTTGTGTTGTCTCTGTATTTGGTTATGCTGTGGTGTGAGTTTCTGGGCGACGGGCTGGTGAACCAAGAGGGCTGGTGCTCTGTGAGTCTGCTTCTGCTGTACGCTCCCTCTTGCAGCAGGTCCCTCAGAGTCCTGCTGACTGGCTTTGTTATTTATGGCTTTAAACCCGGACTCAGGATTTCCCGGGGTTCATCTGGCCATTGCAGATGAAGGTGCACTGAGATACTTGGTGGGCCGAGATCACTCAGATTTGTGGCTGTTTGCTTTACCAGTGGTGTAATCATACTAGTCCCATATGGATAAAAGAAAGTCAGATGTACACTGTGAAAGTCCCATGTTAAAGTCAGAAAATCTTACTCTGCAGGTCAAGATTGTTCTTGCTGAAAAAGGTAGGGAGAGGTAGGTACCCGCGTGTCAGCCCTGGGACTCTTTATCATGACAAATAAAGGCAATACAGAAGTTCCTTTTCAATGCTCCTGCATTAAATGCAAAAGGAAGGACTACATTAGTTGCTTCCATTCGAAATGTATTGATAGAGAACAAGGTCTCCACCACTGGTTGTGCTTGGACCGTTTTCCACAGTTAACCTCTGCAGACCACCCTAAACCAAAGGAGTTGGGAAGCCCAATTAATTTAATTCCAGAAGGGAGGATAGCTGGTGAAATGAGGGCATGGATAGTTCCCTTGGCCATGGATACCCTCAATTAGGTCTCCTCTTCTGAGCCCATTTGCAGCTGCTTAGATAATTCGAGCATCTAAATGTATCTCAGGGGCCAGAAACCTCTTTGAGCAGTGCTGGGCAAGGGGAAAGTGAAGCTGGCTTAAAACCACTGTTGTACACATCCTCCTCTCACTGCTTGTCATGTTATGTGATTGCCTGGATTTTCATCTATTTTTTTACTACAATTAGCATAAACTGGCAGTTCCTCACCCTTAGTGCTGAAAATTATTTTTGTTGGGAGCAAAAAAACCAGAAAGGTATAATAATGAGAGGAAGAGGATCATCTTGCCTATTAGTCAGTGCATGTAGCCAAGTTCTTTTAGAAAACAGTAATTAAGCATAAATAGATTCGATAATTCTAATCTTTGCTGGAAATGATAGGTTAAAACTAGAGGTCACGCTGAGGGTATGAAATACACAGGAGATCCCCTAGCATGACTGTGTATATGTGAAATGAAAAAAAAGGGATTATTCCAAAAGGTGGTGGTGGGGAAGAAGCACACACGTTCATATAAAAAAAATTCATAAACCTGATCATTTAAGGTGTAGGAGGTTGCTCAGAGTTGGAGGTTTTAATTACGCTGCATTTCTTGGATGAGTAAGCTTCTTGACTTCTTTTCAATGTGCTGACCAGGGGACATGTCTAAGCTTCACTGTATTTAGTAGATACCTTAGGGTAGACGAATTCCAAGTGACAGCCACATGGTTTCATGCAGCAAAATGGCGACTTGTCATCACCATCATGTTACCATCGCACAACATGTCAACAAAGAAATGGCTATGTTACGGGCGAGTGAGTGTGACACACCTGACACTGTGACACTGTGTTGGAGTGGCGTTTCCCTTGTTTTCCACAGGTACGTGCCTCAGAAGCTTATGAGTGATTCCTTCCACACTTAATTTTGAATCCCATCATTTCCTTTGTCTTGATACTCATGTTCACAAGCATGACTCTTGGACACCCACTGCAAGCGGGCAGCCCCCATTAACTTTATCTTCAAATTTTAAGAAAACCGGGCACCAAAGGAGCCTGAACAGGGAAGAGGCCCTGCAGAGGCAAACCAAATTTAGGCAATCTCTGGTTAAAACTTTAACCCTACTGGATTATCTGTGCTGTGTCCAACAGCTGAAGTGAATGTGAAGCTCCAAATTCATTAAACTTTACGCTTAAGGAAGAAGACAGGAATGTGCAGCCAAATGTCCACACAGACCAGCAAAGAAAACGTCCCCCACTCGGACAGCAAGATGACAGGGCATCCTCTATTTAATTGTCTCACTAAGAACTCCACAAGCTGTTGGTGCAGCTTCAAAAATCAGGTAAGTGTTCGGTTAGGTATTTGTTATACTTAGATGAAAGGAAGTGACATGTTGGGTACAAATTAGCTTAGAGAAGGATATCAAGAAACTATTTTTAACTCTGCATAGGATCAGTATTTCAAGAACATGATTTTTGGAGATGCGTTTGCTGAATTTAAGCAGTCTTCACTTATGTTTATTACGTATAGATGCTGCTTCATCTTACGTGCAAGACTCCAGCTTTCTCACATCTAAGTGTGATATGCTTAATAATTCAGCACTTTGAAGTACTGTATCTATTGATGTCTTTGCAGCTAGCCATAGACCTGCGATTTTAAGAATTCTTTTATATTTCCAAATACTCTCTGCACCAGGGAATGACAGCTAGCTTATTATCCGCTCTGCTACTGATTTCTTTGGCATCTGTGCTCTGCTTGCTGGGAATCAGGAGATTTGATCAAAGATGAAAATAAAAAATACAGTCTAGGCTCAACTTTTCTTTTTTTTTCATTCAGGTAACTTAGATGTGAAAGTTCAATATGTTATACAATAGAAGAGGTTGTTCTAGAAGGTGTCCAAGACCATTAAGTAAACATGACAGTTCAAAAGAGAATTTTTTAATGTTTGATCTGACATTAGCTTTCAAAAGGCGAAATATTTATTCACATACCTATTCAATTTAACTTCACTAACAAAATGATTCCAATTTATTTTCTTACACTTATCATACCGGTTTTATGGTAGTGTCTTTTGACTGAAGGAAATAGGAAAAGCTACAGTTCTACTTTTTACGCTAGTTTATGCGTATATACAGTTCTAGTATTCTACTTCAAATTACCAAAAAAATGTCATCACTTCATGGCTTATCAAAGGAGGTCTGTGATATAATGCCAACATACACCCTTCAGTATTTCTGCCGTTAATTACCCTGATCTTATAAATCTGCAATGATGCCATGATTTAAAGTCTTATTGTTCTTGATGAAGTCACACACACCAGCACAGAGAGTGAAGGCATTAGCTAATGGGTCTTCCAACTGTTCTACAACGAGCTGTGTGAACACTAAATTTTAGGAGCTAACAGAAAGCCGTTACAGCAGAAGAGGTGAACATTCCCTGGAAAACTATTCAAACTTGCTAATTATCCGCACAAGGATACCTTTCTGCCTTTGAAGAGAGTGCCTCAAAGAGAAAGCATAAATACAGCATTCAAGAGTTTGAAATACATTGTCTTAAGGTGCTTTCTCATAATGCGCTCATCACCTTAAATGTGCTTAGTATTGCAAATTTTCTTCAAAATTTGAAGCTTAGGAAGAATTTGCGTTATTCTGGGTAGGTACGTGGTAGGCTCCAAGTGATGCCTTTAGTTACTCCTTTGGAACAGTAAGATTTTTTGTGACTTTGTAGAACTGCTTTTATCTTCATTAGCAATGCTGCTGCTGACATGCAAATGAAAAGAATAGGCTTTTGCTCAGTTTGTTACGCTAGTTTTGGAAGAGCAACCATGAGTTAAAAACCAGACTTTAGTTTTGAGACAGAAGTGGAATGACGGTCCGCTGGTAATTGAGCAAATGAATGAGATAAAGTAATTAATGGGAAATTGATCCTATTCTTATTTAGTATATATTGTGTGCCTTGAGAAAAAGGGATCTTTTCCTGTGTTTCTGCTGGATGTAAATGCCAGTGATTACTGCAGTCTAAGCCCAGTGCTGCATAGCAAAGGTTTTAGAAAGAAGTGTGAACTACCCCTGTGTTGTGCATTTCTGCTTTTAAGCCCAGTTATTCTGTTCAGTGATTTATATCAACGTGTTATTTGTTCCATTAGCAATTTTTACAGAGTGATAGAAAACCAGACACAAAAAATAATAGGGAATCCAGCTGATACCCTGTCTCTGAGCAAAGAGCCACTAATGAAAAAAAGCCACCACCTTTTATAGGATGCTTTGAATACCTTATTTCATCAGTCAGTGGCACCTCAGTATATGTCATTCAACAGCTAATGATGTAAGCAGTTGGGACTTTTTGTTAGTGTGAGTCAGCTTCATATTCATGATGCATTTTCATTAGCATTTTAGTTCAGATCAGGCGGGGCATGATGAAGTGACTCTCCCAGTCCCTGTGCTTTGGTTTGGCCTAAGAAAGTGTGAATTGCATCAAACGCCAGCCCCAAATGGGCATTCAGTCCTGAGAAACAGATAGTGGGATGTTCTGTAGAGCCGTTCCTACTGCTCTGCACTGATTGCTAATGTAGACATGGCCTCCGAGTGCTCAGCGCTACTCCTTCAGTAAAATGTTGGAGGTTTTTTGGTTGATCAAAACACATTGCCTCCAAGAGAATATATTCCATAAAAATGAAATGCTCTGGGGCAACAGGCCATATTTTTGGAGGAATGGGATGGGAGAAAAATTCAGTACTGTGGAAGTGACAGAAGTGTGGAGGTGGGGGGCTTTTTCTATTGGCTTGGTTCCAATTTCTTATGGGATTTTAGCTTTTGCTGTATTTTGCTGTATGCTAAGAATTTGAGTATTTTAACATTATCGAAAATATATTTCAAAGTCATTTTTCTGTTTCCAAATGAGAATATTTTGCCTCTAAGTATTAAAAAAAAAAAAAAGTTTTCATCTAAATCCATGCTAAAACTCCCACGTTTTTAAACTATCAAAATTTCTTGTGGGACTAAATTTAATTTCCAGAAGGCGCTCTTCTTAACTGCTGCTGAACTGGCACAAGTATACCAGATATGGCCGAGCACAGGTTTCACAACAAAACTATATACTCCATTTTGGTAGCTGCTGCCACCTAGAAATCCTTTGGTCTGTTGTGAGTTATTATTTTCCAGGAAAAGGCAGCAGAAAATTAACCTGTACATCCAAATTTGTGGTAAATGCCTGAGGAACCTCACCTTTGCTCCCGTTAGCTTGTTCTCCTACAACAAATGATAAGTGCTCTGTACTCATGAAATTTTGTGCATTTGCAAAGAGACAAAGGAAAGCAAATTCCTTTCTAGTGGTGCCAGGCTCTGCCCCTTCCAAGGAAGCGCGTTGCTGAGTAGGCAGAAGAGCAAATATTCCCTTCCTTTCCTCGCCTAATGCCCTGCCGCCACCCACAGCAGTTGGGCTCCTCCCAAGGTCAAAAATGGCAATCATTTCTCTTCACAGCCTGAAAGAGGTGGCATTAAAAACGTTAACGTGAAGGTGTGTGAATCTTGGAGAGCGTGGAGCTTACCTGCTCTGCCAATGCAGTTGAAAGATTTATAGTTTCTAATTTATTTGGGTTGCACCATTTTTAATGTGGTAAAAAATATGTTGGTTTTTTTTTTAATCCTGCTATTCCTGTAAACGAATAAGTAAATGCTATAATGCAATTTTTTTAGGATAGTTGAATAACAGTGTGCACAATCAAATTTGTGCTCATACAACCAGTTGAAGAGTCATCTTGGCACAAAATCTCTGTGCAAGGTTTTGGGCATTTTTGTGAGGAATGGGCTTTGCATTTTACCCCAGTTACAGCCATTGGTTTGTGGTCATTCTGGTTTTATTGGCTTAGCTCAGTTTCTGTGCAACTTCTCTTGCCACCCAGCAGGCAGGTTAACATTTCCAGTGGAACAAAACCCTCCTGTGATCTCAGCTTGGACACTGAGGAAGAGATGGTGAGAGGGATTGCCCCAGGGAAGCAAGGACCAGAGGGGCAAAAGATGCTCGGGATTAGGGCAGCAATGCTCAGCTGAACGGTTCAGGCAAAGGCAACCCAAGAGAAACAGGAGCATGTTTTTATCGGCCTACCATGAGCGACAGCAGCTGAGGCCTGATCTCATGAACACATGAGATGAGTGGCACGATCAGAGCTGGAGAGGGCCTGAGTCAGCCTCCTGGTCAGCCAGGAGTGCCAGGGCTGACCTGCTGCAGCCGTTCGGGTAACCCAAAGGCAACAACGTCACTTGGGTAATGCCGAGGATTTCAGACAGTTTCCTAATCTGTGGTCAGCCACCCTGCTGTGTCAGGTTATTAAGGAGAGAGAGGCATCTTCTCCAGGAATGGACACCTACCTTTTCTCCTGGTTCAGTGTCAGCAACTCCTGTTCCTGCCTTTGCTGAGGCATGTAGAAAAAAAAAGAAAAATCTGTATAAAGCTGCTGTTTATACTGGAGGGAAAAGAGAAGGTTGATATATTAACAACGAATTAAAGAACTTCCTGAAGGTCATGTTAAAACATGCTTCCTGACACCAACTTCAATTAGTGAATGGAGTCTCAAATTACTTTGGAAATTTGCCTGTGTGTGTCTAAGAGCCTTCTCTTAACCCTTGGCTTGACTAGTTCTCAAGAATCAAATTGCAAACGATTACAATCAGTTTGCCAACACTGTGCAAGAAGCAAATGTTACTTCTAACTCGTGCTAAAAAACAGTCAGTCTAAGTGCCCTGTGACTCAGTTAGTGTGAATTGGTCTAATTTTCCTGTGAAAACTATAAAGAAACTTTCAAATCGCTCATATGTCTCAGCACACACATTTCTAGCCAGCTCAGCCCTATTTTTGGAACGAGCTCTCATGAGCACATAGCCAATCAGTCCTTCTCATTTTTATATTTTTCTTCTTGTCCCGGTTTGGGGGAAATATGTGTCATTTATAAATTAGCTTATTATAGTCCTGTGCTGAGCTCATATGGGGAGTATCACCGATATAAATTAGATTCCTTCATTATTTTAAATTGTAGCCCTAACAGAGGAGCTAGTAGCTAAATACACAATTATATACTCATAATAACATGACTCTGACCAAAGGGCAGTGGGGAGATGTAAGATGTTGAGTGAGCCAACTAGTCAAGCAACAACAAAAGTCCTTTGTACAGTCATTTTCCCCAGGGCTTCCTTGAAACCTAAAGAGCACTGTTTACATTAGAAAAGCTTCTTACAAAGGAAGTCCAGGCTGGGTTATGACCTGCCTAGCCATTAGGTGGGCATTTCTCCCTCCCTTCACCGCTGCGGTGACACCTGGCAGCCTTGGCTTTTCTCTGAATGTTGGTCTGGCCTTTAGATGCCAGCTCCTCTCCGTGATGCCTGTCTGTCCCTCTGTACAGAAAAATATATGACTATGATAGTGCAATGACTGATGATTTTCCAATAAAGTATTATGCTGGATTCCTGGGACTTTGGGCTGAAGTTTATGATGCTGTTTTTAAAGACATCTGGGATGCTTCTGCTCTGGGAAACAGGAAGCTGAACACAAGCAGCCAAGCGCACTTGGTACTTACTAGGCACCCTGAAGGATAGCTCTTGCTTGGAAAAGTTTCATGAACTAGAGAGTTAATCATTCAAAGAAAAGGGAAATGATAGCAACAAGATGTAGGTCATGCTCTGGAAGAGCAGATTAGGGACGGATCATTTGCAAATGCCATCCAGCTGGCAGCCATCCTCTCCCTCTTCATAATAAAATACACTTAGTATTTGCTATCAGCATGAACACAGTTTAAGATTATATATAGGCTGGACTTGCACAGCATGGCTTTTCCAGAGGCACAGAATTTGTTAGCTTGTCTTCACTGCACATTTAGAAGTTTGATACACAGCCATCAATATATACTGCAGTGTAGGATAGGGTAAGACATCCATCACATTTGTTACTGAGGTAGGTAACGAATTCTTTATTCCAAAGCTCCATTTCATCAGCATTATGAGACATTTCTGATTTGTGAGAAGTCTCATAATATATCTATACACATGCATTTATATGATGTTCTTAAAATACATCTCATCAAAAAAGTTGGCAATGAACTCAACTCATGAAGAACTGCAAACCTCCACACTACTGCACATTTAATGAAGGAGACAGCAGAACATGAGCTCAGATTTTACTCATGCTGTGCTTAAACTACTCCTCAGTTAGGGGAATGCCAGGGAGATTAAAACAAGAGCCCAAATTATCACAGACTCATCGCCCACTGTAAGAGGAAGAAGGGCGTTGTAACTTGCCTTCCCATTTCTTTCCTTCCTCTTCCCATCGGGCAGAAAAACTTACCTATGTGAGTGCTTATGCACCCCACAAAAGGATAATGTAGCCTCCATGCGCTGAGCTCCTTGTGAGAGATCCTGCCCTCTGGGTCTACTCTGGCCCAGGGGAATAGCCCGGAGCAATGGATGTAGGGATGTGTTTAGTTTGCATGACCTGCTTCCTTGCGACCAGAAAAACAGCCCAAAAATAATTTCCTCAGGGTCTTTCCATTGATTCTTACTTGAAGGTGCTGTAAAAATACAATACAAGAAGTATAAATATTCAAGCACCACTCACAGATCCACTTCCAAATAGTGTGAAGATGAGAGGAAATAAAAGTGTGTAAAAAGTGGGGGCATGGATGATTACACACGTATCCAAAGTACCAGTATGTAAAGAAAAAGGAAAGAAAAGGAGGTCCTAAACTTGAGTAACGCTCTGCTGCAATACACAGCAACCACAGCATGTTTCACATACAAATCTGTGAGGAAATATATCCTCTTCTCAAATTCCCTAGCTGGCACATTGTCAGAGGCCACTGTTTCCTCCACTGCTTATTCAGCATAAGAGTCAGTAGCATCATCATTTTTCTCAGCAGTTACACACACATATTTCCAAAAGATTTTCCGGCGTTTATCTGGATGCTTTGGGACACTCTGACCTTGAAAGAGAAGGTCTACGTGCACCCATCTATCAGACAGGGGCATCTTTTAATCAGGGTGAAAGAAACACCTGCTGTGTGAAAACAGGCAGTTCAGATGTTGATTATTCCTCTCTGCCATGAGGTAAGACCAAGGCTATCTTGCATAAGGGCGTATCGCGGGGACCTGTGGAAGGCTCGGTCCCATAGCATGTCTCCATCTAACACCGGGGCGGAAGGGGTTAGCATGTCATTTGTCAGTCAGGCTGAGGAGCCAAGAGCTCGAGGGCAGGGATTCCCACCACCCTGCATCAGTTTAGAGGGATACACTAAATACATGCAAAGGATATGAAGTCAGGTGCAATAGGGAAAGGGAAGGCTGATTATTTATGGACCTTCTAGAAGGCTGTGCTGTGCCATTGCCTCAAGGAGAGGGGAGAAGGCTCCTCCACATGCACTGGGTTGTGCTTGCTGTGTCCTCGCTTATAAGCAGAGCCAGTTAGCCATTTTTGTTCTCCTTCAGCAGCAAAACTGGGGTAAAAATCAAGATAAAAGAAATTCAGATGGCGCAGATAAAGTCAGATAAAGTTATTATAGCTTTCTTGTCAAAATAGGGGGGAAACATTGTTCTGGACAGCACACGAATTCAGTCATGTTTATTAATAGTGGTGTCCAAAATTATATTGTCATGCATGTTATATATTGGCATGTAAGAACATGGTACATTCTCCTGTTCATTATCAGTCAACCCTCTGATTCAGTAAAAGCCAGAGGAACTAGATTAAACCACTCCCCCTGCTATTTTGGAGGACAGTTGATGTCAGATCACAAAGTGCTCAGAGGTGCACGGTGACCCTAAGCAGAGGAAATCAAGAAAACAGGTCTCAGGAATAGTTATGCAAGAACCAGGCACAAACCACTTCATTATCTAGGGCAGGCACAGTCACCAGGGCAGTGAAAGGCGGGGAGATCAAGGCAAGAATGAGAAGAGTCACTGTCAAGGACATGAGTGCACGATGCAGCGTGGCAGCAGAAGGAAGCTGACTGAAGAGGTATCTCATCAGAGAGATGAGATGAGAAACTCTCTCGAGGTGACTTGGCTGAGGTGTGATCAGCAGAACTGCACAGAGGTCTGGGCATCCCTCTGCTAGAAAGCAAATCCTGAGTCAGAGGGAGGTCAAGTGGCACCAGCAATTACCTCTGGGCTGGGAAGACCCATTTGAGGAAAATGCAGAGAGTTTGGGTAAGCTATAGGCAATTTCTGGGACAAGACTATTTGAAGGTGAAAAAGGGAGACAAATTACTTAAGACAGAGCAAGCAGTATGACTAGGGTCATTATGTATTTGTACAGCACTTAAGGATTGCTCAGAAATTTTATAGAACAGATGAAAGTCCATAGTTGGAGACCCTTGCAGTCTAGTGGGAGGCATGACAGGGTGCACGACTTAAAGAGTGGAAGGAATGAAAATGGAGGTTGAGGGATATAATAATAAGCAATGTATTGAAACTAAGACAGGACAAACTTAAAGTGAACATTAAAATTCAAATAGACCATTAGGGTCATAGCAAAATCTCCCAAGAAAAATGATTAAATATTCCATTTATCACACCTGAGCAAAATGCCATACACGGTATCACCTGGGAAATGAATGAAGCGCTCTCTCCCTGGAGGAGTTCACAAACTGTTTCATGCAGGCAAAGCAGCACAGACAAGGTCTCAGCAAGGAGCACACAGAATCAGTGCAAACAGCAGAGTGCTGTACACCAGCGTCAGCTTTTGCAGACATTGTTTCCTTTGTCCACAGGAAATGTAGAATGACAACTACTGTCATATAAGGCCCCATTACGGCAGTGCTATATCGCTTGAATGGGGTTTTCATAAATATCAAGAGTGTTTTTGGAAGGTCCACTTCTGTTGTATGAAGTATAAGGGCTGGGAATGTATTCTGATTTCTGGAGAGAGAGATGGGCTTGATTCTTTGCCGTTTTGCTTCCCAGTAAAGCATTTAATACCATGAAGTCTGTAATACAATTCTGTGTCACAACACTACCATCACACTTATTTTATAGTTGTTCAAAAGACAACCTAGGATGCAAAATAGCTGATCTTCATTATCATTCTTCTCTAAGATTTAAATATCGGATGCATGCAAGACCAGATATCTTATGGCAATTTTCTGCCAGGAAGTCCACCGGAGTCATTACTAATTACACAGGAGTTAGATCAGGATCAGCTCTCAGGGCAATTTGATTGATTTCCTCATTCGATTTCAGATTCCTTACACTCGTTCCTCACTGGCTTAGGAAAAGTGAAAATAACGATCAGCGTTAATACCTAGAAAAGTTGGGGCAGAAAGAGAGAGAGACTTTCCTCACATTCAACACATCAAAATGCCTCTGGGAGTAAAGAATAACATCTTCATTGTTAGGTGCAGTAAGGTTTTCAAAATATGTCATCTTTGAAACCAAATTTCATTCTTGTACTTTCCAAATCATACTCCACTAATAAACACATTTTTCAAGGACTTGATGCGTCATCCACAATTTTGTTTCCCTACAGCAACTTGCTTAGGACTCTAGGAACTTATATTCCAGAAATGACTGAATGGTCCCAGTAGTACAGGATGTTTTTTCCAGTGTGGTTGAGCATAAACATACTTGCTTTTGAATAGATAAGATAAATAGAACAGATAAAGTTTGCCATCTAGAGGAACTGTACAGAAATCCACTTTTCTTTCCACTGAATCTGTTCTTGCATTTACTCATGTGAGCATGAGCAGGCCAAAAAAAGCAAGTGATGCATTTTGGTATTAATCGTAGCCAACTACTGAAGAGATTTGAACAAGATGATAGGGAGACATGCCTGCAATTTGCTCTTTTTGCCATAGAACTTCTCCCTCTTTTTGAATGCTGTAGAAGGACCCCTGGTCCACCTTGGCCCCAAAAATACTCTAAGGTGATGTCCCCTTCCTACCCCTTCTGTGCAATAATGAGAAGTGACAGTGGAGGGGTGAGTCTCTGCCCTGACATTTTGGTGAGGTGGAGTCTGGAGGATGGACAAGATACGCCCCTCCGAAGTCCCAGCAAACTTGAGTTATCCTGTGGTCCAATGGAGCCCTGCAGATGTTTCCTAGACATGAGGTATGAGCAGCTTCTCTTTTGCAGAGCTTCCCACTCCCAATACTGACACACAATATGAAAGCTTGGGGCTCAATTCCTTCAATTCTGCTTCAAGGGACTAAAATATCAACCTCTCCCTTTTTTAGAACATCCTCCTCTGCTCTCCGTAGAAAGACAGAGCCTTTAGACCATGGAGAAAGTCAAAGGACAAGGACACCCTGCCTCATTCACCTGTGGATAAATGGAAGTAGTTAGGTCCCATCACCTGTGTGTGTTTTTAATCTCAAACAGAAGAGAAAAAAAAGATGTAAGCAGCCCTCAGAGACAGATCTGTAACAGGATGGGTCCTAGACTACATGGAGTTTATAGATCTTAGCCAAGATCTTTAACTACTGAGACCTCAGTTCTGACTAACCTACCCTCTGAAACAGGTTACTCGGTGGAGAACAGGGCTGTGAAGTGCCCTACTGCACAGCCCACCACACTCCCCGTGGGGCTTGCTGCCACCTCTCACCAACCCTAGCATCCTACTCACCTCCAAGAGGAGCTGCAAGCTGACTGAGCTGCAGGTGTCAGCCCTGGAGACTCTGAGAAGACTCTGTCCCTGGGTGGAAAGGGCAAAGGCTAGCAAAAGAGAGCTGTAGATGAAACAGTGGGTTATGGGGCACTTGCTTCGAGTAGGAGCACAGGAACAGAAAGGGATTCAGGCTGCAAGGTATTGGAGCTGCCTGAAAAACTTAGTTGGTAAAGCAAGGGTAAGGTGGCACAGCTGTGGTAGAATCTCACAGGCACGTTGCAGTCCCTGGGTAGGACATGCCTCTGCGGTGGGAGTCACAGAGCATCCACGTGTGGCTCGCTTGGTAATTGGGATTACCAAGCTTGCTTGATGGGATTTCCAGCCCTGCAGCAGTGCATGCTGGATGGAGTGGAAGGAAGGTGACCGTGGTGGGGAGGCATGAATGTGTCCAGGCGGCAAGGCCAAGGAAAAATCAGGTCCAAGGAAAAATCAGGTCTCCTGCTCTTCAGGCGAGAGCAGGCTGCCCTGGCCGGGTGCAATCCAGTTGAGGCTGCTGTGCCGCTCACCCTTGTCAAACATGCAAAGCGACTCCCAGCTGCTTTCTCTTGCATAAGAGCGCGTTAGGTAAGCAGCAGCATACACCACAGTGGTGCAATTATTTGTCTAGGCGCAGCGCTAGGCACAAGGTCATCGACACTGTTTGTTAAAATGCCTCAATTTCAGACCTTGCCTTCCGCCTAGAGCGCAGATGCTTCAAAGAGATTATGAGAAGAGGGAGTACCACTCTCATTTCACTGGATGGAAAGTAATATCTCCTTCCAGCTTCAGGCACAGCAGGGTAAAACAGTAAACAGAGCTTTGCATTAATTTCCATTATATTTGGTAGGAAGGACTTAGTATAATTAAGCAAATAGCTCTGTCCTGCTTCTTTTGAAATCAAAAGGAGTTTTGCCATTTACAGAAATTAAAAATAGAAAAATGTTCGCTGTGCTTTTGCCTTTTCACGGGCACACTGATACCAGAAGAGTCACGTCTCGGTGGAAGTCAACGAGATGCTGCCGGCTTACAGGAGGGGCGAAGGCGACGGATCGTGAGCTGTCATCCCTCAGGCTAATTATGAGCTCATCAGTTCAGGGATTCTTCTGAGTTCACTTTTAGGGATCAGCGTGATTAATCCTCCAAACCGTAATTTTTAGCATTGCGATGGTGTACCTCAGGACCTATGTTTAACTTCTGAATTACCACTCCTTTGGGCTGGGAAGATGGTGACAATTAGATGAGTCGTCCCCAGTTCAGTGCTGGCCAGATACATTACCCACCCTGCTGTACCCTCTTGTTTAATCATACCTCACTCCTCTTAATGAGACTCATTTATCTTTCTTTCAACTTTCATACTATTTCCTGCTTACTGAGATTTATGATGAAAGAAAGAGAAACACTGCTAATTGATCCCCTTCAGGTGACATTATCTCTTGCAAGAGCATCAATCAGTGGTGGTAGGCATCTGTTTGACAGGAATTTTCCTTTTTATATTCCACTTTGGAAATTTTAAGAACAGCTAAAGCTCTGCTGATAAAGGATGAGCAATACACAGCCTTCATCTGAGTACAGGGAACATGGTAGTAGAAATCTCTCAGATCTCTGGCGGCTTGGTGGTGATTATAAGATCTAGTTCACCAGACCGGCAGAACCTTTTCATCAAGAGCTGCCCTTTGTACATTAACCTACACATGTATAAGCCTCTGAACACAATGTCCGCAATAGCCTGCGTGCACGGTTTTGTCAGCCTGTGTCAGCCCACGGCTGACAAAAGTTTCCAAGTTCAGCTATTTACTGAAAGAGCAAGAAAGGAGCAACTGCCTTGGCCCTTGGCCCACAACAGTGACTTGGCAGACAGAAAAACCCAGGGAGAAAAGCAGTGGAACTGACTGACCATGGCATCCAGGCTTGTGCATAAGCAGACCGACCGCTTTGGTCCTTAATCAAACTCATCATTGGTGCTGCCTAGCACAGATGGAAAATGATGCTGACACACAGGGAGAGCTGAGTGTTTTAAAGAGCAGTTCTCCCTAGGTTCAGGCCTTGAGGGCACTGATGGGCCTCAACTGCCCGGAGCAGCCTCCCAGGGACCCCCTTGGTCCCTGCCCGGCCCCAGCGATCTGGCTTAGCTCTGACTGGGTGCCCCGTCCATCCCTCCCCCATGCTGCAACAGGCTGGGGCTGAACAATGCTAGAATTAGGGATCCTTTTTGACCCCTTCATCACCTGTCAGGAGTCGTGCAGATATATTTGGTGCTGGCCTAGGGCCAAGGGACTGATGTGATAACCTCTCAAGGACTCTCCTCCCTCCATTTTGCTATCCTTCTCTAATATACGGGGCTCACGTTCATCCTTGAGATCAATTGCATTTCACTGCAAATATTGAATTCTTGGGAATCTTCCAAGTCATCTGCTGGAAAAGCCCAGCTTTGTGCAGCTTCTCTGTAGTTCAGCTAGATAATATGCATATGAGGATATCGCATCAAAGGGAAGAAGAGCCCATAAAAGCAAGAAATGTTGACTGACTTACTAACAACCTCCGTCTGGTTATAAAAGACTTGGCTGCAAGGATACCCTACTGTATTTTCAGATTCACAAACCTTAGCTGCTACGCTAGCAATATTAGCTTATCCCTTGTAATACTTCACAACAGAAAAAAGAAACAAAAACGCTGGAAATTATTTTGAGCTTTGCAGTCTCAGCAGACAAAGATTTTTGGCTCTACAACTTCTTCCCAACAAAAACATCCTACTGATTCTGGTTCTCCATCACCTTGGAATTCATGTAGGTTATTCATCTCCCAAGCACAGGGATTTCAGAACGATACTGAGAGAGGATTCTCTGCTCCCGTGTGATTATGGTTTTTATACAAGGGTTGCACTGGGACAAATAAGCATGGCAGGTGCCAGGGAGAGAAAAATGAGGCTACTCAACAGTTCAGCCCTTATTTCCTTCCCATGATTGCCTGAAAATCTCACTGACCTGTTCTGCCCGATTCACACTTTTTGCATTGTATATGCTAAAGAGAGAAACATAAAGATACAGTTGTCAACAGCTGTCACCTTTCTTTTGCCTTCTGGCAGTGAAAAAACTGATTAACTGCTTTCGGATGCAGTTAATTTAGTAAATTAGGAAGTGGTACATCTTTGTCTAAACTTTCAGAAGCACTTTGGCTGCACGGATATTTGATTGTTGGACTGTTCCGTCAACCCAATTTTTATTGAGCGTTCAGCTCATAGTGCTAGAAAATCAAATTTGTTAAGTATCCAAAACGGGGCATACAGAAATGGAAATGCTTCAGTCACACAGCAGCTTTCTGAATATTGTGAAGATCCATTTAGACCATACTGAGGAAAGCAAATATGATTACCTCCAACCTTCTAGAGGAGACAGGAGTTTACCCAGCGGAGGAGTTCAATTCTGCTGCTGACTCCACTCAGACCAAGACTTCAACCACATTGCAGCTTTGCAAAGAATGTATTAAGCACATCCCCCCCATCCCCAAAACCAGAAAAACAAACTTTTCTTTGATTGAGTCAAAAAGGGAATCAGCCAGCAAGTCAATGGCAATAGACTTATACCCCAAACTCAGTGTAAGTTTTAATTTAAAACTAAATTCAGAGCCAGTCTCTGAGGAGCAAAAGTGGATGTATCACAGCCAAGTCTCTGAACTGATGGATCCATTCTTATAATAACGTAACATTTTGACTCATCTTGCCAGAGAATTGGTACCTGCATGAACTGCATGAACCTTCTCACTCATTCTCCGCAAGAGCGGATGGAGAACGTCCAGCCTTGTAGCTCAGGGGGCGACTGGTTGGGTTCTCTGGTTTAAATCTTTCGGCATCCAGCAAAGGATATTTGAAGTCACTCGTCATACTTTTCACTGCAGAGGAAGGTTTGAGGATTGCAGTGCATGATGTATGAGGAGAGACTGAGGGAGCAGGTTTCTTCAGCCTGGAGAAGAGAGAGCTTGGGGCAGGATGTACCTATGTTGTAGGTTGCACCTATGTACCTAGGTTGTACCCATCTATGGGTGGGGGGTAGAGAGAAGACCAGAGTCTTCTCAAAGGTGCTCAGTGAAAGGATGAGAGGCAACAGTCAGAAGCTGAATTTCTGAGAGGATCTAAAGAAAGATTTCTTCACTGGGTGGGTGGAAAAGTACAGGAAGAGGTTGCCCAGAACGGCTGTTGGAAATACTCAAAACTTAATTGAATACAGCCCTGAGAAACCTGATCTAGCCCTGAAGCTTGGAGCAGGGTGTTGAATGAGGGGACCTTCAGAAGTCCCTTCACAGTTGCTCTGGCATTGACAACTTGATAACCAAGAGGCTAATTAGAAATTAATGAATGTTAATAGCACTGAAAACAAAATTTCACATGAATGAACTCATATAAAGCCTATCATACTAAATTTTTTAATCTTATTAAGTTGCAATTGCATTGCAACATGCTTTTAGGCTGATTAGCTGAGAAAACAACTCATTTATAATGAAAAAGGAATCACAGTGAAGTCACGTCATTGTCGTCTGATGACACTGGTGTTCATGCAGCTTTATTTTTAGATAGAAATGAGAAATAACTGAAAGTTGGAGGGGGGAGCTCACTTTTAAGGCAGCATATCCCAATTCCCAAGTCCATTCATGAATTTGTAGCCGTATTTCCAGCTGGATTCATGGGCTCATGCCTCCTATTGTCCTAAGGGCACCAGGGAGTCACAGTCTCTTGTTCTACTGATAGCCTCTTAAGAGGTTTAATCTCCTCTGCCATTCATGATCACACATCCTCTTTCTGACAGCTGCAGTTATTACTGCCACAGAAAATCCAGGTTAAGAAAGGCTGAGTGTATATCAAAATAATGCCAGCATCAAGAGGTCAAAAATCATGATGTTTCTGAACCAGTAAGTCTTGCTACAGCTGGAAAGCTTTTCAGCTTTTCATTGCAAGATTAAGGTCAGAAGTTTCCTCTTTCTGAGAAAAAGCATGTCCCTTTGTGGGGCCTCCCCCTCCCAATTCTGCATCCAGATATGATTTTAAGGTTTATTTTGTCATGTAACTGCTTTGATTAGTAGCTTTATCACCACGTCCACATCCAGCATGAGTCTCTTTTTCAAGAAAAAGCTGGCAACATCATGATTTCCGTGACTTCTATCCAGGATTCGGCAGTTGGCGGGCTGCAATAACAAGAACTGGTAGTATGAACTATGGTATGGAGCTTCACAAACCTGGAAATTGCTTTTATTTATACTAATGCATTCTAGAAGGCTTAGATAATTTTATTTAGTTTCATTATTCACTTGTATTTTTATTTTCATATTCTTTCTAAGCTGAATTTTGATTTTTTTTTTGCCTATAGAGGATGTTGTAGGCAGCAAAAGTGCTCCATTATAACATTAAAAAAAATATTGCATTATTTCACCGTGTTCTGGCATTTGCCATCTGATACCACTTCGCCTCTCAATCTCTGCCTGTTCCTTGTGGCGTAAAGCTTATCACCAGGGACTTCAGAAAAGTAACAACACATACTTCAGAAAATTTCCTAATATGGGCAGTTTCTGAGAGATACGTGTGCATATGTGAAGGGAATTGTCTTCCAGCAAGCATTCCTCTCCACACATAACGTGATGCCTGACTCTGTGCCTCCCCTTTAACAGCTGAATCATTCTGGATTTATTTCTCTTTGACAAATGTCATGGCCACTTTTCCAAATGACCAATCATGTAATATCACTACACAGCTAACTCCTAGTCTTTACACTCAGAAAGCTGTGTCTTCTTCAGACTTCTTCAGAGCTAAATTCCTCATACAAAGTGGGAATTATAATTTCTAAAAATATTCCGCCCATCAGTATTTTGGGGCTGGTAGATGAAATTAGAAGAAATAGAACAGGGGATAGAAAGACCCTCCCAATCCAAATGTTCTTACTTGAAGCAGAATATTTATTTAATATAAGTGCAGATGAATATGTTAATTGCGATACCTGGCAGTCTCATTTAGATCACAGAATCACAGAATGGTAGGGGTTGGAAGGGACCTCTGGAGATCATCTAGCCCAACTCCCCTGCCAGAGCAGGGTCACCCAGAGCAGGTTGCACAGGAACGCGTCCAGGCGGGTTTTGAATGTCTCCAGAGGAGGAGACTCCACCACCTCTCTGGGCAGCCTGTTCCAGTGCTCTGCCACCCTCAAAGTAAAGAAGCTCCTCCTCATGTTTAGGTGGAACTTCCTATGCTCAAGTTTGTGCCCATTACCTCTTGTCCTGTCGCTGGGCATCACTGAAAAGAGCCCAGCCCCATCCTCCTGACACCCACCCTTTAAGTATTTATAAGTGTTGATAAGGTCCCCCCTCAGTCTTCTTTTTTCCAGACTGAAGAGACCCAAATCCCTCAGCCTTTCTTCATAAGAGAGGTGTTCCAATCCCCTAATCATCTAATCATCTTGGTAGCCCTTGGTAGCTCATGTGTAACTTCTTAAATACATGATTACTTAGCTTCTTAAATACACAACTGCTGGCTTGCATAGTTTTTGCACTTAGAAAAAAGGTCTGGTAAGAATTCACTTGCGTTTATCATAATGTTTCATGCACGCCCTTGATACACACAGCTCTCAATCTTCCTGGACTAATTTAACCAATTGTTTCAGGTTACCCACTCAACAAAATGTCAGATTCTCTCTTCCTCAACATATTCTCCACTTTGCACATAGAGAGCTCCAAATTACCATGCCGTGCCAAGTGGGAAAGGCATGTGAGACTGAATGAATACCAAATGACTCCATGACACGAGGACAGGAGAACATAATGTAGCATAAGAACTTGACAAAGTACTGCCTTCCAATAAAGCCGTGCACAACTAGTTAACGAAAAATCCTCCAAGTTTAGCAAGCTAAATTAGCAACATCTATCGGCTTTTAATTGTTTTGAGAGTCTCTGGCTGCAAGGTAGAAGCCAGCAGACAAAATTTGAGCGGGGCGCAGTGGAGCCAGGTCACACGGTGTCTGGAGAGGGACACGGGTCCCTGGTCCCGGCTCTGCACTCCTGGGAGCTGCTGAGAGTTCAGCTGGCCTATCTGTTGTAAGCTGCTCCTTAGTGCGAGGAAAGACGATGAAAGGGAGAGGGTATAAAGCTGCATTACAAAACTTTATCCTGCACTTTCACGTGTCTGAGGGCTCATTCTGTCTGCGGGGACAGCGGCTGTTTGGTTGTCAGGGGTACCCCTGTGGGTCTGACACAAAAGATGGGGTGCTACCTCCCATGCTGCCTCAGAAAAACTGTGCACGCTTTTTTCTGAGCATTTTCCAAGACCAAAAATAAAATGGTTTAGACCATTTAGACTTCTTGTGCTTAATATAGATATAATATATATAAAAACATATATTATATTATATTATATTATATTATATTATATATATAAGTAGATGCAAACTCTCCCAGACAATGAGTGTTTGCAAGCTGTGCCCAGCTCCTCTAGCTTAGGTCTTCTTTTTCTAATTGACTAGACATTACTGAGGAACACTGTAGCTTTTTGCAAGCACTGACTGACAGATAAAGACAAGAACCTTCTCTTTTCAGGCGTATTAAATCATTACATCCACCTTTGGATAGCAAGACAAACATAGAAATCTTGCATTCTTGTTCCTTAAAATAGAATAAAGACAAACATTTGGCATAAGACAAATTCAATTTCACTTCAGTATTGAAAGGTTTGCTGGAAGAAACTTTTTGATTATGACAGTAAATACAAAGGTTCTGAGGATTAGCAACAGTCCAAAGCATTTGGCTAAACCAGTGAAATTACAAATATCTAATACATGACTCACTGGGAATTATATCCATGAACAATGGATACCTCAGAGGCTCTTCTCCATTTGTAGAAGTGAATAGATGGTTTCAGCAGCGCAGGGCCTTCTGTAGTCTTCCAGTTTTGTTTTGCTTCGGGAAATAATAACTCACCGACTTTTCAACAGCTTTATCTGATTCATCTATTATAAGTACCAGAAAACAACAGACTTGCCATTAGATCATGGCTGTCTTTTCAAACACAGCCTCATGGAAAACACAGCCCTTTCAGAAACCAAAAGCTGATTTCACTTCTGGACTGAGGAACCATTAACAATCCTGGCCAGAATACTTTAACCCAGATGGGACACTTACCTCTGAAAAACAGCAAAAAAGATGGAATATCCTGGTTATCTAGCAGAAGCTGATGTTGACACCCAGATGTGCAGTGTGTTGACAAGTTTTGGAATAGATCAGCTCACAGAAGAAACTGGGTTTAACACCAAAATGCACCTAATTATAGGCTATGCATGAACCATGCAAGGCAAGACGCTCTTCATCTGAGATCAATGTCATTTCAAATTCGCCATGAAACTGCTGTACTAAATCAAGTTCCCCGATTTCCCACATTTCGTCTTACTTGGTGGGTATTTGAGAAGCCCCTCAGCAATTTTCAGTGGCAAATGCTACAACACGCATTTTTTTGTTTGTCCCCTTTCCCATCCTGCCTTTGCCATGGTGCACTCCCCAACAGCACAATTCTTGAATATCACCCTTCCAGGATGACTTCAGCAGAAAAATTACTACCTTGTTCTGTGACACATATTTCTGGGGTTATTACACAGAGGTTTCTGATGTACCTCTGCACATGGCAGTGATGCTCAAGGGTGCCCCATGTCAAACCTCCCTAGCATCTCTCCCTGTCTGCAGTCCTAAGTGAGTCACTTCGCTCCTTATGCAGAGCACCTGCCTGTTTTCTTTTCCACTGGAAGGGACCCACAACTGCCATCCCACTGCGTGAGCAGCAAAGTAAGCTAGTTGACACGAAAGGGAGGGAAGAGAGACTTCTTAAATGTCACCTTGCTTAAGAGGCACCTCTCTGTCGATGACTTACTCTGAGTTACCTGAATCTGATTTATGGGCCTGAGGGATACCTACATCCTTTCTTTCCTAAAAAAATTACAAACTGGGTGGTGAAGGCAATGTGTATCACTACGGTCCTTTAAACTTTGACTGTAGGAGATGCCACTTTTCTTTCCCTCCCACGTTTTCCTTTTCACTCTGGCCTTGTGGCCAGTGCACCTAGCAAGAAGTCAGAAATGTGAGTTCATTTCCATTTCTGCTTTTGAGGACTCAAACTGGTGTTTCCCCTAATGGCCTATTCCAAAACATGCTTGGGGCGTTCTCTATTCTTGCTGAAGTTCCACCTTGTAGTTAAACGGTGGTGGCCAGGGGAAGGAGATGAGTCTCTGTAAGCCACGTGTCCAGCCGAGAGGAGGAGTGCTCTGCCTTCTCCTCCCTTCTCTGGGGTTGTGTCTATGTTTTGTCCAAGTAGCTGCCTGATGATGGCTGTATAATCAGAGACAGGGATGTACCCACATCTTTCACCTCCATAGGAGTGACCTACCTGCTGGGTTACAGAGTCATGCTCTTCTTCCCCTCCCACCCTGGGTGAATCCAAAAAAGCATGAACGAGTAGCTCGCAGTCACGTGAGGATCCTGCCCCACTGTGCCCATGTCCCTCTCTCTCTGGCCCAGTGAATCACAGATCATTGCCATGTAAACCTCACGAGAAGGGAGGGATGAGCCTTCCCTGTGATTCCCACACACACCCAGTCCTGTCGAGTCCCCAGTCTCGCCTACTGACTGATGGGTTAGGCAGTGGAGAAAGACGGTGTTGGATCCCTCCAGGCAAAGGAGAGGGAAATGAACCTTCTCTTCTCCAACACCCTTGGTGAGAGCTCCAACCTCTGGATAACACAGACGGCTCCAACAGGACGGCCTCTGGACATATTTTAAAGGGGACAGGTGATTATTAGTGCATTTTGTGCAGGGGCTGAGCTGAGTGTGCAACTTATTGGCATGCTGACTAGACAGACAGAGGCTGTCAGCGCAATAGCTGGACGAACACCTCACCTGTGAACCCCAGCAGCAATGAGACATCCCATCAGTCCTGAGCCACGTCCTTGCCCTGTGAGCCCGGCAATGCCTCCAAGCAGAACTTAGCATCTCATGAGCTCAAAGGTCAAGAATGCAAGCACCACCAGTAGACACGTCAAGCACAATATATATTTTATTGGTTTCATTTCCAAGAAAGTTAAAAACCAGCATGAAGAAGAAATGCATAGCATAATCCCTACAATTTATGAACAACAATCATGTCCTTCCTTTTGATTTGTGTATAATTTTGACAGAAGGGTGACCTAAAATTTTGACCATATTTTGAAGGATGCCATTGAAAATACATAAATCATAAACTGTATCTGAAATATCTTAGTCATATCAGAGAACACAGAGTTCAGAGGCTTCTCCTAAAAATTCTGATTTCCGTTCTCTGATTTCAGCCTCCTGGCTATTATTAGAGCTTGTAATAATCACCTTTTTTGCCTTGAGATTTGAGAAGGAGTTAAGTCCCACAGAAACTGGAATATGTCTGAATAATTCATTGTAAGGAAAATGGATTTAGTTTTCAAATATATAGAGGACTTTCTACATACAGAACTCTGGAAATACTGTATTAAGTAATAAGGATTTCTTGTCCATATAAGGTAAACATATATATGCAATTAGTCCAAAGATTTAGTTTTGCAGCAATGGGAGTACTTAGATGAAAGAGCCTGCATTCATATGAAATGGTCCTTTTTCTGTATACTCTGAAGATTGAGGAGTCACCCCTTATGGAACATATAAGCTTTCTATCAGTGTTTCAAAGTGTTTATGCCCTTTTAGTTCCTGCAGTACCTGGGATTGCATTATGCTAAGTTTCTTCTCTCTCTGAATTTTTTTCACATTATGGGAGGGATGTTCTTTCTACAAAGTTACAGTGCATGTCACTTAAAAGTGATTCTTCCTACTTCAAGATTTTCCACAATGTATTTGTCTTCATTGATGGGAAGACAGATCAATACTGGCGGGAACACTCCACTTGCTAGGAGGGAAATATTACCCTTTGTTGAGATGAAAGATTCCTTATGTCTCTTCCATCAATCTGAAGCGCTGTGACATTTCCTATCACTATAGCACAAGGATGTTCCTTCTGGGAAATGCACAGAATATACTAATGAGTATGTTCATACATCAGAGAAAATCTTTTTTTCCCCCTGTAAAATGACAAAATTATTCCTGATCTAATATTACTAAGCCACAGCAGAGAGAAAGTGTAATTGCCTGTAAATAATAGGTCAAAATGACCAAGCATGACATTTTTAAAGTTCAAATCCTCTCATCCCTAGTTATCATACATTGCATTAAGGCTATTCACAAACAGTATTTGTCAAGCCACTGTGTACCGAAGTGACTTATTTTGTAGTAAATCCAATAACAAGTGAAACAGAGCTTGCTGAGGTTTGCTTTCAATTTCCTTTTCTAACTTCTGTGCCATTTTAAACAAATGACGTACTGGTGAGGTGAAGAGGACAGAGCAAAGCACCAGAGATCACCTGAAGGTCAGCATACAGCAGGTCTCTCCATATTAAATTTGCCAGAGCTGCGCTGGCTTTCTATCCAACAAAACACTGTTCTGCATAACAGAAAGGTAAAGAGTGAAGCAGTTAAGAGATTTAGATACCAGGAAACTGCTTTTCAAGGTTCCAAAAAGCCTGCTCATTACAACATCAGATAGTTGACTATTAGACAGATAAAACCCCAGCTTTTCAAAGCAGACATCAAGGAGCAGTGCTTGGGCTCTGAAGTGGAAGGTGCAACTCTCAAAACTGATCCTCAGTTTACATACATATGAAACACCTCTCTCTTTCCACGTATTTTACGGCAGGTTGTAAGAAACAGATAATGTCTCTTCTCATTTCCATTACAAAGCTCTGCTGAGAGACTAATAAGAGTCTGTTCCAGCTGAAGTGAGTAAAACCAGTTCTTCAAAAGAATGAAAAAAAAAAAAGAAAGAAGAAACCAGTTAAAAAAAAAAAAAAAAAGAAGAGAAAGAAAAAAGACCATTTTTGAATTCTGATTCGCACACTGGGTGATGTGCTTCTCTTTCCCCATTGTCGCCACTCTGCGGTAGTCGGTCCCCTTTCAGAATGACTGTTTGACCAAACCTTTCACAAAGCCTCTTGCTCCTCTCCAGGGATATACTCAAACAACTCAAGGATTGCTTCAGCCAGAAGCACTTTCACACAGTTTGAGCCAAAATTGCCCTAAGGAAGACCTAAATCATGCTGGATGGGTGTTCTGACAGTGCTTTTAACGGGGTCAAAATTTCACTTCCCAAATGGCAATAGAGCAGCCAATCTAGGAGAATTTCCTCTTCCAGAAGGACTTCCTGGAAACATGAAATCTCCCTGTGGAAGGCTGGACACACGTTGGGGTCATAAAACACCTGGCCTCAATGTGTTCAGTCTTGCATTACATTGACTTTCCATGTGCTTTTTTGCTGTGTGGCTTGCTTTATTAATTTTTTTTAATTTTCACAATAATTGATATTTCAGACTAAGTCCTAGGTTTCAGACATTCGCTCTCAGAAATCAGAAAGCATGAGTCATATTTAGGAGAGTAAAGAACTCAAAAGCCTTCTAAGAAGGACGTCATCAAATGCACCAAGGGTAAGAAAAAAGAATACTTTGACCTGTTCAGGATGGAGAAACATCCAGACTTTCAAGAGTTCCCTTAAGTGGCCATCAGAGATGGCTGAGGATAAACAAAGTTTGTATAGAATAGATGACTGTATTAGTTGAAAAATCTCTAATTAGAAAAAATGTGTCAACATCCACAAACACATAAAGAAACAAGTGTTTGGGAAGTCATCACATAAAATAAATCAGATGGAAATGTAGCAAACGGGAATGAGAGAAAGAAGTCAAGAACGAATGGATGAAATTGCTTCACAGGGAATGTGTTTTGCAGACAGCGTATTGAATCTTCGTTGATCGTTGTGCCTTTTTGGCATCCTCACACACCACTCCCAAAGACGGAGTCACAGATTTCCCAATAACAGTTCCCTCTTCTCTGGTGCCTTCAGACTGTCTACACATCACCTTCAGTTTCATTTTTGAAAAGCTGAACAGACTGCTACTCTTATGCCATTCTCCCACTGTTCCCTTCCCACCCACATTGTTTCTAAAATATATTCTGCATCCTCTCTCCCAGTTGTGGTTTTAACAAAGCAACATAAGGAAGTAGTGTGTTGTTGTGTTTACTTTCCTTCATTGAGATACAGGTTTCTGACCACGATGTTGAGCTTGTGTTGGGAGTCATCCACCAGTAAAACTTGATCAAACCTGTTGCATCCTGAAGCAATTGAGCAAAATAGAGTTACGGCTGCTGTAACATAATCACAAGCAAAAACATGTAGGTGAGCTGTAATTATCAAGGGTTCTGCCATCTGATAACGTTTCCAGCAAACAGAAAATTAAAAGACTTAAACCAGAAGCAAATGAGTGGAAGCTTTTTCTTTGTTTTGAATAACTGACTACTGACTTTTCCCTGGAATTGCATATAAATCTTATCTCCACCAGAGAATCTATCCTGAACATTTTTCTTCACTGGATGTCGGGGGCTGAATTTCTGTATTCTCCTTCAGCACTGGAAGTACTTGAGACCCAACCGACAAAGTATCTGGAAAGGATGAGCGCAAGGGCTGGTTCATCAGGTATATGCCGAAGTTTGTCTGAAAAAAGCAAAACATTTATTGAGATGCAACTCATGTTAAAGTAATCAGATCTATAGAGGATCTCACAACCCAGATATGTTTAGAAAAACAACCTTGCTTTAAGAACAAGGAGGTATGTACTATCTGCATGCAATTAAGAACATTTTTAACCAATTACCTATAATAGACTGGTAAACAAAAGCTAACGCCATGCTATTCAAGAAGAATACCTTAAGTAAATGGATAAATAATGTAATATTTCATAATGAGTTCCATAGTATCATATATGTAATTTACACTCCCTCACAGTCTTGTTATTTAACAACTGCTCTGGCTTCTTGACAAATACAGTTAATGCATTATCACAAATAAAGGCTAGGGAGCACAAGAACGCATGTATGTTCAAACAGTGAGGAAAAGTCTTGCATCTTCTACCATGAATTATTCACTTTGTTAAGAGAACTTTGTTCTGTCTAGCCTTTGTGAATTTCCCTTCATTTGTTTTTATGAATATTTTAGTATATTTTACAGAAAATATTCAGAAAGTTTGTTTTATTAGGACTACCACTGGTTGTCTGTCATTACCTGTGGAGCCATCCTACGTAAATATTAGAAATACTTAGATATGTGGCCTTGTGATACTGAATAATAAAGAACAGAGGAACAGAATAACCACTTCACTCACTGACCATGCAACCCTCACAGGCACCCAAAACCTCATCTGAGTGTCTGCACTCTTATGTGTGGTCTTAATCTTAAGCACGTTGAATGTTACAGTCGTAGCTGTGAACAGCTGGGCGTGATCTGGAAATGTCACAGTAAGAGACTAGCGTGTGGTTTTGTGGTTTTGTTTTCCAACAGTGGAGCATTTAGAAATGCGCAAGAAACAGACTTGCAATCTCATGATAATATTTTCCAAACGATTAGATAATAGTTAATTAAAGAAATATGTAAAGTTAGAAATAAAGGAATGCTGAAGACAGTGTTAAATTGATAATTGATTTATAGACTTCTGAAGGTTGTAGCTCTTCAAACTGAGGACCTTGGAAACTCAATATGATTTTCTTGTCTTTCTTACAGCTTTCAATAAAAAGTATTTTGTTTTGGTAGGCCACAGCGAAAATGTACTAGTCACTCCAAAGTGTAGAGTAAATAAATACGTAAATGAAATTCATTTGGTATTTCTGAAAAAAAATTTAAAATAATTAAAACAAAACTCATGTCCTCCATTTCCTGATTACATTTATTGCCATTGTTTTCATTGATGCTCCTTAAATTGAGGGAATTACATTTACAGTAGGTTTAGAAAAACATACTAGGTGAAAGAAACTGCAATAAATTTAAAAAAATAGTGTCAGCTGAATTTAAAGGAGCATATTTGACAGACTAAATATGAAGGCAGTATGTTTTCTCCTGTTCTTGCACTGTATAATTAAATAAAGATACAGTAATGAGGTAACATGAAACACCTTTTAGTCTTTGAAGAATTAGTGAGAAGTAAGGCTGAGACCTACTCCCAAGTTATAGAGATGCTGTAAAGCAGAGGTCTATCCAAACATGGGCTCAGACTCTGAATTTGGGTCCTTCTGTTCCATTTGTAATCCTAAACATTAAGAAGAGAAAGAGCTCCCAAGAAGAGCTTTTTGGCTACTTCTTCTATTCCTTCATCTCACTGGCATTTCACATATACGGGGTATGAGTTGGACCTGATCAGGACTATCCTATAAATGACACTTTGTGGATACCTGTGACCATAATGGTGTCCACACTGGTGGACACAGGGTAGATCCTTATGGTTGGTGTTGTAGTACTTAATGCTGAGGAACGACTGCAGCACAGTAAGATCCCAATCCTCTAGCACAGTGACTGTGTTGGTCAACCATGATGCTAAAACAGTAAGTTAGTAACTGTTTCATTTAAAATATTAAAGTACAGACTAGTATTTTTCCATTCCTGCTTCTCCCTTATTTGTTGACAAGCTGTGGTTTCTCTGTTGGCATAAATGATGAGTTTTTCAGCCTTGTGGTTAATAACCTGGATTTACAAAAATGACAGTTGCCATAATTTTGTTGCTTTAAAAAAATCAGGCAATAATAAAACTATTGTAAAATGAATATTAGTCCATGCTACACCACATTGCACACAGGAAGGAACTTTGTAACTCATCTGTGTAAATGAACTTACTTGATACATGAAAAATTTTTATTTATATTTACTGTATTGACATCTTGATTTATTTTAAAACGAGACTAAAATAAATCTGGTCAGATTGTTCACTGTGGAGAATTTAATTTCCTAATTTTTCTACCGTTGTAAATCATTTAGCACATTTTTTTTTTTCTTAAAGCACTTTAAACCATTCAGAATTATTTAAGAAAAGGCATGTGTGGATACAACTTATCTTCATGAGTTCTCAAATACTATTTTAATACTGGACCTTCTTAGTATATCCATACTCTGATTGGGCACCTGAAGTCTCATAGTAGTTTCTTCAGTGCTGAGACCCGGTGATGCCTAAGCAGTTTTCAAGGTGACAGTTATAATGATGGTATACATATTTCAGTACCAGTATCTGCTTGGAATTGCTGATCTCTTTCTTTTGTGAATGTTCTTAAGACCAAAATTTAGCTTGTGATTACCAGAAGTGGATTTAATATCTCTTAAGTAAATTTCCTTGTTTTTTCAGTAATTACAAATATTGACTCAGCAAATACTGATAATAGCACCCCCCCCGCAAGCAACCACAAAAGCTGTGCATCCTGCCATTTCAGCTCTGTTTCAAGAGAAAGATGAAATGTAGAAATTGGCCCTTCTCACATTTCACTGTTGAAAAATGAGGCTTTCAGACGCAGAGATTACAGCCTGCAGAGTTATTACAATGAACCGTATAATCTCCCTCTGCTGTTGCTACCTTTTCCTGGCTTCAAGGGCATTTTATTCTGCATATAACCTCCCTAGAACATGCCAGGAACTGGACAGGGAGTGCTGGACTGTGAGTTCTGTGGCTTTATCTGCACAGCCTTCTGATGGCAGTAGGGGCTCTTCCCATCACTCTTAAACTTCACAGGGACAAAAAAATGTAAAGCTTCTTGATTAGTAAAAAGCACAACACTTCACTGCTGGGAGAAATAGATAAAACCTACTTATTCTTGCCAACAGTGAATCATATGATAGTCATCACACTCACTTAAAGGAGGAGCTATAAAATGCTGTCATTCTTGCATGTTGTTTCAAGTACATTTACTGGATCAACAGTAACATGCACTGCTTAGATATTCACTGACAGAGAGATATCCCTGGGTGCAGTATCTCCTTTTGTAAGATAGAAACCTGAGGTGCTACATCTGACAAAGGCTGAGCTGAGATGCCTTCAAGCTACAGCTCCTAAACAATCCATTAATTCAGACTAGCACTTGGTAGGGAAAATGCCCGGCTAGAATGTGTAACAAGCACATAAGTGATACTGCATGCTAAAACTCAACTTTGGATGGATGAGTTCTGGATTTTGCTCCTGGAGGTAGCTCTCAGCTGCCTTCTCCCAATAGATAAATTTATCTGTTCACGTCTGTTCATTTTATTCACAC
The DNA here is from genome assembly GCA_013396915.1 of Stercorarius parasiticus. Taxonomy (NCBI): domain Eukaryota; kingdom Metazoa; phylum Chordata; class Aves; order Charadriiformes; family Stercorariidae; genus Stercorarius; species Stercorarius parasiticus. Next base: position 10,009 of record VWZL01004326.1, on the reverse strand, counting down.
AGCAACATAACCTCCCTCCTATGCAAAGGTTTGGGAGATGCAATTATTAAAGTTGAAGTTTTTTTCTTTTTTTAATGTAATGATGCTTTATTAGCTCTGGATTCACCAAAACTTATTAGTAAAGCCTTACAAAATAGGAGAGTGGAAGCACTCACTTTCAACATGCTGATTTTTCATATGGATAAAAAGGGAAACTTTTAACTTGGGAAATAACTGGACAGCAGAATGTTTTTCTAAGAACTGGTTTTCCTTTGTTCTACCTTAAATAAATGCATTTTCCAGTTCCGCCACCAATGAGAAAAAAGAACCATACTATTTCAGAAGTCTATTAATTACATCAATCACTGTTTGCAAATGTTCCAGATCTTTGGATGAAAAGCACTGCATAGTGTAAAGCCCTGCATTACTATGAGAAATGATGATAATGATGCATCAGATAAGAGAAGTCATTTGCTACCCTTGCTAACGTTTCAGTAAGCAGTCCAAAGGCACGGTCTAACTCTGCAGGGAAAGAAGCTCTCCCAAGGCACGTAAAGGAGGATCAACAGCCCGCAGGAAAAAACACAAGCCTTTTAGTGTATGCGGGCATGTGCAAACATAATGGATTTCCCTTGATGTACTGCTATCCATACACTCAGGCTGGGGCAGACTGCTAATGCAAGTCCCAGCTTATAGCGCTGCTGCAAATCTACCCACGGGGCTTCCGCTATTGTTAGCCTTAAACTGCATCCGCAAAACACAAGAAGACGGGCAAGAATTCAGTGTTCTCTCCTTTCTGTCTGTGTGTGTTTTGCATCAGGTGGTGACGCATGTGAAACAGCGTGTGGCTATTTTTATGCTATTTGCTTAATGTAGTTATCTAGTCTTTCGTAGTCTCCTGCAGTAAGAGAGAGAGCTCTGTCACAGAAGGAGAGCTCGTTTTTTCTTTTCAGTCAAAAATTACAGAAGGAATCCTTAATGAGTGTTTCTTCAGACCTGATGGCAGCGGAGCTCAAGTTCGCTTTGTAGAGGTGTTCGCGTTTCATTTCAAACAATGTGATAAAAGGTTTCATAAAAAGTAGCCGGCTAGGCTTCAGCACCCTGCTTTACATTTATCGGGAAACATGCAAATTGCTTGTGTGGCTAATTACAGTAGCTGGTTCTGACTTTCAGCTGCAATCTGTCTATGCAAAGCCTCAATCTTTCAACTTGGAGCACCAGGGTCTCAGAGTCTCAGAGGGATGGAGAAAAATATGATTTCTGAAATAAATATCGAACCATCTCTTACAAGCCTGGCTTTATTTAGCTCATTATTGAAATTCACTGGCAGTGCTGTCATTTGGGCTGCCAGTTTGATAAAGTTCGATATATTTTTCCAGGTTGGTGCTCTTGGAAAAACAAAAGAAAAATGGTAAATATTGACATCTTTCTCTCTTATTAAGCATTCAGGATTTGATATCCATTCATATGTGCAGTATCTTTAATGTTTTGGAAATTAAGCAACTACAACAGCCTTTCAACAATATCAGTTCCCCTTGTACTGGGAAATTAGCTTAAATCTTATTTTGCTGCTTTTGTTTTTTGCAGTTCGAATCGCATTATTGACAGCTGGGAACAAGCTGCTAAATTCTTTCACTGAATCTGTATCTGATAAAAAAAGAAAATGAAGTCCACCAGATGACTCCTAAACAGAAAAGCGCATGCTAGAGCCATGAGTCACCAAAGGATTAGCTCTGCAATTTAACACAGTCACATGGATGTTCTTTCTCTCTCCCCACCATGAACTGTGAAAAGTTTGGATTAACGTCCTCTGCTAGTCTGTTTAGCACACTGAAGATGCCATACTCCTCGGGTGCTACTCACTGACAATCAGCTGGTGACCATCATCCCACAGATGATTGCAGGAGGGATGGGCTCTGAGGTCTTCTCAGACCAGTTCAGGCAAAACTACCAGTTCAAACTCTCTCTTTCAGCTGCCAAGCTAACCCAGAGGAGTCGCCCTTATGCAGAGCAGGGCACGCTCACAAGATCCCAGCTGCCAGCAGCGCTGGAGGCTGGGAAAAATAAAAAAANNNAAAAAAAAAAAAAGAGCTGAAGGCCTGGTTCTTTGCAGAATGAATATCATTGCGCAGGGAGGGAAGCAGAGCACTCCCCCACTGTGAATAGCAGCACTATGCTCTGCAGCGCCTCTCCTTGCCATGCGTCCTTCATCTGGCGCCAGGTTGTTCTCAGGAGGCTGGATCACTCCTTCTGCCTTCCTTCTGTTTGAAGGAGTTACTTGGTTCTAGGAGTGCTCGTATCAAGAAAATCTTTGCCTTGCTGAGTTAATCAGGATGAAAGAGAAGCTCATCTTTGCTGCGGGAAACACGCAGAAGGTGCATTGCCTCTCCTGAGAATCTCTGTCCCAGGTAAGGTTTTGTTGCCATTTGAGAAGGTCCCTGAATACAGAGAGCTCTCCCTCTACAGAGGATTCAAATCATAATCCAGTAAAACCCACATGGGTAGAGAAAGTCCTCTGCATACCACACTCCACATGGCAGCATCCCTGCCCAGAGTGCCAGAATGTGTTCTAAAGTGTCCCAGATGTTCCAGCTGTGGCTCACCATTACCTGGAGAGAGCTCTTGTCCTCAGGCTACCTACCCACCATGGCCAAGAGCTTGTCTCACAAAGGCTCATGTGCTGTGGCGATCTGGATGCCAGAGCCTGCTGTGCAACCCCAAGTCATCTCAGGTCAGCGGGAAGCCTTGCCGAGACAGCCGGCCCCTGCCTGCTCACCTCTCCCCTGTCTCACTCTGCACCAGGCGGCTGGCTCCGAGATGGAGTCGGTGGAGCCATTCACCAAGGATAACATTCATCGAAAATGTAGCCCTTTGTTTGCCTAATGAGTCACTGAGACGAATCAATTTATTATTTTTATTTTTTTTCCAAACAAAGAATGCATTATTTATAATTTGATTGTGCATTGTTTGGGTGAATAATTTTCAACCTATTTGTTATTGCTCTGCCTCTGTGCTGTGCCCAGTCTCTGGTGTTTGGCTGGTATTGGTGAGGCTTCTGAGCCCTGACTGGCTAATGAACTTTTACAACAGGAGTTCAACGAACAGGAAGCAATGAATTTAGAGTAAGGATTTTCAGCTAAATAAATACTCATAAGGAGGTTTGTGAAGCTTTTGGGATGCCAAACTGTCTAGCCATTGTCTGAGCACTCTCAGTTCCAAGAAGCAATGCAACCTTAGGAAGCAGAAGGACTCCAAACGACCGCCTGTATTTCACACTTATTCTCTAGTCACTTTCTTAATCAATTACTCCCCACTTTGACTATATTCACATCTGCTCTGTTTTTCCTGCTAAGTAGTTTCTCACAGTAAGAATACACTTGAGTCTTATGAGCTAACTGTATCATTTCGAACACTTTCTTATTTTTCTGCAGATTTCTCTTCTTGAATGACATCAGCGCATCAGCTTGTGTTTTTCAAGATGAAAATAAACACATTGTAAAGCAGTACATACTGAATAAAAGCAAGCACAGTTAAAATAATGCATATTAATAGTCAATTTCTGAATAAAAAACATGTTGAGCATTTTACGGAAATAAACCATGTCATATCTGGGTTGTAAGTGCATCCTCTTTTTACTGAAAAAACAAATGGTAACAATTAGCATAACAACTTAATCGTGAATATTCTCTCAGCAGATGCACGCAATGCAGTCACTATATATCTTTCCATACAGCTATTTTGGAGTGCTGTACTGACCTTTCTACCTCTGGCTGCAGACAGAGACTGCAGAAATTCTTTGTTTCGTTCCCCAGACTGTTGATCAATGCAGATTATTTGACATCTGCTACACGGACCCACAACCTGAAATTTCAGGTAAAGACGGTTTACAGCTGTATATGAAAGCAGTACAACACAGAACAGTACAAGCTTCTGACCATCGTATTATCTTAAAAACATATCTTTCACATACTTTTCCTGTGTTCTTTTATTCTATAATTATGCAAGAAGTCAGGCCTGTTCACCTAAAGTAGGTACATTTTCAAAGGGTCTACTTGTGAAGGTCTCACTGACTTTTTAATTCACTTTTTCTTTTCTTTTTTTTTCAGAAAAAACTTTCCCAGAGACACGATCTGAGAAATCATAAACATTTACATATTTGTGTTTCCTGATGGCTTCACTTCATCTAGGGGCTGGCAGAGCTACTTGCCCAAAGGGGAACTGAATATAAAATCAAGCTAGCGCCTCAGGATTTAACCCAAGAAGGATTTTCTTGGAGTTAAACTAACCGGGTTTGGTTGATGTTGCTTCAGTGCAGCTGAAATAACACAATATCCCCCATTCTTTCTGACAGGCATAGCACTTGCAGATAATCAGAATGCAAGATGTGAATTTTCACAAGTTTATATAATCAGAAGGAATAACGAGAACCTCTACTGCAACATCATACAAGAGCATGGTTCTTAAAGTTAGTTCTTGTTTGAATTCTCGTGTGGTTTTAGGGAAAAAAAGCCTGCAATTGATTTCTTCTTATTTTTTAAAGCATTAATATTAAGAAGGAAGACATACTCCAGTTTCCCTTAATATTGCAACCCTAACTTTAGCAAAGCTGTACATTACAGAAACTGTCTCAACAGTATCTCAATATACACATTCTACTTTTGTAAAATGTGTCATAAATTTCAAATAGGGTGAATAATTAAACCTGATGCTGCAAACACGTTTATATGCTGAAGTGCTATTTCAGTTCTTTAAGGTACATTTAGAACTGCTTGTACAACTCTTCAGAGTAATCATCAAAACTATACGTTTGGTTCAGCTTTTTCAGAAGATGACTTTCCACAGTGTTAATATTTTATTAAAGAACAAGAAAATAAGACAGAGAAGGAAATAGTTTTCCCTGTTTTGCTTTGTTCAACAGCTTCTTCTACCATTTTCCAGGCGTCAAGTACCATTAATATAATGTCTACTGTTACTACATCGGTATCTGAATAAGGACCTAGCAGAGACTGGAAAAAACAATGCAAGTTGCATAAGCTTTTCTATTTTCAGCTTGCATTCCTAAAGTATTTCTATGCCAGAAACAGGATGGCCTTTTTATTCTGTAGTTTTACAGTCTTTTCCACAACAGGATCCTGAGCTGAGATCCCTAGTGCAACTCCAGCCTCCAACAAGCTATACACCAAGGATTTTGTCCTCATCTCCTACCTAAAGAAATTCTCCCTCAATTTTCTGTAACTCATATTACAGCTTACTGATCAAAGTACATATAAGAAGAGAGCAGATAAGTCATGATTTCCACCCTTACTGAAAAAAATGGCCTCTCCATTTCTTACAGCATGCTGACCAGAAAGAAATAGGAGTAATGCCTACCACAGCTTCTAGATCTGACCTTAGCACTTCTGTTATTCACACCTTCATTATCATCCCTAAGAAAACAATGAATCCCACTTTCACATCCCAGGCAATGCATTTTCAAATACATATTTCATAGCTAAGGACCAGACAAATCCAACAGAAGATGTAATACATGTGTGCATCATTCCCTTAGGTTTCGTGTGTAGCTTCTTCACAGAACCTTTGCTGAAGTTCTTCTCAAAAGAATGTATTATTTGCCAACAAAGTCTAACTCTTCAGCATTTTCCTTACAGTACAAAGCACATTATGTTGTTAGCTACGATGCGAAGCATAACATACAAAAAAACCCTACCAGGCTAGACTTAGAAACATGTTTTGAATGGAGATTAAGACAAAATGCATACAACAGAGGCAACAGACAGTGATTGGTCACCTGTATTCATGTTCAGTCTTTTGGCAGTCAGTTGCTTGATGTGCAGCAATCTGAGGTTACATTTGGACTACTATGCTTAACAGCAACCGGCATTCTCTCATGACATGCTGGCTAAATATTTGCTGTAAACTGCCTCAAAACAGTGGTTATTTTTCTGCTCAGTTGGATAGAGGTGTGAAATTTTATGAATTATGAAACAATAAAAAAGAAAAAAGGTGTGGAGAAATACGTCAAAACCTCTCAATTATATTGCAGCATGTTTGCCACAGGTCACAGCATGTTTGGGTTTTTTACACATTTCATAAGTTTCATCTGCACAAACTGTGCCACCCATGTTCCAGTTAAAGCCTTGCAAAAATTGCTTTTTCTCCAGGGGTCAAAGTACTTTGTGATAGACTGGGACTACAACAAGGGAGATGAGTTCACACCTGGAATCGCAGAGCACCTATTGAAATCTCAGCCCACTCTTCTTCTTCAAAGGACTCTGGTGCACGGATGACAATGTTGGCACGGAAACGTCGGATTAATTCGTCTATTTCCAATGGCTCTTCCAATCTGTCTCACAGAGTTGACAGAGAAAACAAAAAAAATAAGGTTTATTAACTAGTTCTGCACTAGATATTTGCGCTCTAAGAATCTAGTGGCTAATATGACTCAGGAAATGTTTCTCCAGAATAACCTGGACCAAGTTTTATTACAAAGGCTATGAAAAGGGCACAAGGTATTCAACTATAATTCGTAAGCATTGAACTGTAATTTGTAATCCTCTGACTATAATTTGTAATCCTCTAGGTGGATTCTTCAGAGGTGTAACCTGGAAATGTGAAATAGGTATGAAAGCACGTAGACAGGCGATTGCGAACAACGCATATGAAAAAATTCCTTATTAGTTATCCTATCTAAGGCTAATGGTAAAAAATGAAAAGATCTTTTGAGTTAGCAATCATTTGACTCTTTGTTGTGGTTTATGCCCAGCCAGCAACTAAGACCACACAGCCTCTTGTTCACTCGCCCTTCTCCCCGCAGAACACTAGGGAGAAGAGGGACAAAGGGAGGGGAAAGGGAAAAAAAAACCCTTTGGGATGAGATAAAGACAGTTTAATAGAACAATAATGGAAAAGGAAAATAACAATAATAATAATAATGGTAAAAGAATATACAAGACACAAGTCACTCTCACTGCTGGGTGAATTGGTTGCCCAGCCCGACCCAAGCAGTGATCACAGATTCCAGCCCCCGCCGGGCCAACCCCCATTTACATACTGAGCATGACGTCTATGGTACGGAATATTCCATTGGCTGTTCTATCATTCTGTCTATACTCCTTCCCAGCTTCTATGGGAAGCTGAAAAAAGTCTCTGACTGTATAAACATCACCTAGCAACAAGTAAAACAATATGCTTTATTGACATTCCTTTCATACCAAATCTGAAAACACAGCAGCTACTAGAAAGAAAATTAACTCTACCTTGGCTTAAACCAGGACACTCATTAAATGCTTCTAAAAAGAAGGCAAATAGAAACTTATTCTGCCCATGTTGCAGTGGCAGAAGGGACAAAACCAGCAGACACTGAAGGTGAAAAAGGCCAGTGAAGGCATTTTATGAGAGAATGTATTCCTCATGTTATTATTATTTGCCTTTGGGATGCAGCAGATTGCACCAAATGAAAGTTGTTTTAAAAAAAATTAATCTCTGTGTGGCGATATCTCCACATCTTTACAAGCATTTGAACTGCCAGAGTGCAGATTTGTGTCAGTGCAGAGAACATATATGAGGCAGACAGAGCAGCAGACTGCATACAAATATCAGAAATCTGGCTGTACCTTTGAATTGTCATTCTTCACTCTCCTTCTAAAGGAGAACCTGACCAGTACCAGAAAAAAAGACAGCCCTAAAATTTGCAACGGAGTTCTCTCAGTGCCATTGTTAGTGTGGAAGAGCATTTCTTTTTGCATTAGCTACTATGGACATGAACAACTTTCGATACTCCATCAGCCGTGGTCTGACAACTTTGGGATATGACACCCTACAGCAGAGGCAGAAACCTTGGTAAGCAGTGAAAAGAGACGTTTCTGTCCTGGAAAAAAAAATAATAAAAAAGTAAGGACGTACAGTTTAAAATGTGTTATAATTAAAATGAGGAAAACCATGCAAAATCAAAGCACAGGGAAAACTGTTCACATCAAGCACTCTTGGTAGAAGAGGCCTGTTAGGTGAAAAAAAAGAGCTTGATTTTATTTAAAACAGTCTGGATGATCTTCTTTAGCAGACAAATGTGCATAAGGATAAACTGCCTGTGCAGACTTTCAGTCAAACCACACAAGCCCTGCTCCACCGAGCCTTTGCTGTTCACAAGGGCTCCAGTAGCCTGGGGGTAGAAAGTGGGATGGGAAGCTGAAGGGCTACAGGTTTTCCCTCGAGATCCCACAAGCGATCCCACGGCTGAGACGCAATTCATAATGATTGCGGAAGACAGAAGCCACCAGAAAGTGTAAACTATACCGACGCTCAGACAGACAGGGAGGAAAATAGCAGTTAGTCATGAACAAGTTCAGTTACGCTGTTGTGCCTCCTACCTTTGCTGTGGGCTCTTGGAGCTTGGATGCTGTGTAGCCTCTAGTTCTGAATGCATTTTGTGATATACCAGTGCTTGCCACTCCAGCCGGTGCTGGTATCAAAAGCCCCAGTAACATCAGAGCTGGGCCTGCAGCACCTTGAGCCAGCTGCTGAGAACTATTTCTAGTTTCTACTGTTCCATCCTCTAAGACTGCAATGCCCCTACCCCTAGTCTCTCCACCTTCAACCTACTCAGGCTCACCTCCAAAATACCTTATCTCTCCTGCACCCATCTCCAGCCCTCAGAACTGCTTCTAATTACTTGACAGCATGCATCTGAGTAAATGCTCATCATTTCCCACCCCCTCAAAACATGCATCAGCTGGATGGAGTGACAGACACCTTCATCCTGCAAATCTCAACCAGGATCTGTTGTGAAAATCAGATTTTGCTAAAGCCAGCCTGGGGACTTTGGACTTCTCACAGTAGTAGACCCTGCAATCCAGAACACATTACATATATTTAACAGGCAAACCTGAAAATGAGCATTTGCATCTTCAGGGGCATATTTCTAGCAGGAATATTTGAGCATAAGGCCAGGCCATGGGGATTTTCATGGAGGTGACCTGTAAAGGCATATGTCTCCATATACATATATCTCTCCTACAGCATGTTACATTCTACTGTTTAGTTAAATTGCTGTTTCTGTTTTAGACCACCTCTCAAGACCCAAGTGCAAACCAGAAGATTAATTTTTACTTACAGAAGATACAGAAAAAGAGAAATTATTAAAACTCAATTGAAGATTAAAATTGTTTCGTAAATCTTAGCAGGTTTCCATTAAACAAAAACAAACCCACATGCCAAGAAGCTAAATAATACTTTCTAAAAAAGAAGAAGACTTCAGAAAGACCCGTATGTACAGATTCTTGAAAGTACATTGCAGAGGTCAGTATTTGGAAAGTTTGTACACCACAATTTAGTAACAGTGCAAAGTGATGCTGCTGTACTTCTACGATTAATTGATTTCCCCAGCACCGTGTGGCAAAATAGGGAACAGTTTTCCAGCTTGTGCTGCAGAGTGGGAAGCAAGATGCTTCTCAGGCATCATGGCAGCTCCAGTCACATCTGGATTTTGCTTTGAAGAAAAGGAGATTACAAGCCTAGTTGTACTGGAAGATATTAGGCGCAAAATCAGTGGATCATCTACATGTTTTACCAAAGTTCCCGGTCTTCCTTCATCCTTACTTGCTTCTCCCTCTGGTGATTTACTCCTCTCCTTTGCACTTGGATTCCAGGTCTGAAAAGTTCCTCACTGTGTTTCACCATGGCAAAAGCCCAGTGTGAGCAAGGGATGCCTGCAAGTGTTGTTCTCCCAAGGATATGTAACTGATCCAGTCAAGATCCAAAATCAGGATGCCAAAAGAAGGCATTAACTGTCACTGAGAAAGGGTAGTCAAAACACCTGAGAGATGGACTGATTCAAAGCTTTTCCAGGGATTTTTCCCAAACAAGCACTGCCATGATATGCTGAAATTACCCAACTGTCTTCTCCTAAAGAAAGAAAACCCTCAGGCAATGCAAGCTCCAGTGGTCTGTAGTGATGCTTCATTCAGTCACTGGTTTTAAATCCTGAAGCTGTATGCATATCCTCCTACAGCTATATTTATATATTTATATATAT